>CAJQUW010002385.1:0-399433 GCA_907163375.1 Prostheceraeus crozeri | reverse complement strand
GGGAAAAAGATTTGGGTAGGCATGTGAGGATGATCCCGCACCAATTGTGAAGATTGTCAACACACTGTGATTAACTGGATATATTGCATTGTTTTTCCTCAATCCTGTCGCATGCTCGTTGATGACTGACGGGTTCATTGTTACTCGCCTTACATTGAGCACGGCATTACTTATGTTGACTTGATAGTTTGTAGCTCCAAAAGCCATTAACGCGAACTCAGGAGTTGCACGAATAAATTTTATTTGCATTTTAACCTGTGATAGCAGATATCTAGATTGACGAAGGAAATCAAGATAGACGGGTCCTTTCAAGTATAATTCCTTTGAATCCGCTGTTAAATCCATTCGTCTTTTCAATCCTGTATTTGAGACATCATCAAATTTCCCTTGCTGATCATCATACCACCCAGAAACTTGCAAGTGTGACTGTTTAGCTTGCTTTTGAAATTGAGTCATTGTATGTATATATGCTCCATATGGATATGCTCGATCCCCTCCTTCAATCTGTTTGTCATTCAATATTAGATACACATCTGAGAACAGACTGGCAATAGGAAGATTTGCTAATCCCACTTTATCCTTGGATGAATCGATATTTGTACCATCAGTCTTCTTAATTTGTATACACAACTCTAAATCAATGGATTGACAATCAATATAATCTTGAGGATTGGCAGGTATATCAAACTGAATAGGCTGCTGGTTACCATCGATATTTGTTGTGGGGACTATGTCTACAATTGTTGAGGAGATGATGTCTGTCTGATGAGGGGGAGAATCGAAGAAACACGAAGCCGAATTGATACTCTGCATCGTATTAGCTTTACAAATATGTTGTCTTCCTTCGTTTTGACTTGTTTCTAGTCGCTGTGGAATTTCGTTTGCGCTTTCCTGTTTTCACTCGATGTCTAGATTTAGAACGTGCTGCTCTAGTCGGCTTTTTACTTTTCATGCGTCTTTGCTTAGTAACTCGACCGGATCCAATTTGTCTTGACTTCCTACGCTTCTTCCGAACTGTACGTCTCGTCTTTGTTAAATCATCTAATGCGTCTATGGCAGATTGCTGCAGCGCGCATTTTCATAGATTCACCGATGTCCTCACCTTGAAGCGCATCAGCTGCAACATTTGCACCAAAATCTAAAGCCCTGCTTCCAACACGCTTCATGATTGGTACGCCATACTTTTTGAGTGTTGGAAGAACCATACGTCTTAGTGCACCAAATATGCCTCCTCCAACTTGTCGTCTACCTCCAACAAACACGGGATAACCGCTCTGATATGATGGTCTACTGTAAATGCCTGTCATTATGACTATTGAATAACTATGGAAGTCACAATAGCGTAAAGCCTTATTCTCGTGACCTAATATGTAGGGTCAAAACAGTAACACCACCACAGAACGGTACTACTTCTCCTGCGTCATCATGAATTGATATGTCAATTCTATTGATGAAATTTCGGCTGATTGGTAGATACATTGTGTTAAAAAATTCTCGATTGATTAGTTGCTTCCTTACGGATGAGAGAGGAAATGTGCGCAGAAGTGGGGCCTCAATGTCGCCAACCCTTGTATATTCAATAATGTTACAATAGACGTATAAGTTACTTATATCACGCTCTAGTGATGGGGCTGTATCGCCTATTGATGTGCCTTCATAAATAGTTGATTTTGAGAATCCCAATGTGGTCGTTAACACGCTATCCAGCTTGATAAGAGAGTTCTTCCCTACCTTTACAATCATGCGTTTCTTATGTGGGTCATAAGAAAAGTGATATTCATCTGTATCAAGGTAATCTACACCAAACTCATTTAACTTTGTACATAATTCAGATGGCGTTTTCAAGCTTTCAATGTTCAAATTAACTCTTTTTACAAGTTCACTGGAAGTAGACAATTCATCACCCAATATGTCTTCGCTGTATACGTGGATATCCCATGAAGCATTTGTTGATGCTTTGAGTTTAGAAGAGGACAATTGAACCTTGAATGTATCATTTAATTCTGTCAACCAAGGTGCGCTTTCAAGGCCCTTAAACATCCCAATCATTTCAGATCCGAATTCAATAACAGCGGACTCAGACTTTTCCAATGGTGTCTTTTTAGTAAAAACAATAAATTCTGCCTCCGTTTCAACAGTAAATAAAGTTGCTTTCTCTTTCTTATATTCACAAGTCATTAACGTTTCTGGCACCGATCCTTGAAACTTTCTTGCAAAGTCTTCAACACTTCTAATGACCTCAAATATATTTTTTACTCGGATGCTCCTTTTTTGTAATGCATACAATGGCACAATTCTACATTGAAAATCAGTGACTTTCCTCTCCTAATTCCACCCACGTCCATTGTACCAATACCTTGATGAGAAATTTGTTCTGGAATACCCAAAAGTATGACTCAAATCCTTACCTAATACAAGAAGAACATGCTTCCCTTCCTTCATCAATTTTGTTGACCCCTTTATGACTGGTTTGTAGAATTTATTCAAAGTCAGCTTGAAGAGATCATTTATTCGTTCAAACATTCTACCGATTTCCTTTTCTGTATCTTGCAAGCTCATTGTGGGAACCTTAGAATCAAAAGTTGACGTTGCAAATGCCTTTTGAATTTTAATCATGTTTTGGACAGATGGTAAAGATGTTGAAAAAGGATGTAAAGTTAGATGATGAAAAGCCCATGTACCATGTAGACTATTTTGAAATATGCGAAAGCAATCATCCTTCTCTCGCACTTCTTTATGTAATTCAAAATAGTTGTTCTTTAGCAAACTGATATCGTTGTAATAAGTAATTTCAGTTAGAGCAACTTCATGGGGTCCATGCAGAGTAATTGGATTAGCGAATTCAACAGAGTAGAGAGATGGTTTGTTACTTGGGAATATCTTGGGGTTGCCATTGCTTGGAAGAATGATGTTGAAGTTAGTAGACATGTTAAACTCATATATGGAAGAAGTCACATGCTATATTAGCTTAAAAGTTACGAGTGTCTCCCACCTCCACATTTTGTAGATCCTGGTGCGTTATCCAGCTATTGAATGAATCAGGATATCCTTTCCATTTAACTAGATATTTCCTTTGATTGCCATGACCTTTCCTCCTAATTATTTTGTCAATCATATACACCTCTTCACTTCTGTCTACTACTTGCAATTCATAAGAGTAAAATTTTCCTTCCATTGGATTGCCATGGTAATGTATTAATTTATACATGGTGGGTCTAAATTTTGTATTTACTTCATCCACAAAAAACTCTTCTTCAGTCCAATTAGGTAGATACCCCTTCTCAAATGTAGACTTAACCTTTGAAATCCGAACTCTATCACCAACATTAATTTTCTTTTCATTGGAAATGTTTTTCGCTTTCTTATCATACAATCGAAGCCATACATCCATCGCATTATCTGGGGTAACATCAACTGGTTTCATCTTAATGATTCGATGGTAGCTTTCATTGTAATTCTTAACAAATTTCTGCAGCTCACCTACCCAAACATGTGTATTTTTTGCAGTGAAATAGCGCCATATTTTTGTCTTCAGTGTGCGATTGAACCTCTCAACCATGGCAGCTTTATAAGCACTTTTGACACTAAACAATTCCACATTATGACTTTTAAGGAGACTTCGAACATGAGAGTTTTCAAATTCCTTCCCTTGATCGGTCTGTATTCTTTGCGGAACACGCCCCTCATCGAAAATGCTCTGAAAAGCCGCTTCAACTTCTGGTCCTCGTTTAGATTTCAGCGCACGTGCCCAAGCATAGCGAGATTAAATATCTATTACAGTTAAGATGTATTTATAGCCATCATTGTACTGTGATATCTGTTGCATGTCAGCCAAGTCCGCTTGCCATTGACTATCTACATTGTTAACAACATATTTTCTTGTTGGAAACCGCTTTCTCGCATTTTTGTGAAGAGTGTAAGTCGGTTGACTCCTCAATCACTTCTTGACTTTCTCTATTCCCACACATGCTGCACGAGCTAGAACCTCCGGACGACTGAAACTTGCGGGATGATTTAAGTCGTAATAAATCTTTCTGAGTTTTACTGCTGTACTCATCGTCTTTGTTCTGATTTGCACGCGTATTACTCGCACAGCAACTGCTAACACAATTGATATCAACCTCTATGTCCTCTTCTGCTTTACCTTCGAGTGCAGATTTCAAACAACAGCAAAATTTTTGTAACGACATGTTATGAGAGAGGCAAGGCTTAATTCATATTTGCTTAATATTTACTATACTCATTCGCAACACGCATTGAGCGCCTAGTAGCTCTTTTTGGTTGCAGATCATCGGGATCATGAAGCTCTCGCTTGACCGCCATCGTGGGTGTTTTACTCTTTGATCCATCTTGTAAGTGACCCTTATCCAATTCATTCACAGTCGGTCCTCCAATAATATTGTGAGGTACATTTTGATCAGATAAAATTTTCTGAAAATAAGTCCACCCTTGTGGTGCACCTAGTTTTCGCCTTACATCTCTGACAGCATATTGTAGAAGGTCATCTATGTGACTATTTCTAATAACATCACCAGTTGTTTCATCTATTATCTCCCCTCTCTCATTGAACTTCACATGTGGATCAATGAAGTCAAATAATTGCTCAGCGCGCACACGATATGGTCGAGGTGTTGACAAGGGTATAAATCGTCGCAACTTGTCACGAATCTGTCGCCTCTCGTCAATGTTTTCTGCTGCTAACTGCATTCGTCGATAGGGATCCTTAATCTTCTGAATTTTCATATCCTTTTGTGTTAGTTCCTTAAGTTGATTCGTAATAGGTTGATCTATATTTTTGACTTTCTGTGCACTTTGTAATGTAGTCAATTGTACATACTCCTCTTGAGGAATGACTACCATCTTTGAATATGGCATGTTTGAAAATAATAAGGCAACAAAGTACATTGCTTAAAACTAACTGTGAACCGAGAAAACTGTCATTGGTTCAGCGGAATTAGGTATGATATTTGTTCGAAATCGAAGTCGTTCCGGACATTCCTGGGTTAGATCAATAAATAGATAACCATGTGGTTTCTTTGTTACATCTTCATATATTTTTGAAAGTACTTTAGGTTGTTGAGGTAATATCTGTCTACTGAGATGATGTATCTGACTGCTATCTCTTGGATTTTTAAATATTGCCTAATAATGTGTATTCAAACTTCTAGTTCTTTGCTCTTTCCCTCCATCGAAGATGTTTTGGGTGATGTAGAAAATAAAGGCTTCCCTATAATGTGCAGTTTGAATGAACATTTCAGTTACATCCTTTGAAGATTTGCTTTCTCGTAATAGATCATCTAATACTAGTAAGTCACCTGCTTTGATATCCTCAGTTGATGGCAACCCTTGCTTCACCTCATAACCTTTCTGGCGAAGTGCAGAATGTAGTTGTGGTTGAAATATTCCATAATACCATTTGACTCTCTTAATTTCCTTGTTAAACATTTCATTTCTATATTGCAGCAATTCAGTTACAAATGTAGTTTTACTGGACTGACTTGGTCCAGCGACACACATTGTACGATCAGTGAATAGACGAAAATCTGTCATCTTATAATTCCATTAACATTAAACTCATCATCGCGCTAATTTTGCTTAGAACAACAAAACAGACACATGTTCCAGATCATGTTTATTTACATTCAGAATAGAAACTTTCAAGTTACATTTACAAATTAAAACATTTACAAATTTAAACCATAGAAATTTTAAACATTTGTGTTTCCTCATCACAATGAGGATTATAGAAAGTTTTCAAGTCAGCATCTTGGCGCTTCAACTTCAATTTAGGATTCCTATCTTTAGAATTCCGCCCTCGCTTTTTGCTCTCTTCCTTCCCATCACTTGAAGCAGTCTTATCAATGTTAATTAAACATTTATCAATTGGTAGTGGTTCATAGATTAGTTGAAGAACCTTCATTTGTAAAGATGCGACTTTACCAGTCGAACCATGTGAGCCAATATAAAGTCCGGTAACGTGCACTAAGCCCATATAGCGACCCCGTTTGACATCCTCACATTCCATTGCGTTTGTTAAGAGATCGAATGCTTGAAAATGATCCGATAGTTTTAAAAACAGTGTATCGAATTCCGGCAATTCCTTGTAACCAACTCCTTCCTCTAATGCCTTTCTCCAATGAGTGGGAGCACTTTCAGGCAGCTCAACACATTCTTTCGCGAAAGAGTCAATAGTTTTAAGAATCACCTGTTGCCATTTTGGAAAAGTCACTCGCATTTGTCTCATATTGCTATACCCTGATGTAGACATACCATTACTGTGGAAGAATGGAACTTGAAGATAAAAGCCATCATCACCATAATTCAAGGTTTGAAAGTAGAATGTATTTCCAATCCCTTGCACCTTTCGTGTCGGACGAAGCTTCAAGAGATCTTTCTCAAAAGCGTCACCTACCTCTCTGATTGTATACATTTTCTGAGTCATGTTTCAACAAGTACTAATTCGGAGCTTTCAACCAGCGCAAATGAATTGTCACTTGAAAGTGGTAAAATATCATTAAAGCGTCTTCCTTATATACACCTATATATGACTCATCAATCAAAGTGATGACGTGTCACTTAATGATTCGCTAACCTTATATTAACATTGCAGCAGTTGCTGCAATCCTTCCAAGCGGACTATTGATTACACCATTAATGCTGTTTCCAATATCATTTAACATACTTAGAAACCCACCACCACCGCGCTGAATTAAGTTTCGCCTTTTCTTATCACTACTCCTTGGATTTGAAAACTTTTTTATGCTATTCAAAGAGCCAGCATTCAATAGAGGCTTGTAAATAGGTAGACATTTGTGTATTGCAAAAGCTAAATCACGAATGAAATCATCACTTGATTTTTGAATCAATTTACACTTCTTCTTATTATCATGTATCCTGTTTAACTTTCGCAACGCCTTTTTAAACTGACTTGAAGGTGTGAAGGACCGTTTCGATTGACGAGAAGATGCCTTCCGTTTTACAGACATTTTTATTCTAATGTGGAAATAGATAATACAATTACAATTTTTGCTTAGTACTTACAGCATTATACACAAAAGTTTACAAGCATTCACACAGAGTTTGTTGCTGGTACTTATAAAATTACATAAAACACTTAACAAGTTGTAGAGGGAAACTGATATACACTCACATCGGCTAGAGTCTGATTTGTAGCAGTTATGAGCTGCTCAATGTCTTTCATTAGATGTTTTGAAATTGGACAGCACATACAGCAGGGCTTTGAATGGAAAGTCTTTAAAATATTGGCATAGTATGCCCGCAAACTGATTACCTCAGAATGTCCTTGAGCAGCCACATTGATGCTTACGATGGCGGTCCACTGAATAAGTCCAATTTACATTTGTCACCCTTCTCGTCATAGTAGCTGGAGGTGATAATGTCATGGAGACATGTGTTGAGTTTCCGTTGGATACTGCTGCACCAACAGCGAGAGTATTCCGGTACAATCTCCGTTTGAGCTAGTGGGCGAAATACTTCATTGAGCCAAAATCTTGCAACTCGTGTAAGAGCGTTGTTCACGACTCTCATTAACATTCTCTGCACCACAACGTCCTCTCCGCAGCGGAAATACTTCACTATTTCCTCCATCAGATCCACCAAATCCGCTTTATAGCCAGTTATATTCACGGCAGAATAAAATATATTGCCGGTGAAGAGTTGACTTCGGTAAATTATTGAAATGGGAATGTTGGTAGTGAACGACATGCTGATTGACATTGTATTAGCCTCAAATTATGCTTGAAATAGAACGGTACAATGTCCTCCTTATATAGAAAAGTCACACAAAGACACAATAGTGACCAATCACAGACCTGCATGATGACTCATCATGCACGATATACAGTGACTGTTGAAGATATTTCTTCATCACAAAGGGGACAAGATGAAGTTTCAAAGGGTACATAACATGTAGAACACAACGCTATGAGAACATGGCAAAAAGAGAAGGGATCGTTCCTGTTTAAAACATTTAACGCAGTTCCGTTCACATAATAATTTAAATGTCTCTTGTTCTAATTTCCTTCTGACGTCACTTTTATTGGGAGAACTTTTTATTAAAACACTGTCAGATGTCTCCTTCTTTCCATATCTTTCCAATTTGATCCTCCTAATTTCACTATCATTGCAGTGTAGCATGGAGAAATCCTCTATCCACCTACGATCCAAATTGTGATTCATAGCATGCTCATCTAGATCCATTAGTCGATCAACTAAATCACCAGCGTTGATATTTTCACTGAGATTTGTTACAGTTTCTATAGCTTTGAACGAATATCCAAGGTCTCTTGCGACAACCCACGACGTTGGGATACTAGTCATCATTATGTATGTCATCAAACAACTATCTCATATTTATAGCTTAGTTTGTCTACGTAAAAGGAAAATCAATGTGTCATCTTGATTACAATGGTTTCAATAGTCACAATAGTCGCAATTGAGCAAACCCATTCAAAATCAAACAACGGACGTCTATCGGTACGTACCCAAGTGCTCAGAACCAAACCACACAAGTTCGATCATAGACGTTCCGAAACACAGTGTACTCAACCGATTGTACCAAACACATGTACCTATCCAGTAAAACAGATCTCATACTTGTTCCTATTCATAACACTGAATTATACATGTTCCTATCCATGTACCTATTGATAACACTAAATTATACATGTACCCATCCATGTACCTATCCGTCGCAAGTAGGGCACAGTTTTCACTACTTGAAGCTGACGCTATTTTTTAAAGGAAAATTTCTAAATTTCTGAAATTAGCGGCTGAATTCTATACTTATCAATTCCAGGATCATAAGTAAGTATGAAAACCATGGCGTGTTTATATTTTAAAAGTGTGTTTGAAAAAGGTCTACGACTGTTAATACACCAAATTATAAAACTCATTTAATATTGGCCAGCATATATTGCTATTTAAATAACAAACCACATAAGGCTGATTCAATTTATCATAGCAAGAAACAGTTACTTCGATTGAAATAAGCATAAATATTGTGACACCGACAGAACCAGAGTCGAAACCGAAATCAATCGGCTCCACAGACATGTCATGTAATCACATTTAAGAAAAGTAGATAACAAATGAAAATAGTTTTTTCGCTGTGTTACTAGATATGAAAAGCTGCTGAGTTGTAAGTTGCATTCGTATCTCTGTGAAGAGGGGTCTGGACCTGAAACGGTGAGTCAAAAACTCGTTTTTCCTTCTATTAAAAGGTTTTGATGTAGAAATTCAAGGGAATTTTTCTCGAATATGAGTGCAGCTTATAATCATAATTCTCCAGTTTGCTGCCATCACTTAGCTGCTGAATGAAAGTAATTTTGCCCTTTTGGTATAAAGCCGTCAGAGAATGGTCTACAATGAAAAGGCTCATATATGCTGTGATGCTAATAACTTTCCCCTTGAGGTCAAAGACCGTCCACAATTTGCAAAGCAATCAACTTTGATGATAGATGGCAATCATTATTCGATCAGATATTATTTCACTGAACCTTGCACTAATATTATGCAGTTTATGGCTGCCCGCTATGCATTTCGTCAATACTGACCTTCACCTTCTGGTGCTTAAATAAGCACGCTCGTAGAGTTCATTTCGTCGAATCCATTTCGGATTGAGCACTTTAACAATTAGGTTGCACATCACAATTACTTGTGTATTCCATTAGAGCAAGCATGTTTATATTGTAACCTGTGACCCGCAAGTGATTTGCTAGCGATCACTTTTTCACATTGCAGATACATGTAGGGTCTATGGAAGATGAATAACTCCATGGTCTACCTAAAATTTAAAAATGAATCAAAACCATTGAGGTAATCAAGGATAATTGATTCTATCAGTTGCGAGACAAATAGTGATGCAAGAAGTTGGCGTGGCGCATCGTAAGAGATGTAAATGACAGAGGTGGCGGTACTCCGGCAATATTTTTGCGCGCCGCTCTCATAAAATATTCATAAATGAACTTATTTTATGCTCCAAGTGAGTGACTCTCTTACTGAATCTATCTGAGGAAGTGTTGTTATTAGAAACAAAATACAATATAATTCGTTCTATGTATCGAATATCTTGAGTAATCCGTGATCTCATCGGATTGCTGATCGAGTGACAATAGGTATCTGATAGAGTATGAGCTCACATAAGTCCAACCAGACATCATGTAATCTACAGGTATAATCTGCTGATCATGTTGCTTGTTTGATTAACCATTAATAGCAGAAAAGGACAGGTGAGATGGAAGAACCTCGACAGATGCCATAGTAACAGGATATATAAAGTACAGCCTTTCTTTAACGCTCTCTCTCTCATCTCGCTTCCACTCTCCTTTACTCCCATACATCTCCTCTGCTGTTCCGAATGGACATAGTCGTGTTTCTTCTTTTTCCAGTCTGTTTTCGCGCTAATAGAGCAACTGTGCCATCAGTGCATCCCCTCCCTTTACACCTGCTGACCACTCATATTATTATTCAATTACTCATCAAGTGAAGACTTTGTATTTCACTTATATAACATTGTAGCCCTATAGAGTGAGGCATCTCTCCCTTATTATCTCTGTATATGATAATAATAATAATACTAAATAACGTTTATTTCTTCAATATTAGAAATCGTGAGGAGTGAACCATTTAACAGGCTTTTCAGACAGAGATTTTAACATAACAATGAAAACAGAAGTCAGCATCATCATATTTACAGAAATTTACAAAGTATATGCTGAAACCACTATTGACCAGTTTGTACATAGAAAAGAAAAAAACATTTCGAACGAGCTGCAGTTGAACAAGAGGGAATTTCATATTGATTTGAACGAGGCAATTCGAGGAATATGTTTATGCAAAGGATGAGAGTCATCCCCTGTAATAGTAAAAAATAACTTGAAATATATGTTTGATATGCGACTTATAGATACTTGATTATACGTCTGAAATCAAGTAGAAAAAAGTCTGAACAAAGGCAATTAAAAAATGTATCCCACCGACATCCGCACTTATTCATGCATACTGATCCTAAACTAAAACCTGCAAAGTCCCATAACTTTAAAACTTTAACTTAAAAAAAATGTCAAAAGAATCTCATATAGCCTGCGACAACTTCCGTAAATCCTACGACTTTATAAGTCAACAAAATTAATTTGAATGTGCTCTGAATTCATTATCAAGCACAATACTAGTCCGGGAGCTAGCGTGAAGTTGTGCAGGGAACGAGGTAGTACATAAAACTTTCACATAGCATAGTACACCTCTAACCTACTGCAAAACTTCGCGTCTGCCGGATCAGATCATTTGCTTTTCAGAAATAGAGAGGATAACACAATCCTATGTATTTCCAGTGGTAAAATTGTGACATTTAAGGTGTTGACTCCATTTTTTCGAATTTTTGCTCATAAAAATTACACAAATTGGTATTTTGTTGAACTGGTTATTATAGAAATCATCTACAGATCATGATCTTTCAAATGAGTTATCATTCAGTGACAGAGGATGAAGTAAAGTGTACAAACAGACACTTTTCGTTCAAGTATATCAACAATTTTCCTGAAATTTCTATGTTAAAATTTGCAGTTACACCAACGAAAAGTGTCTGTTTGTACACTTTACTTCATCCTCTGTCACTGAATGATAACTCATTTGAAAGATCATGATCTGTAGATGATTTCTATAATAACCAGTTCAACAAAATACCAATTTGTGTAATTTTTATGAGCAAAAATTCGAAAAAATGGAGTCAACACCTTAAATGTCACAATTTTACCACTGGAAATACATAGGATTGTGTTATCCTCTCTATTTCTGAAAAGCAAATGATCTGATCCGGCAGACGCGAAGTTTTGCAGTAGGTTAGAGGTGTACTATGCTATGTGAAAGTTTTATGTACTACCTCGTTTTTTTTCCCTGCACAACTTCACGCTAGCTCCCGGACTATACATGCATGTTTGACAGCATAAATCTACGTAAGGGATGACTCTTGTTGTTGAATCAGCATGATAGCTGGAAGCTGTTTCGAAATTATACTTTAGAATCGTGTCTTTTGCAGGCCATTTAGGCCTCTTGTATTGCATCATTTGTATAGACTGTCAGCCTGCTGAAATCATCATGAACATTACGAAATGTCTAATAGTGAGTACATGTCTTCAGCAGACTATTGATGTAAAAAAGTAAATGAAAACATGCTTATAAAAACAATGACTTTCAGTCATCACATCGACGGTCCTGTTGAGGTTGCCGACGCATCTATCAAATTGCTCAATTGAAAAGAAATGACAGAAAATGTTGGACTAGTAAAAAACAGTACAAACAAAAAATAAGAAAGCAAAGAACGCGTGATGCTATTTTGTTTCTGAGACATTTCCAGAAATATGAATATTTATACTTAGTCACACCAGTGCATGTATCAACATTTGAAGTCTAAAACGTAGTTTTTGAACTTTTAGTTGATCATAGAGCCTATCCACAAAACATAATTATATTGAATGCAGGCCATATCAGGAACACAAATCTTAATGAGGCCCAACATGATGCGAAATTTCAAACCGAAAATGTTACAACTCAAAGTTCGACTTTGTAAAACTGATATCACGGTAATTTGCAGATATGCTACTTGAACTTTTAGAAACAATTGCGCTCAATAAAAGAAAAATAAGAGACTAGAGGAGATTTTCAAAGTGATGGACCTCAATTGGGTCACCTACCTTTTTATGCGGTTTACATGTCCGAACCAGGGATATCTAAAGTACGGGATATGAAGGCTGAGAGTACTACTTATATCCTGCGGCCTAACTTTAATGAGTAGACTTCTGTAACCGAAAAATTTGCATAACATTAAATAGCGTACTATACATTACACGGGCTTTAAAGCGTTTATCTACAATATTTCGAATTTTGCCTTTATCAAATAAGTCTTAAAAACACAGCCTAAGATATTCAGCCTGAGCTCGGCTACGATATTCTTTTAATGCTTTTACCAATAAATGAAGCAGATATCCCTGAAATTAGGAAAAATATCTTTCAGACACTCATAATTACTTTTTTATTGGAAGATAATTTCTTTAACTTCCGTGTTTGAGATGAATTAACTACAGGTTCACCTCTTGCAGGATACAATTTCTTAATCAGGTTTTTCATGAAACAGTTGAACAGTTTGCAGTTTATCACATCAAAAATCTTATGTCCTCGTGGACATGAAATATCATACAAATGATTGAACATGTCATGACGTTGCACGACGTTTGCAACTGAATGAATAAACACATTCTTCTGATCACCACAAGAAAGAAATTTTGTGAAAATATCCCTGTCTTTGATGATCGTAAGAAATCATACAAATTAGAAAATTCAGTTCAGATAGGCGAGAAAGACCGCCTCTATCTGCCAAGGAAATAAAAGTTTCGAGCTCATTATCTGTATGACTTTCATTATCAGATGTCGATTCTAAGGAAGGGCTCAAGAAGAAGCAACTTACAAGTTTCACAGTGATGCAGTCGACTGATCGATCTGCCAATGTATCCTGCAACATAGAAAATCACATTTCGACGTGCAATGGATACCTCATCAATTGAGTCGTCATGCAAACGCGGATGTGCTGCAAGCCAGGTGTACTCAAAGTCATTCTGAGTATCGTGATCCGATAGAACAGTTGTTCAGGAAGTCACACACCCACTTTCAATGGCGTCCTTCAGGTCTCGCATTTAACTTAGCACACGTATTTTCTTTTCACTTTCAAGTACTTGACGCACGCTTATAAAAAAGTTTGCTCCATTTAATCCGCTGTAGCAGCCAAATCTCGCCTCTATCGGATCAGAGAATAGTTTCCAAGGCATAACATAAGAAAAACCAAAATTTGCAATAAGATCAACGCAACAATCGCTGATAGATCGCAGTGATTGGCACGCTATTGATGTTTCTCTTGTAAACCCAGTTTTATTCGATCTATCACAGTCTTCGAGAAGCTGGAATTCAATCTGCAGCCACCATTGAAGCAATCGAAAGTCATGTCTCTAAAAATCCGCACAAAACATTGAATCCCTGGAGTACCTCCGCGGTCGAAAGATTCAGCTGGAATATAGAGGAATAGCACACAATCGGATTTTTGATAAAATGAAAAATCTGATGGCAGGGATATACTAGGAAGTCGTTGACATAGACTGTCAAACCCATCCAGTCGGTCAGACAAGAAAAAAATCTCTTCGACATCTTTCAGGTGGTCAGCTTGTTTCTGAAATCGTGAAAATGCTATTGGAGGATCATGCCGTTGTGCACTTTCTGTAGATGTCGTTGGTTGTGAAGTGGGATAGCCCTCAAAAATATAAGGAATTGCCGATGATTTTAACTGAAGAATTTTCAATTCAGATCGAGGACGCTTCGATAACCTTGCGACGCTTGTATCACAGCTTTTGCGAATAAAATCCTCCCAACAGAAGTGACGAGAGCAGACACGAGATGATTCCGTTGGTACATAATCATGCTTAATACCAAATTTATCCAGGTGAGCACGTTTGATTGAACGTAATCACTTAATTTTTTGATCATTATCCGTCGGAAAAGCATAGAAAGAAACCTTTTCTTGTACATGTATATTGGTCTTATGGCCCGAGCGACACAGAGGCACACAGCATTTCCAACCCATGTTCAATCTGAGGCGATGTTGTTTTGGTCTAACATAATGAACTCGTGTAGTAATCGATAGCTGCGCAGGAAAGTCTACATAGCAGTGCAGTGTACAGCATTTCCGAGGTGAATCACAGTGATGCTGACAACGCGTTACAGCAAGGACTACAGTCAACTCGAGAGATGACGCATTTTACTAATTTATTGTTTAAGAAACTTCCCCATTGAGTTTTGGCGTGCATAACATTGAGACTGATCACAGATCTGTGACAGTTGACGGCATTGCACATAATTCGCACGCTCGGTGTGTAACGCTAGATATCAAATACATCAGAAAATGTCAATTGCATGTCAGGCCGCACCTCGTAAGATTTCAGATCACTCAGTATTGAGCCTTCGCATCCCGTAGTCTAGATATCCCTGGTCCGAACCTTATATGCATGCATGTGTGTTCTTTTATAGGAGAATGATCGACTCTCCTAATGAATTAGCTTTTGGCGTGATTGTCGAGTGGACTAGAGATTCGATTATGAGAAGGTTGATAGTGATTGAACTAAAAATTCTTTGCGATAAAAATCGAGGCTTGTGACATCAGATAGTAGGGGGCTAGAATTTTTGATAATAAACATAATAATAGCAACCGCTTCCAGGCGACCTCGGACAATCGATCTAATGATTCAATGCTTTCACAAGGTCGAAATGATATTTTAATGCGCCTTGCTTCAATTCCCAGCCGGCAAGCCATTTTTCATGGTGGTGCCAAGAGCAGGGCACATTGAAATATCATTTCGACCTCGTGAAAGCCGGAGGCATTGAATCATTAGTAAACATAATCTTCTTCCCTTCCAGGCACGCAAATATTCAGAATTTGTGATTAATGCTGACCTTTTGCAGAGTTGGTTCATTTCACTACTGAAGAATCCTATCTGTAATTATTTTATTCATCTTATTATTACTTTTCAGATGATGACATCCAATTCAATGTGTTCATTGGTGCACATTCTATAATCGACCCCATTATCTTGTGTAAAAGATAAATAGGAGCATGCATATAAAGACATGCATTGACTGTCGATCATCACATCGACGGTATCCAGTTTCGAAATAAAAGATTTTGAATTTTGAACTGTGGATAAGTGCAAGATGGAATACTGGATATGAATGAAATAATTAAAAAAATATGATTAACAATTAAGACAAGAAAATTTATGTTTCAATCCACAAATATGTTGTCTAATTTAACAAGACAGTGCAAATGTTGTGAGTGTAAGAGAATTCAAGGACAAAAAATTGAAAGTATTTTCTTCTGTAGTGTTATAAAATTTTCCATGATTATGAAGCTTTAACATTCCGGCAGACGATAGAGAACTTGAGTGACCGAAATGTAGGATTGGTATGGAATTCTCAGTTGTTGTTGCTTCGAGAGTGTTATTGTGAAATCTGAAAGAGAAACTCATAACAAGCCATTGACTCCTTAAAGTTCTGTTCAACAAGCCTAAATTCATTCCAGTAATGTTCTATCCCGTTCAAATGAGATGGATATGCTGAGGCACCGAAGATCACGCGTCCAAAATCAATCAGGCTAGACTGTCGTCAATTATTATGATTAAATCAACTGTCACTCTCTCACTAAGGTATGCTAGGCAAATGATTTATTTCAGGACACTAAAACAAGCAGCTCGTCACAGAAATGGAAGCATTTTATTGTTAATAGTTGCAATACCGGACCATTTTTACAGAAACGGTATTTCGGACAACCATGGCGTTGACAACTCATTCAATAGTTGGACATTTTAGTAAACGTCACAAAATGATGACATTTAAAAAAAGTAAAATTAAATCAAGTTTTTTGTTTTAAAGCATTTCAAAAAAAGACTTAGTCATTTCCAACCATGCGCCCAACACCATTTATTTTACGAAGACATTGAAAAGTCATTTGCTGAGAAAATATGGTGTCACCTACAGCGTGGCACGATACAGAAAACATCATTATTTGATAGCGGTCTAAAATTGAGACCTCTATCAATCTTTTGGGTGCGGGAAGGCCGGTTCGCTAGCGACTTTGAAACCGTTTCTGCGCATATTCTTATTGACCGAATTCTTAATAATAATTGATGTTGTACTTCGTGTTGGCTACATACAGTAGGGCATAGATTATTAGGGCCTTTAGGCAATGGCCTTATCGAAGGAACTGAAGAAAGTTGACACTCCATCGGGGAGATCCCTGGCGCCACCCCTGGTTGTAAGAGACCTGCGAGGCTTCGAGATTCGATTCGATTCGAGAAAATTTCGAATCGGTCTGTTTCGTCTGGCCAATAATAACTTCAATTGTTTCTTTTGATTTGTAGCCTCTTCCAGCTTGTTACTATTTGAACTTGACATTGCAATGAGCTTGTGATAGTAGTAAGGAATCCTCCCAACTGCGCACTGCGTCCCCCCCTCTGGAGCGCGAGTTGGGTTGTTGTGGTTCTGGGTCGACCGGCCGGGTGGGTCGTGGTCGACCGTCCTTGTTGGTCTTGGGCGGCGGTGTGTGTTTTTGGTGTGTAGGAGTGTGTATAGGGTTGTTTTGTGTTTAGATTTGGTTTCCTGATGAAATTCTGCATCGACATGTTGTGTTTCTTGGGTGTAGTTGTGGTTTAGGTGTGTTTTTGAGTGAGAAAATGACTGTAGCGGCTAAACGAAGCCTCGTACGTGAAAATGGACGGCGGATATGAACTTTTTGGCCAATTTTGGGTCTAGAGGACTTGTTTCCAAAGTCGTAGGCCAAACAACGAAGAACTTTGATCCCCCCTCGGCAGCGTTCTTCCAACTTTGGTTCTAGAGATCGTAGAAAGTCGTGCAATAGCTCGTTTGAAAGCTAAGAGTGCCACAAATTCATTGGAAAGCACAGTTTGGCCCTGCCTTCCTTTGCTGAGGCTTGGGAGTGACATTGAGACTTTTGGTCATGTTAGAGAGCCGTCAGAGGTTGAGTTTTGTGTTTTGGGCTCCAGCGGGAGAAGGAAGCATCGGACGAGAAAACTAAGACCAGATTTGGAATCAGCTTGATGTCATTGGCCAATGAGGAGCACATCCAATGAGAATCCAGCATTTCACTATAAATGATGAGGTTTTCAGAGTGACAATCATTCTATCTTTGAGTCGCACAAGTTTCGGACGTACGTTCTCCCTCTACATTCCTATTATATTATCCATCTGAAATGGCAAGTCGGAACCTTCCTTCCTCTCCTTCCTTGAGTGTTAACTTAATAGCATCTCTTCCATTTTCAGGCATCTACTACATCTACTACATTTACAGGACAAGATAGTGTTCAGACGTTACAAGGATCTCTGCAATCAGATCGTCTTACCCACTGATTCGAATCCTGAGATTCCTAGTACATTTCCTGACAATTACCTACTAGCATCTTGGCAAGAAAGAACAGGAGACTTGTCAGAAAGTCAGGAATGGCAGGAAAATGACAGGTGATGATAGGAAACCCAGGAACTCGATAGGAAAGAGCAGGAAACTGATTAGAAAGTCAGGAATGGCCGGAATATGGCAGATTATTATAGGAAACCCAGGAACTCGACAGGAAATAACAGGTTCCTAGTATCTGCTAATTTGCTATTCAAGCAATCGCTCTATCCCTGTTCCGGCATCATTGATGGCATTATCATCGCAGATGATAATGCGTCTCAACTTCTGCATGTTAGAGGGAACTTTGCAACTGAGTGAGTAGTATAGATGAGTTCATTGCTATCTGAATCTCAGTGATACGCAAAAAATGATTTTAAACTTGACCCTGCATAGTGATAATGATGAATAATGTTTTTGATTAGCATCCACAGTGCTACCGGTATCAAGTCTTTGTTATTCAACCCTGATTCAGGCTGAACAGTCGAAAATTTAATGCTGAAGTTATTATAACTATGCTGCTAAAGAGATTCATTTCATTAAATACAGTAATAAGTAATACTTAAGTAATGATAATTTAGATCGACGATTTGGTCGGCGTTCATTGGCAACAGTTCAAAACAACAATAAAAAGATGAGATGAATAGACAGAGGGTACAATTATCGACCTGACATTTAGTTCAACAAAACAGAAAATTGATTGTGTAAAATCATAAAATTGCATCTAAATTGTCTGCTACAAATATACACTAATCATATATAGTCTTTATTGCCCTTTCGCGACTTCTTGAGCCAATCCAATCCCAATTGATCGATTGCTGATTTGGCTTCCTCCCAGCCATCAGGGAACCGAGTAGTTACCACCTCTGTAATCGAAAGTTAACGAATTAGGACCACGCATAATTATACACATTTATTTGCGTGAAGCAGCAAGAGTTTGTGGTACCTGTGAGCTTTCCGGAGTTTCTAGAACTCCTTAGACAGACTCGCCAGAAAGTTAAGGAACTTAATACGAAAATCATTTGATTATCATCGATCCAACATTACATTACATGAAGCAAAAAATGAGTTCTAAAAAATAGTTGAATCGCGCAAAAAGACAAACTGTATGGAATCTATCTGCAATTGCTTTATGAGGACTACGTTGAATCATTTTCAGTGCATGTCGATTAATCTACCTTGATAATTTGAATCCAAAAAATAGAACTCATCGAGCAGTAGTATTGACACATTGAACATCGACTGTGACATTATTTTCATTTCCGTGGTGTTTTCCAGACACAACAGGCGAAAGATAATAAAACTTTCATTAAATCTCTCGCCTTACAATTTTTTATCAAATGATATCTTCATGTACATTTATATGCTCTATTACTTAAAAATTGTTGATATGTGACTGTGAATATGTTCGTCCATTCTATGACACTTTCCACCTGCCCTAAATATGTTTGTGCATCCTATCTGTAACATTATTCGCTTCCTAACAGCAGCATCTTGTGATTCCACAGGAACTGAGTGACTTTTACTATGCCTCATGCTTTTATTAACACCCAGAGCCTATCGCAACTATTTGCGACTAGTTTTCATGTGTCTTAATTTAGTGCTACTGTTGTTTATTATGCCTGACATAATTCAATAAAGATTTATTGTGTCTTTAGTTCAAAAAATTGTATTGAAATATAAACAGCCATCGATAAACTTACTTTTAATAATTTCCTTTTGTTCTTGACATTCGGGCGGCAGTGGTGGCCGACCAACTTTTTTTGTGGTGAAATTCTGAAATTCATTATTTGGTTCTTTTCCAGGACCATTTGGGCAACGTTAATGGCAAATAAGCTGGGCCGCTTTCCGGTCGCCATCACCAAATTCTGGTTTTTGTACATCTGTGAAGAAAAACATCAATTAGCAGAGCTGGGTATCGCGGAAGTTAAGTTGGTGTTTCCCTGATTTTTGATTGAAAATGTCCGAAATTTTGAAGATGATTTATAGTTCACATATTTTTTAAGTTAAAAAACGCTTATTTAATTTTTCTCCGCAATTGTCGTTACCTCATAGTTGTCTAATAATCATTGTAAATTATAGCAAAACAATGGTACCCGGTACTGAAATTAGGTCTGCTCGTTGGTAGAAAAACCTTAATTCTACTGCGATTCTTAAACTTTCTCAATTTGGTTGACTTATTCTCGCACAGAGCTTCTTGATATTCGTTGGTAAACATGTTGAAGATCTGTATCAAGGACTTCTCTCATTTCACAAAAAATGTTGAAGACGCATTCTCAAGTTATCACGAAGTGTGTCGTGCATGTAGTTGAATCAATATCATGATCTACATGTACAGGTTTTTGCACGCACGTTGAAAAAGGCACACATGGACCTAGGCCATATGACGCTATCTGAAAGGCTATCCAATGCATGCCCCTTCAGCTAATAACAATTGTAAAACAATGAGTGAGCATTAAACATTATGATACGTCACAATTGAATAAAGCACCAGATAGACTTATAACTACCCGATCGCGGACATACAGTAAGAAATGGCTGGCCGCGATCGTAAAATTGTGGATTCGGGAGGTCGAATTTTTATTCGTGGAATCGTATAGGCATGGTAGTGATTACCATTTAAAATAAATTTCAAGCGATTGAAATACACACAGTTTTAAATAGGCAATACTCTTGGAGAATTCTATATGGACATCACTCAGTCTTTTTCTAAATCTCAACACTTACAATTGGCTCCACCTTTGTTAGATCACCAGATTGCGGTGCTTCAATTAGCCGTCGAATCTATAAAAGGGAAACACATTTCTTCTCAAAATATCCGCTTTTGGAGAAAAAGTGTAGACCCTACCTTTTTGACTTCCTTGTTGACAGAATTTATGTCTTTTTTTAAATGGGCAATTTCTTTCATCATCTCGACTTGACAAACTTGAATCTTCTGTAGAATCGCGACTGATTCCCTCCGCTCATCTGGTAAGGGTCGACCTGATTCCACTGACAAAAGCTGTCAAAGTTAGCACACAAAGGGCATACTTACGATGACCGTTAGTTGGAATTGATTACTGAATATCATCGAACATACCTACCTATATGTATACAAAATGTATAATATGTATAATCAAAATTAATTTTCTTGGTGTTAAAAAAGAGGTTCTAGTGTTGTGTGATGTACATATTTTTCCAAGAATACATGTAGCGCTTCACTCCTTAAATGCTTTGTCCTCAGCGACAGGGAGAGCGTGATTGAATTGATGTGAATGTGATTACATTTTAAATTTCCTCCACTTTATATATTTAGATTAAAATGTTTTGATAAACAAATATATATTATATATATATATATATATAAATACAAAACCACAAGAAAATCAAAAGTCAAATTACCTTGCCGATCGATTTCTACCGCTTTAGCGGCTTGTCAAGGCAGAAATGCTTGTTAAATATAATCATTTCTGCCTTGACAAGCCGCTAAAGCGGTAGAAATCGATCGGTAAGGTAATTTGACTTCTGATTTTCTTGTGGTTTTGTATTTATATTATTTCCATTTGTATTTGATTAATTATATATATATATATATATATATATATATATATATATATATATATATATATATATATATATATATATATATATATATATATATATATATATGATCATAAGTAATCGCCATGAGACTTAATAATAAAGATAAATTAAAAAAAACGTAGTCTCAAGATAGAATTGTTTATTCACGAATTTTCGTCTAAGACTTCATCAGGTGAACGAAGTAAATGTACATGAAGTGAAATGACATTGCATTATAAAGAAAAGTAACAAGAGTTCAACACGTGTATGCCCAGGCGGCATCATTATCTTCTCACATTTATCTGAGGCTTAACGGCTTCAATTGTTGACATTTCCACACGGCGGCGATGATAAGAATCAAAGAGCCCGCGGGAGATAATTGAAGGAGAAATATGGCGTAACAGAGGGGAGCAATTGTGTTTAATTTTAAAATGATGGAAAACTTGGCTGCTGGTTGTATGTAGGTGTTCATCAATTCTTTTTCTGAAAGTGCGATGCGTTTCACCTACATAACTTTACGAACAGATATTGCAGACAATTTTGTAGACAATATTTTTAGAATTGCATAAATTCTGGCCTTTACAAACACAACGACTTTTGCAACTGATGGGTGGTTGTTGATAAAATTGTTGGGAAAGAGGGGCTTTAGTTCTAAAGATCGGAATGATGGGAATCGGCAGATTAGATTTCCTTATACAGTTATACACTTTATTAACCCAACGATCATTAACATACGGAACGTTAATCCGAATAGCGTCTTGTTTCGTATTTCTGTTTTTAGGCACAGTTTCACTATAAAGATACTTATCTAGGACTGACAAAGGATAACCATTAGCTCTAAACCTCTGCGAAAGAAGATTAAGAGACTGCTTGACAAGCGTCTGGGACGATGAGTTGCGTAAAGCTCGTAAGCGTTCAGTCTTAATAATATTAATTTTCCTCATCCGCGGGACGGCACTATCCCAAGGAAGAATGTGACCACTATGAACACTTTTGATAAAAAGGCAGGTTTGAAACGTAACACAATCTTCCAAATCAACTAAAAAAGTGCAAGTGTCAAGAAACGAAATTTCCGTTTTCCCCTCACCAGGTGTTTCTAACGTAAATCTGATGTTCTTAGAAATGGAATTGGACAGGGAGAGTAAATCTTCAGGTAGACCGGCAAAGACGAAGAAAATATCATCAATGTACGCATCGCAATGTGAAACGCATCGCACTTTCAGAAAAAGAATTGATGAACACCTACATACAACCAGCAGCCAAGTTTTCCATCATTTTAAAATTAAACACAATTGCTCCCCTCTGTTACGCCATATTTCTCCTTCAATTATCTCCCGCGGGCTCTTTGATTCTTATCATCGCCGCCGTGTGGAAATGTCAACAATTGAAGCCGTTAAGCCTCAGATAAATGTGAGAAGATAATGATGCCGCCTGGGCATACACGTGTTGAACTCTTGTTACTTTTCTTTATAATGCAATGTCATTTCACTTCATGTACATTTACTTCGTTCACCTGATGAAGTCTTAGACGAAAATTCGTGAATAAACAATTCTATCTTGAGACTACGTATTTTTTTTAAATTTATCTTTATATATATATATATATATATATACAAGAGAAAGGAAAAATTCCAAAAAATAAATAAATGATATCAAACCATTCGTATACCGTTGCACTCTGATACATTAAAAACATAAAAAAATTGCTGCCGTGTAGAAACAAAATTGTTCTTCCATCAACAAAGTGATAGCTCATTATAGCTTCACATATTAGCATAATTTGTTAGCTATAGGCTATATAGTCACAACTTAACTATTAATCGAAATATACCGAAATATACGATCACAATTATTTACCGAACTTTCTCTTTCGTGTTTCCCTCAGGTATCCTCGACATTTTCGTCTTTGATACATGAGGTGGAGGTCGATACCAGAAGGATTTCTGTGGAAAGACCAGAAAATCCTTCAAAACGTACTAGCTATAACCTTACAGGGCAGATTAGTTGACACACTGTTTATCAGAGACTTCACCTATCATATTCAATGTTGAAATTTTTTTTCGGATGATAAATCGAAATACCGATTCTACTTTACAAATTAAATCATTACTGCGAAAATAGAATAAAGTTTTCGAAAAAGTTTAACATGTTATCAGCAGGGCTGGGATCGGTTAACCGGTTGCACTCTTTCTTAACCGGTTACACTTTCTATTAACCGGTTAAAGTCGGTTACGACGTTTGATTGGATTTATCTTGTACTACAATGAAATCCGATTGAACCATAGATTACACTGGTTTTATGTGGTAAAACTAGTATCCGTTTCACAATCTATTCAAATTCATTCATCGGAATTCGTAATCCCTAGGTATTATTGATTCCCTCCACGTCACGTTACTGTACATTGATCTGTAGGTGTCAAGTCCACTGTTTTTATCCATTGGTTAGTGCTGTAGTGACTCAACGCGAGACGTTATATTTGTTGACAGCTTTGCACCCAACTTTACACTTCTACACAATAGCCGCCTACGCGCAGCTGCCTGCAGTCCTAGCAAGCGCACAGGCAATGGGAGAGATAAAGTAAACAAGTCATTTACATGTTCATTCATGAAATCCTACAATATGCAACTGAATGATCCAGCAGTGACTGAATGATTCGCAAGGAACTAACAATGCGTATACATGGTCAGTATATTTAAACACTTTTATTAGGTTGATGCACAATAAGATTATGTTGACATCCATATCATAAATTTGATCTTATCTAAGAAGCATCAGTCCATTTTATTCCTATAGTGAGCCAATGCATAGAGTGACATATATACCTGCGGAAAGTCTTACACCAATCATTTGTAGTTTTACCTAAAGTGGTGAATAGGATAGGTAGCAAATAACAACATACAGTGCATTGACTATAAATGCCAATAAAAACTAGCTCAATTTGAATTGAGTTGGCAAAGAAAATATTTGTAGGTGTTACTTACAAAATCGGCTTCAAATAAAATAACATTCGTCAATTTGGAGATGTACTAATCAAGTGGACCATTGATTAGCTAGCACTGACTATTGTACTAGTAGAAACCAAAACTAGCACGCAAGCGATTGCGGTTATAGATAAAACACGGTCCGTAGTTTTCGATAAGCCTTGACAACTAAATAAATACCGGTAATCCTCTTTTAGCCGTTTGACCGGTTAAAAAGATAATCGGTTAACTGGTTACAAGAATATTAACCGGTCCCAGCCCTGGTTATCAGCCTAGGCAAGGCCTGGTACCAACTCGCATGAAACTCAATTTTCGAAGACGCGAGTCATGCAATGTATCTGCTTTCTTGAATGAAAATACACATGTAAACTTCTGAAACAGTTGGAAATTACTTAGTAGGCCTAATAAAGGTCAACCTGTATTGGATGGGCCTCAATTGGTTTCTACGAAAGCCTACCAGTATGCCGATCCATGTTATTAACCCTAAAACGGGTGCTTATATTTTTCACTTCATCTGGTTGTTTGTTAACATTTTGTAAACAGAAATATTCAGCTCGTTTGTTCAAACGGAATGAAAGTTAAGACGAATATATTGATGTTTTTATCATCTTTTCCTCAAAATATGGATGAAAAAGTGAATGATTGTTCCATTTTCCGCTTCAAAAAAATAGATATTGATTTAGTGTATTTGGTTTACAGGTAAGCAGTATATATATCATGCAATTTTTCAAAAATAATTTGGATTTTTCGGAATTTTACTTTTCAAAATTGTTCGTTTCTATGAAACGCAGGTAATAATGATGTCATATTTGCCATCTAAATTTAAAAAGATATAATGAAAATTGAAATAGTGATGTTGTATATTGTAGAAAACATTAAAAAGGCGTGAACACAAAATTCACTGAATTATGTACAAAAAAGCAGTTGACTATTGGTCGATGCAGTCGATACATTTGCACAATTTCAAAAGTTGTCGATGAGCTGGACATACTGCCCTGGAACATGTATCACAACGACTGCGGGAATGCTTGCTGCACATGAAGCATCGGCGTGGCGCGTTGACTGTACGAAAACTTGAGATTTCCTGTTCTTCTCTGAAACCTAGCACTATAGCAGCCCGTTTAGTGGCCATCGGCAGGTGATTGTTCATTCGATGCCTGTGAACCGCAAAAGGTTTAGCAAGCTGTAATGCAACCTCTTTCAAATTGTGCTTTCTTCTTTTCTCGTAGCCATCTTTTTTCAAAAGCAAATACCCATTCAAACATGCGATGTCAATCATGTTGAATGCCAACAAAAGTGGCCACCTCACAGTCTTCCGACGACATGTGTACTCCTCTATAATTTCATCCTTTAAATCGACGCCTTTCTTTCCAAAGTTGTAAACACGTATAAGAAGAGGCTTGTTATTCTCATCACATTGTTCTCCTGAATGCGATGAGCTCAATAAAATCACATTTTTATTCCTTTTAGGAATATGTGAAACCATCACAATTTTGTTCTGATGATCATGTGCGAAGATCGTTATTTATCGCTGATTATCGTTGCGAAGATCGTATTTATTGTTGACAGAATGTCAACAGCCATCCGGTTGAAGATCCCTAAGTACATAGCGGCAAGATAAAAGATTTTCAATGGGAAATCAATACCAATTCTTATTGATTTGATGTTGCTATTCATGGACATGGAATATATAAGCCACTGAATAATTATTGTAGTAGCTACATTGCCTATAAGTTGAAATGTTAACAAAATGTATACATCCACCCGCTTTAGGGTTAAAAAGTGAACGCTATTCTAAAGATTTATCCACAAAAACTTCATCAAGTCGGAGTCCGTCCGGCTGTATTCGGCCACGACTTGAAATAATGAAATGAAAATGAACCCCTACATGTATAAACTAAGACGCGACCACCGTCCCAAAGTGTACATCATGAATGAGTAGCTATGTCGAAAATTTAAAATGCAAAGCAACATGCCCAGGTTGGTTGGAAAATATATAGTGAAAGCATGCATTTATATCATTTTGTGGCCAGTCATTGTAAGTTTATCCAAGGTATTTGTGTTAACATTTGTGTCATTTTTTCTCATAAAAGTCTTATAAGAGCATGTATGAAAGCTATATCTAGGCCTACATTCAGACAGGTTAGCTCTCAATTATCTTTTTGGGCCTGTATCAATTAACCTGACCACGCTTTTCGTAAGTTATGATTTTTCAGGAAATCGCAAATTCTACCAACATTCAGTTTTAAAAATCAGTTTTGGTCCGACTAGTCTACATAAGTAGTATAAAGATAGCTCATACTGTCCCAGGATTAGTACATTTTGAATTGGAACCTAAATGTACCGAACAGGATTAGTACATTTTGAATTGGAACCTAATGTACCGATTTGTTTTTAAACTTGATCTTGTGGTTGTAGTCGTCTGTTATTTGAAGTGGTGATTGCGAACACAAGTGTACTGTTTTGTGTTAGTTGTGAAGAGAATAGTGTAATGTGTTGATGATGTGAGATCAGTTAGGTACATTTAAATGTTCTAGACTTGTTAATTTGAACATGAATGGCAAAGTGTGAGGATTGAAACGTTGAGGATTGGTCTAATTGTGTTGAGGATGAGTACGCAGATGTTCTAATTGTATTGAGGATGAGTGCGTAATGTTCTAATTGTGTTGAGGATGAGTACGTAATGTTCTAATTGTATTGAGGATGAATACATAATGTTCTAATTGTGTTGAGGATGAGTACGTAATGTTCTAATTGTGTTGAAGATGAGTACGCAGATGTTCTAATGCTGAACTTGTTATTTTTTGAATGATTATGTTGAAGGCTATCTATATCTATATATCTATACATACATATCTATTATATGCATGGAGAATTGTTTATTATTATCATTATGGCTTGTGTTCGATTGAGACAATTGTGACCATTGTGACCATTGTGACCATTGTGACCATTGTGACAATTGAATCCTTCATTTCTATTTTGTGTTCTTTTGTCAAATATTGATAATATGATTCCCCAAATTCCAGAATAGTTTACAAAGTGAGAAAGACAACATTTACTATGTATGTTTAATTAAATATGCGAAAATACGTTAGGGTACATGATGGCCATCTCAGAGAGAAAGCCCTCTCCCCACTGGTGGAAAGCAGTGTTATTTGAGTAGTCATGCTCACTCATGTGGACGGAGCAAACGACTGGCTGACTGCTCCGAAGTTGCAGGGCCGTCACTACAAGTACTCTCCACAAGTATACTTCACAGCACATGATAGTCTCATACCGTGTCCAGTTTTCCACCAATGAGGAATATCCCAGAGGAGGTACCAGAGAAGAATATCTCACCACTCCTGGACTTATCTTTTATCTCTCCAATCACCGCATCGAGTTTACCGCCTTCAATGGGTTCCGTTGTGTTCCCCGATAAGATAATGTTGTTTGAGCTTCCTGCCATGGTAGTAATTAGGATTAGAACAGATAACAATTGGAACTATCCTACGACTTATATAGCCCAAGGAGGGAGAAGTAGAACACTTCTTATTGGCTGTTGGGAATTCCTTTGTTTAAAAAGTATATAAGTCCTGAAATTGTACCAATTCCAATCCTGAAGTTGTTGTGAAATTAAAAGAGACATTCAAAATGGTAGGCCCCAGCACACCACCTCAATCGCCGGTTCCAATCGAGGGATCGATATCGAACATATTCGATTTGGTTGACTCACATGTCAGCGAAGATCAGTCAACACCACCGATGGAAGCACGCATTAGTGTCAAGGTGTGGAACGCTCCAGAAAGAGTGCACACAAAGCGGCTGAAGTTAAGAATTGAACCTGACGACGAGAAACTAAAGAATTTGATAGAGTTCTCCTTTATTGAAGCAGAAACTTATGCTTATGCTAAACTAATGCTAGGTTGCTAATCAGAGGATGTATGGGATTCGCTTACTCAAGCCTCTCATCTCTTCCAATGAATTGACTGTTACCTATTACGCATTAACACGAAGTATTCTCGAATATGCTTCATGCGTTTTTGTTCATTTGTCGTCTTCTCTTGAGTACAAACTGGAACGTTGTCAAAATCGTTATCACAAATTGATTTGTTCTTTGCCAAGATACTTTCGAACATCGAATTGTGGTTGCAACCGTTTCCCTGACTTAAAACAACGTCGGCTTGAAGCTGCTTGTAGACTGTTTCATGAAGCGTGTGTTGACCAGAAGCATATTTTACACGAGGTCATGCCTCAACGTTCTACTCGAACTCATCGCCTCTTACAGCCTTCTGCTAATACTACAAGACGTTTGAATTCCTTTGTTCCATTTTGTTGTGCGACTGCTTTAAATTCAAGAGTTGTGTGATTTTTCTTCTATTTTATTTTTGACCGCGTATATTTTTCCTTAATGGAACGATATACTGTAACTTAAATGATTTTCATTTATTGAATAAATTCTATTCTATTCTATTCTATTCTATAAAACTCCGAGGCGATATCCCGATGCGCCGCGAAAGACGAAGGTCAGTGTGCAAGTGGACCTGCGGAAGATACCACCGTTCCCGATCTTGGACAATTTGTAGACTCTAGCTTTCTGTATCGTAACGCTCTTTTATAATCTTCAAAATATCATTGTTATTATGAGTACAAAAATTGCTGTTTTAATTTCTTATCAAAGGAGTATTGCCTCCAAGATTTGAGTGGAAGTTGGGATTAAAGTTTTGAAAGAACATCTATTTACATATGAGGATGGAAAGACATGTAGTTCCCCTGGAAAGTGTCATACATAGTGCATACAATACACCATTAGAATGAGAATGAAAAGAGCTTTCGAATGATATACGGTATGCACCCACCTCCTCAAAAAAACTTGCTGTATGACAGCGTTGAAGATAGACAGACGATGGAAAAAAAATTGACTTTCTAAAATTTTGCAAAATCAATCTAGTTTTCAAACGCATGTAGCTCGTCAGGAAGGTATCATACATGATGCATACAATACACTATTGGAAGCACAATGAAAAGAGCTTTCCAATGACATAAGGTATGCACCCATTTGCTTAAAAAATCCATGTCGTATGCACGTGTATGCAAATGGAAAATTTCCAAGTTTTTCTCGAAAAATGACTGATTTTCCAGAATTTGACCAAGTTCCAAACTTAAAGTTCTTTACAAAAAATTATCAGAATACTTAACACTGCTACCCTCAACCTTGACCTGACCTTTGACCTTCATACACGGCGCGCCGCGGGGGGCCTCAAAACTTCTCGGGCGCTTCGCGCCCTCGAACTTTTCGGATTATAGGGTAAGTAAATTTTCTCGTGCGCTACGCGCACTCGAAATTTTATTTACCCATGGGCTCCGGGCGCCATAGGTACTCTTCCTTCTCAACTGAACCCTAACCTAACCCTAACCCTAACCTAACCCTAGCCTTAACACTAACCCTAACCCTAACCTAACCCTAACCCGAGGATCATATCTTCCACAGTCTTGTTCTAATGCAGCAATTGATAAGTGCGCAAAATTTGCAAAATTTGCAAAATTTGCAAAATTGAAAATGTGATGACCACATAAACATCCTCAGCTGATGCCTCATGTGTTCACCATATGGCTTGTTTAAATGGATCATTTGATAAGTGCGCGAAATTCGAAATTTTGATTGCGTGATGATTCTATTAAGATTTATCACTCTGGAACAATTTACATGTTACTTTTTCTAACTTTATAAGTAGGTACATCAATGAGTTCTAAACCTAAAGAGATAGAAAATAACTTGATCAAAATTAATAAACTCTGTTACAACTTAATGTTAAGCTATTAATGTTACAATTTATCAGCTGTTTCATTTTGAATCTTGTTTAAGTGTAAACATTTTGTTTAAATATATCATCTCAATGGCATGACGTCAGTAGGTCTTTGTTCGTAGTTGCTTTGTGTATTTCATATTTAAAGAAAGTGTTGAAGCCAGTTCTTCACTCATTTTTGAATTATCAGTCTGCCTAGCAAGACGTCAGCTTCGATCTTTCAAACCTTAATCAATATACCAAAGTGAGTTGTTACTTTTTTCTAAGTTCATAAGTAGGTACATTAATAAGTTCTAAAACCTAAATTTAAAAAGTTTACATTCAAGTTATTTTCTGTTTTAAATATGTATTTATTTTTTTTACAGACATGACTCGTCCCAGTTGCTTGCCACGACAACGCTTGATTTTTCACTACTGCCAAACCTGTAAGCAGGCTGTCCGGCATTCCATGAAAAGCCTACATAAGGAATGCACGTTCCGTCAGGATTGCAGTTTTCTGTACTACCTATCTTGGAAAAGCTATGTCCGGACAGACATGGAGGCGAAAGGAGAGAACCCGAAAAGATTCATCAAGACCCATACGAAATGCGCATTAAGAAACGGGCGGGAGGGTCGAAACCTCACTTGCCTTGAGGAGAAGAGGCGAGTGGAGAGGCTGTTCGCCAAGGAGCGACCTATTGAGGGCATCCTCAGCCAAGTTGAGGAGGAGTCCACAAGTGAGCAGCCAAAAACCGAAGCCTTAGAATATTAGCAGTAACATAAAGCAAAACAAATTCAGGAGTCCAAAACTGATAGGGAAACTTGACTTCTGTTTTGTTTGTTATTTTCATATATAATAATGTGCATGTCTTTTCACTATTTCAGGTCAAGAAGCCACCTGCTAAGAAGTTAAAAGTCGAGCGGAAGCCCTCAGTTCCGGAAAGGAATGCAAGTTTGAAATATCAAAATCAGCAATTTATCTATTCGTATGTATTTTCCGTTCTTCACACTTTAACTATGTTTCATTTTCATCCACAGGTAGTCGTTAGTACGCCCGCAAGTAGCAGCTGGGTTGCGAAGCCTACGCCGCCTTCACAGAGAGTAAGTAATAGACAATTATTTTAGTCATATAAAATAACATGATTAGATCAATAACTTAGGACACATGCATACATTCAAATTCGAGAGGAATTTAAAATGTATTTTCCCTTGTAGAGCTACCGATCGCTCTCTCTAAAGAAGAGCCGGAACAACCTCCTTGGCTTGACTCCGGCTACTACAACATCAGTGGAGGAGAATGAGGAGCGCCTGTACTCCATCCGGGAGTCTTCTTCAGATGAAGAAAACGTAAGTATCAATCATAGGAAAAGGCTAATAATCATAAATATAATGTTATCACATCGAACTCGTGATATTATGTCCCTTTCATCAATTCATATCTGTTCCTTTTTCAGCACCAGCTGACACTTGTTCCTGAAAAGGAGATCCCCTTCTCCCAAATCCGAGCCTCACCCAGCATTGAGGTCAGCTTCCCACCCTCTCCGATTATACACCGCGTCCCAACTCCACCTCAGCCAACATTCGATGACTACTGGGTCCCATCGTCTCCACCTGCTCCTACGCCGATGCCCAACAGCCCAACTCCAACTGTGATCCTCTCCAACTCTCTCCCAACTTGTGATCCTCTATTTAACGTTGACCTGGACGAGACGGTCGAGTCAGTGGTCGAGGTGCCGGTAACTGTGTCGACGGAGGACAAAGTGCGTCACCTTGAATGTAAGTTGCGCCAACAGGAGGAACGCGAGACAGCTCTTCGCGCTGACTACAGGTCACTGCTTGAGTCGTTCCGCAACATTTCGCAGGCTAACCTGCAACTGTCGCAATCGATAGTGAACCGTGATACAATAATGCACGTTGAGCTATCGAAAGCGGCAGTTATCAACAAAGTGCGCATGACACATGTCGATGACTTCTCAAGGTGTCATGCACATTGTGCTCACGTCAAGGTGACGCATAGTGACATTATCAAGTGTCAATCTCTTTGACTTCTTTTTTTTGACTTTTACCTTTGGAAAAAATAATTACTTGTACACTTTGTATGTCTTTTTATTTATGTATTTAAGTGGAAATATAAGTCTGAGGTTGAGAAAAAATTCCATTGGTCGACGTCACTGGTTACGTAATATAATATGTAGACAGTATATAAGTAGACGCAAATTGTTAATCCTCAACGATCATCATGGTTGTCTGCTCTAAGTGTGGAAAGAAGTTTACAATTGTTAGCAATTTAACGCGTCATGAAAAAGTTTGCAAGCTAGGAATAAAGCATAAATGTAGTAATTGTCCACATGAAACCAGTAGGAAAGATAATTTAAAAAGACACAATCTCGTATGTTGCAGTCAAGAAGGAATAGGAACAAATAATACTAATTTATCAACTTGTAGTAGTCATGTTAGGGAAATTCCAGATAGCGCTTTAAATAATGATGAAGCTTTTAGGCATTGCTGCTCTCACTGTGGTAAGAATTATAATAGCACAAGTAGATTTCGTCAACACAATAATATACATGATATGAACATTGAAATGAGTAGTCACAATAATTAAGGAACACTCACCCTTAGTGAAAGCGCCTTCAGCGGACGTGCTCGCGTGTATGACATTACACCAACCATTCAAACAATAGATGTAACATCTTTTTTATTCAACATGCGAACCTTACTAGAAAATTTAGTTAATGACTTGCGAACTAGTCTTCAACTACGTGGTCGATTAACTGCTCAAATTCGCTATGTCCGTTCTAATCCTCAAGAGGAAGAAACTTTTCTCGCGCACTTCACCTCATTATCATCAAATTATGTATATGACTTTGACACATGGTTTCAGGATAATTTAAAAAGTTTATCAAATCATGTTTCAACTTTTGCAAATAGAGGAAGCAATTGGGTTGTTGATAAAGTAGTAAATGTAGAATTCAATTTAATTTCAACTCCTCTACTATCTGGTGGTAAAATGACTACTTTACCTAAAAAGTTAAGAAGTTCTAAAGCTGTAATAGATGTAAATTCAAATTCAAATGACTGCTTCATGTATTCTATCTTGTCAATTATTCACTACGATGAAGTTACTCATTCAAAGATAAACGAGGTAAACTCATATACAAAGTGGACATCTGAATTGGTTATGGATGACATTTCCACACCAGTGTCAATAAAGGACATTCCTAAGTTTGAGAAAAACAGTGACATAAAAGTAAATATCCACTTGTATGAAAATGGTCTCAAGGGAGTAAGATACTATAGCAATTTCATCGGTAAAAGAACCGTTAATATTTTGCTAGTGATACATAACGGTTTTGCACATTATTGCGGCATACGAAAATTATCTAGATTATATAGCAAATTTTACACAAGTCGCAAGATTTTTTGTGAAAGATGCACTCAATCCTTTTCAAAGAGAAGCGTTTTAGAACGACATTTTCAATTCTGTAGTCGTGGTAAGGCGCAAATAGAAAAAATGCCCAATCATTTAGAAGTTCAGATAAGTAATACTGAGCACCAACTCAGTCCACCTTTAGTCATATACGCCGATATCGAGTGTTTAATAGAAAACAAAATTCATTAACCTGCGGCTGTAGGTGTGTACCACGTCTGGCATGAGGCACTTCAGTCAACCTACAATGACACCTATTATCTGTTTGAAGGGGAAAATTGCATCGCTGAGTTCCTAAATCATTTAGAAGATGTTGTCCAAAATTTATATGATAATCAAAATGTCATGACCAGAATGCCGATGCGATTGACAGCAGTGGAAGATATTGCTCATAAAAATGCAGCAAATTGTAATAAATGTAAGATAAAATTTAGTGAAGATATAGCAGAAGTTAGTGATCACGATCACATAACCGGAAAGTACAGGCAAGTATTATGTTCAAAGTGCAATTTGCGATTAAGATTGAATCGACGAGAGCTTCCTGTTTTCTTTCACAATTTCAAAAACTATGACAGCCATATTGTTTGTTATAAAGCCATTGGTAAAAAGAAATCTTGGAAGTTAGATGTTATTGCAGCTACTGCTGAGAAATATATTACTCTATCGTCAAAAATTCCAGTAAGCGAATATAATGGAAAGCCTGTATATTTTAAATTGAAATTTTTGGACTCATCAATTTCTGAGTGCATCACTTGCTGAATTAGCCAAAAGTCTGAAAGTCTACAAACATGTAGAAGCGCTGCGAAATGAATTTCCAAAATTAACTGATGATATTCTTTACGAAAAAGGAGTGTTTCCGTACTCATATTTTAGTAGTTTGTCAACTCTAACGGAGCTCTGTCTTCCTCCTCAAAGGGAATTTTACAACGATCTTACTCTTGAGCATTGCAACGATACAGATTATGAGCACGCGAAAAAAGCATGGAATGCGTTTAATTGCAAAACATTTGTAGACTACATGCTTGCATACCTCAAGTTAGATGTCTTGCTGTTGGCAGACATTTTTGAGACATTTAAGAAATTAAGTCAGGATGAAGATCAAGTAGATCCAGTTCATTTTGTAAGCCTTCCTCACCTTAGCTTCACATCAGCACTGAATTTTGCTTCGAATGATCCCCCACACTACATTCAAGATGAAAGCATGTATAATCTTTTTGAGAGGGGGATCCGAGGAGGTATGACGTCTACAAATATTCATAGAGCGCGTGCTCGTATTTCAGAGTTGCAAAACAATCCACAAGAGAGCCGTCATTTAGCATATTTAGACGTCAACAACATTTACGGTTCGTCGCTAAGTGAGAATCTCCCACATTCAAACTTCAAATGGCTTGATGAAGGTCAAGTAGTGTATTTCTCAAATGAGAAAAACATTCAAAATATTGATAATGAGGCTGATATAGGTTATGTCTTTGATTTGGATTTAGAATATCCTTCAGACATTCACGATGACACGGCTGATTTTCCATTAGCTCCGGAAATGCAATTGGTAGAGCAAAAAATGTTTTCTACATATATGAAAAATTTCTATGAAACTTTAAGACCAAATATGTGTTTCACAAGCACAAAGAAACCGTTGCTGCATCAGTTCGATCGAGAAAATTATGTTGTTCATTACTCGATTCTAAAATTCTACCTCTCTATGGGAATGAAGATAAAGAAGGTCCATGCTGGAATCCAGTTCGCACAAAAATCGTGGCTGAGACAATATATTGATATGAATTCGCAGAAAAGAGCTCAATCAAAATCTGATTTTGAAAAAGCGTTTTATAAATTAAAAAACAACTCCCTGTTTGGTAAGACTATGGAGAATGTGAGACGTCGGAGGAACTTCAAATTAGTAAATACAACATTGCAACTATCTAAATTGGCCAGTCATCCCCTATATGTCCAGCATAGGATATTCGATGAAGATTTAGTTGGTATGGAGCTGTATAAACCTTCAATAGTTCTAAATAAACTAATTTATGTTGGTCAAGCAGTTCTTGACTATAGTAAATTAGAAATGTACCAGTTGTATTATGAAGAATTAATTAGATGTCCACTGATAAATAGAGCACGTCTTTGTGGAGGTGATGCCGATAGCTTTTTCCTTTGTCTATACACCTCGCCATCTGTTCGTCTAGAGGATATATTCCTGTATTTCGGTGAAAAATTTAATTCCTCAAATTATGATGTGAATCACCGTTTATATTCAATTACAAACAAGGCTAGACTCGGTTGTTTTAAGGATGAGTGCGCGGGAAAGTTGCTTGAGGAGATGGTTCTTTTGAAACCAAAAATGTATTCAATGAAATTTCTAGATTCAACACATAGCATTAGGCGAGCAAAGGGTATACAGAGAGCAGTGGTTAGACGCATAGAACATTGTGACTATGGAAATGTTTACTATACTGAGAAAGATACCAATGAGCAAATAACCGTCATAAATTCAAAAAACCACATAGTTGAAAGAAAAACGTTTAGAAAGCGAGGGCTCTCACTTTGGGAAGATAAGCGCTGCTGGATAAATAAGAACTTATCTTTACCATATGGACACTATAGCCTTGGACTTCCTCCTCCGTCAAAAAGACGAAAATGTCTTCCCACAGCGGGTGATGTAGAATAGCAGATAGAACAACGGTAGAATCAATAAAAATAACACATAGGTAGTAAATATTTGAGTGTAAATTTCTACATCTTTCCGATATGTAGAAATTGAATTTGAATACATAACAGCATTCAACATCCTTCCGATATGTTGATTTTCAAACATAAACTAACTTTAGGAAATTATCAGATTATAATAATTACATTAAGAATAACTTCAGAATATGCCTCATTATATCAGAACATGGAAATTAAGTGACAGACAAAAAATTCACCTAACAGATTCAAGCAAAATAGTTTTTTGACATTCTGTAACAAATAGTAGAAATCATCGTGGTGTTTCTATTAGTAGTGACGCATTGCCCTCACTTAAAGATTTTGCTAATCTGATTGAGCGACATGATACTCGGATGAAGATTCCTCTGGATGAAAAGGTATGGATAAAATATGATTCAACAGTCAAACTTTACATATGTTCATCCAAGAGGAAAGACGTTGATAATCGATTTTTTCGTTTTGGTGACGTCACATGGGGTTCCTTTATAAAGGAGATTCTACCAAGTATAATTTCATTCGTCAGAGATGGACGACATCAGTCAGATGAAAGTGGTGAATCGCATGGTGGTTACAAAAGCAAACTCAAAACTCAATCTACATCAAATCGAGCGAGACATACCCAACAGAAATCAATGGCTAATAGTGAAGAAGAGGCGAAAGCCGACGACAAGTTTGTATCTGGGGCGACCCACAATGTTGACATGGAGAATCTTGAAGAAGGAGAAATCCATGAGTGTCCCTTTCTTTCCTAATGGAACAGTGCAGTGTGTTGGGTGCTTCGATGATTGTGATCTCAATTACTTACACTCCGTGTTGGAAATACTATTGCGGGATAAATTACCTAATTGGAAAGTAAAAACCATGACAGTGTTATGCGAATTGAATTATCGCTGACTTTCGCAAAGTTTCCTCTACGTCCAATCTTACTTATGAGGTGGAGTTATTTCCTGCTGCGCAAATGACAAATTGGCATCCTTATCACGTTCACGTGTTCCACAATGGGAAAGTTGTGATAACTGGCATTAAAGACTTGAAAGTTGTATCCCAAATAATAAGTGATTTGAAAAATTATTTTGTAAAAAGTTGATGGACTGTTGTAAATAGTTTGTAAATATACATTTCAATTGTGAAACTTTGCTCTCCCTCTAAACATTACGCTCTGGGAAATAAAACGAATTTTGCATATATAATGAATTTTTTACAAGACTGATTTCATACAATCGTTGAGAATTACATTGTTTTTAGCACAATTTCTAGAGAATAATCGAATAACACTTTTATAGTCACTTTTCAAAGGTCGTTCATTAACAAAATATAGTACGTAGCCCCCACACATGAGGGATCTATTACTTTGGAGTGGGAACGATGTCACTTTCTTTCTAGTCCATGAGAATCTATTCATTCATATTGATATATCATGTAATGGCGGCTGATTGAGAGAGTCAAAATATTCAGCTAATCTATTGCGATTTATGTACACGGCAACCCAATGTTTACCACGAAGATTAACCGTGTCTGTATTTATTATCAGAGAACAGGGATATGACTGAATTGATGTAGGTAGTTCATCTCTTGGGAATACATTGAGAAACAATTTCTTGGAATAGGGATGAGCTTTCTTCATTAAGTTTAAGATTTCCACATTACTGAGGTTGCTCATCTCTGATAGTTGGCCAAGACGTCTCTCAATCTAGTAATTTCAATGCTGCTGTCATAGATTGCGTAAAGTAAACCGGTTACAGGAACTTTCAAAGGATCCGCAAATGTGAGTTCCAATCGAAGGTTACCAGCTTTTGTAACATCCACATTTTCCCCAGTTATATCACAATCTGCTTTGAGGTTGTATAATATATAGAAGTAGCCATTCTTATACATATCCATCGTAATACCATTTGAATCGTCAGTGTTGAACATGTCTAGTGCCATGAAAGTAGAGCAATATTCGCGAACAAAATTGGTTTCCTTAAAATTCGGTTGATAGGCCTTACAAGCAACTGAATTGCCATCTGCGAATAGACCGAGTTTCGTGGTACCAAAATGTTGAAAATGAAACGGATTCTTCTGAAAGTTACCACAGAATGATTCATTTTCTACAACCGCGATGTACACCGCATTCGGTAGGGCAATTGGAAAGAGCTTGGGATAATCAAAAGATGAGGTAGTCGCCGGAATCGTAAAAGTGGTTAGTACACTATGATTGACTGGATATATAGCATTGTGGTTCTTCAGTCCTACAGCATGTTGATTGATGACTGTGGGATTCATTTTTACTCGCCTTACATTGAGGACAGCTTCCGTTATGTGTACATCATAGGATGCAGCAGGTCCGAATGACATCAAAACAAATTTTGATTTAGCACGAACAAATGTCAATCGCATTTGTACTTGAGATAGGAGGTATCTCGATTGACGGAAAAAATCAAGATAGACAGGACCTTTTAGATTTAGTTCAGCTGAATCAGCAGTTAATTCCACACGCTTTTTCAAACCATTATTAGCGAAATCATCGAACTTACCAGACTGATCTGTAAACCAACCAGCAGCTTGTAAGTGCGTTTGTTTGGCCTGGTTTTGAAACTGAGTCAATGTATATAAGTAAGCTCCATATGGATATGATGAATCTCCTCCTTCAAGCTGCTTATTATTTAGTGATAAAGTGACATCTGAGAAGAGACTGGCAATTGGGAGATTAATCAACCCCACTTTGTCCTTAGAATCAATGTTAGTACAATCAGTTTTTTTAATTTGTACACGCAATTCCAAGTCAATAGACTGACAGTCGATGTAGTCGTCAGCATTAGCAGTAACATCAAAATGAATAGGTATGTCATTACTCACAATATTTGTTGAGGGAAAAAAGTCAACAATTCTCAACGAAATTATGTCAGTTTGCTGGGGTGATGTATCAAAAAAGCACAAAGCTGAATTGATAGTCGATTGCATTTCGCTCAGTTTAGAAATACGTTAATCTCCTTCGTTTCGACTTATTTCCAACTGATTTCCGCTTTCGCTTTCGCTTTCTTGTCTTCTTCACAGGACGCTTCGATCTAGATTTCCTAACTCTTCGTCTTTGCTTAGTAACTCGACCGGATCCAACTTGTCTTGTCTTGTTGCGCCTCTTACGAACAGGTCGTCTCGACTTTGTTAGGTCATCCAATGCATCAATAGCTGATTGCTGAGCACGGACTTTCATTGATTCTCTTGTATCCGCTCCTTGGAGTGAATCCGCAGCAACATTTGCACCAAAATCTAAAGCTCTGTTTCCTACGCGTTTCATCACTGGCAACGCATAGCGTTTAAGTTCAGGAAGTAATGCACGATTTAATGCACCAAATATTCCTCCTCCTACTTGTCGGCTACCTCCAGCAAAAACGGGATATCCGCTTTGATATGATGGTCTGCTATAAAAGCCTGTCATTGTAAATTTTGAATTCTGAAGAATTTCACAATAGCGTAAAGCCTCGATTCTTAATATGTAATGTCAGCACAGCAACACCACCATAGAATGGAACAATTTCACCCGCATCATCATGAATTGAAATGTCGATTCTATTGATAGCACTTCGATTGATCGGTAAATACATTTTGTTGATGAATTCACGATTGATTAACTGCTTCCGGACGGATGATAGGGGAAATGTGCGTAGCAATGGCGCCTCGATGTCACCAACTCTAGTATACTCAACAATATTGCAGTAAATATATAAGTTACTGATGTCTCTCTCTAATGAAGGTGATGACTTACCAATGTTGTATACCTTCATCTATTGTGAATTTTGAGAACCCAAGAATTGTTGCCAACATCTTGTCGAGCTTAATGAGATAATTTCTCCCTACTTTTGAAACCATTCGCTTCTTTAAGGGATCATATGAAAAGAAGTACTCATCTGCGTTGAGGTAGTGTGCACCATTTTCATTCAGTTTTGTACAAATTTCCGATGGTGTGTTTAGATCTTCAACGTTTAAATTGACCCTCCTTACTAGCTCAGTTGAGGTACTCAATTCGTCACCCAGTATTTTATCGGAATATACATTGATTTGCCATGCGTCGTTTGTTGCTGTCTTTAGTTTATTGGAATTCAACTGAATCTTATATGTATCATTTAATTCTGTCAAACACGGTGGACTATCAGGATGCTTGAATAGTCTCTGAATTTCAGATCCGAATTCAATAACAGCGGAATTAGACTTTTCCAAAGGTGTCTTTTTAGTGAAAACAAGAAATTCTACCTCCATTTTAGCAGTAAAAAGAGTTACTTTCTATTTCTTATATTCACAAGTCATTAAACTTTCTGGCACTGATCCTTGAAACTTTCTTGCAACGTCTTCAATATTTTTAATAACTTCGAATTTTTCCTTGACGCGGACACTCCTTTTCTGTAGTGCATACAACGGTGCAATTCTACATTGAAAATCACTAACTGTACTCTCAGCTTTCCATCCAAGTTCATTATACCAATATAGAGATGAAAATGCAGTTCTGGGAAACCCTAGAGTGTGTGCCAAATCTCTACCTAATATTAGCAGAACATGCTTCCTCCCTTTTTTCAATAGTTTAGTTGAGCCTTTTACAACTGGCTTGAAGAATCTATTTAAAGTGAGAGTGAAGAGATCGTTTATTCGTCGGAAGATTTTACCAATTTCATTCTCTGTATCTTGCAAGCTGAGTGTGGGAACTGTAGAATTGAAGGAAGAAGTTGCATATGCCTTTTCAATTTTGATCATGTTCTTGACAGACGGTAGCGATGGTGAGAAAGGATGTAAAGTAAGATGATGAAAATCCCATGTTCCATGTAGACCATTCTAAAATAGGCGAAAACAATCATCCTTTTCACGTACTTCCGTGTGTATTTCAAAATAATTATTCGTTAACAAACTAATATCATTGTAATATGTGACTTCAGTTAATGCGACTTCGTGAGGGCCACTCAGATAAAGAGGCTTGGCAAACTCAACCGAATACTCCGATGGTTTGTTCTCTGGAAATATCTTGGGATTGCTGTTGCTCGGGAGAATGATGTTGAACTCAGCAGACGACATTATTTGATATAATGTGAGATCAGTAGTCATTCACCAATATTAGCTTAAAAGCTTCTAATGTCTCCTACTTCCACATTTCTCAAGTCTTGATGGGCTATCCAACTGTTGAACGAGTCAGGATATCCCTTCCATTTGACGAGATATTTTCTATGATTACCATGTCCTTTCCTCTTAACTATTCTATCTATCATATACACTTCTTCACTCCGATCAACAACCTGTAATTCATATGACTAGAATTCCCTTCAATTGGATTACCATGATAGCCTATTAACTTATACATTGTTGGTTTAAATTTTTTATTTACTTCATCAACAAAGAATTCTTCTTCGGTCCAGTTCGGTAGATAGCCCTTCTCGAATGTAGACCTCACTTTAGAGATATGAACTCTATCACCAACGTTGATTTTCTTCTCGAATGTAGACTTCACTTCAGAGATGCGAACTCTATCACCAACGTTGATTCTTCTTATCGGTAGTTGCTTTTGGTGCCTTGCCATGCAGACGAAGCCACAAATCCATAGCATTATCCCGAGTGACGTCGATTGGACGCATCTTTATAATCCGATGATAGCTCTCATTGTAATTTCTCACGAATTTCTGTAAATCATCTATCCAGACATGTGTATTTTTAGCACTGAAATACCGCCATATCTTTGTCTTGAGTGTACGATTGAACCTCTCAACCATCGCAGCTTTGTAAGCACTTTTAACACTGAACAGTTCAATGTCATATCGCTCAAGTAGACCACGAACGTGGGAATTTTTGAATTCCTTTCCTTGATCTGTTTGTATTCTTTGTGGGATCCTCCCTTCATTTAGAATACTTTGAAAAGCCGTCTCAACTTCTGCTCCTCTCTTGGATTTCAAGGCGCGAACCCAAGCATATCGTGATAAAATATCTATTACGGTTAGGATGTACTTGTAACCGTCATTGTATTGAGATATCTGCTGCATATCAGCCAAATCTGCTTGCCATTGACTGTCAATATTATTGACAACATATCTCCTAGTTGGAAACCGCTTCCTCGCATCCTTGTGTAGCGTGTAGGTTGGTTGACTCTTCAACCATTTCTTCACTGTCTCTATTCGTACACCTGCTGCACGGCCTAAAACGCTCGGACGACTGAAGCTTGCGGGATGATTGATATCGTAGTAGATTTGTCTCAGTTTTTCCGCTGCGCTCATCTTCCTTATTCTGGCGACTCGCTCGAGTATTACTTGCACAGCAACTGCTAACGCAATTGATATCAACTTCTATACCCTCTTCTCCTTTACTATCGAGCGCAGACTTCAAACAGCAGCAAATTTTCTGCATAGACATGATATGGGAAGCAATTTCACTGTTATTTGCCTAATATTTGCTATAACTTTTCGGTTTTCGTGTTGAACGTCTCCCTCTTCTCTTCGGAGTTGGAGACGTAGCAGGAGAAACAGTGGGTTCTCGCTTGACTGTCGTAACTACTTTTCCTTTTGAAGAATCGGTTGCCAACACTTTATTCAGTTCATTTATAGTTGGTCCTCCGATTATATTATTGGGGACGTTGTGATTAGATAGCACTTTTTGAAAGTATTCCCATCCTTGTGGAGCACCCAGCTTTCGCCTTACATCTCTCACAGCATATTGTAGAAGATCATCAATGTGACTGTTCCTAATTACATCACCGTTTTCTTCTATTATTTCTCCTCGCTCATTGAACTTTACGTTGGGATCAATAAAATCAAACAACCTTTCAGCTCGCATGCGATATGCTCGAGGAGTTGAAAGAGTTATGAATTTGCGCAGCTTTTCCCTAATATGTCGTCTTTCCTCTAAATTCTCTGCCTGTAAGTGCATTCGTCGATAAGGATCCTCAATCTTTTGAATTCCCCTATCCTGTTATAATTGCTTAAGTTGATCTGTAACCGGTTGATCCACATTTTTAACTTCCTGAATATTTCTTGTCATTGATAGCTGTAGATATTCCTCTTGAGGAATGACAACCATTTTTGAAAACTCATATTGAAAATGTCATAGTAGCTGAAGCACATATGTATTGCTTAAAACTGTCATTGGTCCAATTAATTAACTGTTAACAGTGAATACTATCATTGCATCTCCAGAGTTTGGTATAATACGTGTATTAGTTCGAAATCGAAATCGCTCTGGGCATTCCTGCGTTAAATCAATGAAGAGGTAGCCATGTGGCTTCTTCGTCACTTCATCATATATTTTCGAAAGAGTTTTAGGCTGCTGAGGTAATATTTGTCGACTCAAGTGATGTATCTGACTACTATCTCTTGGATTCTTGAAAACCACCAAATAGTGTGTATTAAGACTTCTAGTTCTCTGCTCTTTTCCTCCATCAAAGACATTTTGAGTGATGTAGATGATAAAAGCTTGTCTATGGTGTGCTGTTTGAATAAACATTTCGGTTACATCTTTTGAAGATTTGCTTTCGCGAAGTAGATCATCCAACACGATCAAATCACCTGCTCGGATATCCTCAGTTGGTGGTAGCCCCTGTTTTACTTCGTATCCCTGCTGTCGAAGTGCAGAATGCAGATCTGGTTGAAAAATACCGTAGTACCATTTAGCCTGTTTTATTTTCTTATTGAACATCTCATCTCTGTATTGCAGTAGCTGAGTTACAAAAGTTGTTTTACCAGACTGACTTGGCCCGGCCACACACATTGTGCGGTCAGTGAATAGTCGAAAATCTGTCATTTCAGAGTCATTCAATATCATCATCATTTACTAACACCCATTATTTTGCTTAGTTAGAACTTAAAACATGTAAATTATTTCCAAACAAGTTTTATTGAAACGATAAACAGTTCTTTTAATTTACCACATTTGAGTGTCTTCATCGAGAGTAGAAGGAACTCTTCAAGTCAGTTTGTGCATCCTGTCGCCTCAGTTTTAGCTTCATGCTGTCCCTCGGTTTGCGCGTCCTTTTCTTGCTTTCATCAACCTCCTTGGCTTCTTTTCCATCGTTTGATTCTTTCGGCTCACTTGGTGTAGCAATGTCTTCAATATGAATTAAGCACTTGTCAATTGATAATGGTTCATAAACCAATTGTAGAACCTTCATCTGAAGAGAAGCCAATTTACCAGTTGAACCATGAGCGCCAATGTAAAGTCCAGTAACGTGTACCAAGCCCATGTATCGCCCACGCTTGAGATCATCACAATCCATTGGGTTTGACAGCACATCAAACGCTTAGAAATGGTCAGACAATTTTAAGAAGAGAGTATCAAACTCAGGTAGATCTTTGAATCCACTCCCTTCCTCCAACTTCTTCTTCCAATGTACCGGAGCACTGTCAGGTAGTTCGACACATTCCTTTGCGAATGAATCAATCATTTTTAGTATAGTTTGCTGCCATTTAGGAAATGTGACACGCATTTGTCTTAGATTGCTGTAGCTAGACGATGACATCCCATTGCTATGAAAAAATGGAACTTGTAAATATAATCCATCATCACCATAATTAAACGTTTGAAAATAAAACGTGTTTCCGATTCCTTGAACCTTTCGCGTTGGTCTACATTTCAAGAGATCGCGATCAACAGCGTCGCCCTATTCTTTAATTATGTGCATTTTAAGAGACATTTTGTTGTTTTGCTGTTGTACTCACACTGACGGATGATCACTTGAAAATGACTACTGAAAGCTCGCACGCCTATCTTATATAGCCTTCAATCAATGTCAATGAGTAATCGATGACGTGTCGACTTCTGATTTGTTGGCTTTATGCCAGCAATGCAACACTTGTAATAATTCTTCCTAGAGGACTGTCAAGCACTTTGGAAATACTATTACTGATGTCATTTCGCATATCCATAAAGCCACCACCTCCATGTTGACTCATATTTCTCCTCACTTTATCACTACCCCCAGGATTCGAAAATTTGCGAATGTTTTTGATAGACGTAGGGTTCAACAAAGGCTTGTATATTGGAAGACACTTGTGAATTGTAAAGGCCAAATCACGTATGAAGTCATCACTTGAATTTTGAATTAATTCACACTTCCTCCGATTATTATGTATTTTATTCAATTTCCGCAATGCCTTCTTTGACTGACTTGAAGGTTTAAATGACCGTTTCTTTCGGGGAAAAGACCGTCGTGTTCTTTGTACAACCATTTCTTTTTTTTTACAACACTGAATGAGGAGAAAGCGAATAACATTATTGCTTAATACATACAATGATGATAATTCAAACTACAAATAGCATTGTTGCTCAATACATGCATGTAATACACGATGTCACTTCAAATGTTGACAGATGGTAGTTTATAGTCATCAATGTCACTTAAGGTTTGTTTCGTTGCAATTATCAACTGTTTAAGATCACTCACTAAGTCCATCGAGAGAGGACAACACCTACAACATGACATTTGGGCGTACAAACGCAGAAGATTCGCATGGTATGCTCGAAACTGAGCAGTGTCATCTCGGTCCAACGCCGCCACGTTGATGCTGACGGATGGTGGACCAGCAAATACGTCAACTTTCAATTTTGCACCATCTTCTTCATAATGGCTGAACGTTATCAGGTCATGCAGGCATGTGTTGAAGTATCGCGTTCTGTTATAGCAATAACAGCGAGAATGAGCAGGAATTGTCTCAGTTCCACTTAGTGGTTGGAACACTTCTTCAAGCCAAAATTTGGTCACTCTTGTCAGCACTTCAATCAATGCGTTTATTAGGATTTTCTGCACCTCAACGTTGTCTTCACACTTGAAGAATTTTACAATGTCCTCCATCAAATCTACTAAGTCAGCTTTGTAACCTGTTACGTCGTCACTACAATAAAATATAAATCCTTTGAATTTCTTGCCTTGATGAACAAGTGCTACAGGGATATAGCTGCTGAAGGTCATGCTCAATCTTGTTCAATGAATGAATGAATGAGTGAAACGAGAACCATTATCTTTCTCTCTTATAGCCAGGCTAAAGCATTAATGACCAATGAAAAGCGAGCTTGATGAGTCATCAGGATCTATACACATTCGTATATGATGTTACAAACCCTTGACAAAGAGGACATTTCTTTATATTATTATTCTGTTTATGATAACAATGAGAACATAAAACAAAGTGTTCACATGGGACCAAGAGAATGGACCTTGGTCGTTCAAAGCATTCAACACAGTTCACTTCGCATGGCAATTTAAATGTCTCGTTTTCCAATTTTCGCCTCTCATCCAAATGAATTCCACGGTCTGCCGAAGAACTTGGAGAAATAATTTTTGACGAATGTCTCTCTTCTGATCTCCCAGTCACGTCTCGCTGTTTCAAAATTGCTGTCTTAAATTCAGGCATCTCATTATAATTTGATGGCAAAAAATCTTCTATCCAACTGTGATCTAAATTTAGTCTTGTAGTACTTTCAAGTAAATCCATTAACCGCTCAATTAGTTCGCCAGCTCGGATGGTTTCATTTAAGTTTGTAACTGTTTTTATAGCTCGCAATGAAAAACAAAGATCTCTTGCAACAATCCATGATGTTGGACGACCATTCATCATATATATATATATAGAGTGTGATAGAAATGAAGGATTCAATGGTCACAATGGTCACAATGGTCACAATGGTCACAATTGTCTCAATCGAACACAAGCCATAATGGTAATAGTAAACAATTCTCCATGCATATAATATATATATATGTATGGATATATAGATATAGATAGCTTTCAACATAATCATTCAAAAAATAACAAGTTCAGCATTAGAACATCTGCGTACTCATCCTCAACACAATTAGAACATTACGTACTCATCCTCAATACAATTAGAACATTACGTACTCATCCTCAACACAATTAGAGCAATCCTCAACGTTTCAATCCTCACACTTTGCCATTCATGTTCAAATTAACAAGTCTAGAACATTTAAATGTACCTAACCGATCTCACATCATCAACACATTACACTATTCTCTTCACAAAACAGTACACTTGTGTTCGCAATCACCACTTCAAATAACAGACGAGTACAACCACAAGATCAAGTTTAAAACCAAATCGGTACATTAGGTTCCAATTCAAAATGTACTAATCCTGTTCGGTACATTTAGGTTCCAATTCAAAATGTACTAATCCTGTTGGGTACATTTAGGTTCCAATTCAAAATGTACTAATCCTGGGACAGTATGAGCTATCTTTATACTACTTACATCAGTTAAAATCGAAAATTTGGGCAGAGCTTACCGCCAACTAAACCAAAATTTTGTTTTTAAAATCAGTTTTGGTCCGACTAGTCTACATCAGTTAAAATCAAAAATTTGGGCAAAGCCTACCGCCACCTAAACCAAAATTCTGTTTTTAAAATTAGTTTTGGTCCGACTAGTCTACATCAATTAAAATCGAAAATTTTGGCAGAGCCTCCCGCCACCTAAACCAAAATTCAGTTTTAAAAATCATTTTTGGTCCGTCTAGTCTACATCGGCTGAAATCGAAAAATTTAGCAGAGCCTGCGGCCTACCTCAAACAAAAATCATTTTTGGTCCGACTAGTCTACAGCTGAAATCGAAAAATTGAGCAGACCCTGCGGCCTACCTAAAAAAAACCATTTTTGGTCCGACTAGTCTACATGAGCTGAAATTGAAAAATTGGGCAGAGCCTCAGGCCCACCTCAACCAAAATTCAATTTTGGTTCTCGAAAATTTGGGCAGAGCCTCCGGCAAACCCAATCATTTGTGTTGTACGAAGAAGTTAAACGTTATGCAAGTTACGTACGTCAATAATACTATTAATTAACTTAGTAAAACTTAGTATGAATTGGTATAAAAGCATGCCAGCTACTCCTAGGGAGATGTGGAGATAGCTAATTCCTACCCTCAAGAACCGGGCTAAGGAATTACATTAAAAATATAAGGACAACAGATACTTTTGTCCCATAAACAATCATGACACAATTTTTCTACATTCACAAACCAAGAAACTTCGAATTTCACAAACCAATGAATGCTGACAATCACAGCGCATTGGTCGTATAATTCGATGACAGACGCACACACTCACACACACACACACACAATAGAGCTGTCGCGAAGCCGACGGGGAAGACGAGACAGTAAGCAGTGCGCACACGTGTGTGTATGTGTGCCTGATGCACTTTTTCTGAATCTCGATGATCTCAGTACAAAGTATGGGAGTGGTCAATACTCTAAAGTTTGTAAGATGACCGATGGAACAAATTTGATAAAAGTTACATATTCTTGGAGCTTATCAGATTTCCTAACTGACCTGACTCGAATGTTCTAATATAAATAGATAAGGTAGAACATTACACCGTGAAATACACTTGAAGTTGCTATTGACAGGTGCTTTTTACTTGAATTAAAGTGTTCAAAATGTGAACAAAACTTGGAAACTTCATATCATATAAACTTCAATCTTATTAAAAGATTGATTCAACTTGGTGGTAATCTCAATCATTCCTAATACTGCCTAATAATGCCTAATACTTTGCTTCCTATTAAGATCCTAACAGGTCTTGTCAAGCATAATTCTCTGGTGTATTTTAATAGGATCCTGACAGGTCTGGTCAAGTATATTTCTCTCGTGTTTCCTATTAAGATCCTATTAAGAATAGAGGAACTATTGCAGTTCCTACGAGACCTGCCAGGAAATTACCAGGAAATGGCGGTTTTCACAGGTTATGGTAGGAAACATAGGATTCTTGCCAGACAAGTAGGATTCGAATCAGTGGGTATGTTGAGGCCAGTAGAAGAGACAACAAAGGTACATAATCCTACCCCACTACAGCGTAAATTTAGACAAGCCATACGTTTTTACGATCATAGTATAGTATTGCAAACGGGAATGATTCCTTCCACTGAAGTGAAGATATTGAAAAATCAGTATGGTGACTACGTAGTCACTACTGTGAATCCATACATTCGTCGCCAACTCGATATTATTGAAGAGTTTGCAACATTAAATATGGACATCCCTACTCCCCTTAGCAAGGAATGGAAGGCGAGAGACGACAGTGATACTCCATATAGAAAGATGTGGGATGGTGAAAAGCTTTCTTTACCACTATCGCATTGGTGCTCATACTATAAAAAGGAAGGAGATGAAGTGACACCCATCAGATGTGAAGACCTCGCAGAAGGCACTTGGAATATTGGTTTTGCTATCAGTGGAGTATATTATGGCTATCACCAGAACAACAAATTAGCCTCTACATCGATGCATGCTCAATCCATCCTATATATACCAAAGCAACCAGACGTTCATGACATTATTGATCAAATCTTCAACGAGAGCGGTACAAAGCGCAAGTCAGAGAAGAATGCTGCCGGTAAACGCAAGCCAAAGAAGGAGAATCAGTCGTCCTTACTTATCTCTACCTTATGACAATTCGCTCATGTGCTTTGAGTGTCGTAGACGTGGACTTATCAGATACATTTTAGTTCTTCACTGCCATCATGTTATTTGTGTATTTTGTCGTGAATAGCATCGATGTACTTCATCATTTTGTAATTTGTTATAGGACTCTTCATCAGATGAGTAAAAATTTGTAATTTTCTCTTTAGTCATCTATCATCATTTTTATGGATTGTGAGGGTGAACCTGCACAGGAGCTCAGTGCTATTGCTATGGACAATTGGTCGTATCAAATTGTTAGTGTCTACCATCAACATGCCAAGTGTGATCCCAACGCTGATAGCTGAGCGAGAAAACACATCCATGGACTTAATCAGCAATACTTGTAAGACTATGGCTTTTCTAATGAATGTGCTCTTCTTATTGACTTTTAAAAATGGTTAGCAGCTTTAAATGTTGTATGTATCTTTTGCAATGATCCTACTAAGGAGAGGAAACTATTTCCAAATCTAATCATCAATGATATTCTACTTCCACCTTGGGATAGTAGAGTTGATGAGCACTATGATGAAGTCACTAAACGTTTTAAGGAATTGAGTGTTCCTATTTTAGATGTTCGTTGTAGTCGCTACATTCATAATCAATGCTTTTTTCCTCCATATCTCAACACTGCTAAAGTAATGTTTGGTCATCATTGCTCTTTATATGATGGCTACCAACTGTATATACTTTATCTGTTTTAAACCCAAAATTTGTAATGCATGCTTGTTAAAGTCGTTCAATAAATGCTTTTTGAAGAGATTTGTTATTTTTATGCAACGGGTGGGATAGATGAAGGATGATAATGTCTTTCTCGAATGATTGTGGAACATTAAGTTTTCATAGACAAAGCTTAAAGGGAACTATTCAAGATTATGTGATAACTTTTCATAAAGATGAGATCAACATCAAATAAGTTATTGGTGATACTAGTACTCTATTTTTGAAGTTAATGGATACGTTTTCCAATAGAATTGTAATGGAGAGATTAGTTGCAAAAATTCATTTCAGCCATTTTGGGAAAGAAGAGGTAGAAGATCGTTTCTTCCACTTTGCTTCTTATTCGATGGAAGTTGTAGATAATCCCAAAGAACTTTTTGAAAGACATATGGGAAAAATTGCTCAACGTCTTAATGCATTTAACCATCATGGTAGCAGTCTAGTGATTGAAGCGATTTCACATATTCACATTCAAGTTTGTATAAAAGAAACTTAAAGATGCAATGGTACTTGATCGTAGCACAATTGGTTTTCGAGTTGTGTCTGCTTACTCTCGAAGTATATTCCTTCTGCATATGTGTCTATTATTTAGAAAAGGACAGCAAGTTCATGTCTTCAAAAAGACTTGCTTTAGAAGTTGTTACCAAGAGTGAAAATATGGGCAATGTATGTAAGCGAAAGGATGGAAGTGAAAAACGCATCTTTAAGAGATGTAAGCATACTTTCTGCCAGCGCTGTTTCATACGATATTGTACTCAACTTTGTCAATGTAGTCACTGTGATATAGCTCATTTTGAGTGTCACTTCAGTCATTAAAGTTAGCACCTATGCAAATGTGGAAAAATCAAGTTGTAACGTTGTTAAGTGAAAAAGTTGTTAAGACAAAAATGGCGAAACGCAAAAGTCGAAAGTCTTCAAAATTTTCTACAGCCATTCGAGCTCTTCAACGAATGAAAGGAAATCAGCGATATAATGCTATACGACATGCTAATGATAAATTTGTTCGAGAAATTGTTTCTCATGTGAGAAGTTTGAGGACAAAGAAATTATCACCACAACAACGAAAGTTACTTAAGCGACATACTACAAAATTGCGATTCATCTCCAATCCTAAAGTTACCCTTCAAAGAAGCAGGAAAACTCTAACACAAAAGGATGGTTTCCTTTCAGTGTTACTTCCGCTGTTAGCTCCTGTAGTAGGCGACGTATTGGGTAGGATCTTTAATCCTAAGCGTTAATTACGCAAATGTTGAATCTCAAAGTAATAAAATAGATTTCAGACTTCAATGTGATAAAGTTCTGACTGTATCAGGTCCATCCCATGCAGGTAAAACTGTTTTCACTCTACATTTCCTAGATAAAAGAAAAGAGTTGTTTAGGGAACCTATCAATCGAGTGATTTGGTGTTATGGCACTTATCAATCGTCACTCTTTCAGGAATTGCAACGTCGTAACTTTATTCGAAATGAAGGAATCATTCCAGTGGATAAGATTCAGTCCAATGATGTCGTTGTTTTGGATGATCTATTAAAAGAAAGAAAGAATTCTAAAGATGTTACAGATGTGTTCACTCGCGCAGCACATCACAAAATATGCTTTATAATCTATATCACGCAAAATTTGTTTCCTGATGGGAAAGAAGCCCGCACACGAAACCTGAATACACACTATTACGCTATTTTTAAGAATCCACGAGATAGAAGTCAATTTGAAATTTTAGCGCGACAAGTTGCGCCAAGAGGTTTAAAAGCCTAATTGAAATTTTTCAAGCAGCAACTGAAAAACCACGCGGTTACCTATTTATTGATTTTACACAAGAGTGTCCGGAAGAATTTAGATTTCGAAGTGATATTTTGAAAGAGCCTATGAATATCTAGAAACTATGAGTTCTTATTCTCGCATGGTTGTTATTCCTCAGGATGAATATGTGCAATTGACTGCCATGCAACACGTAAGACAACCTCTCGCAAATCAAATTTATAAGAATGAATTAAATTATCAGCAAAATGCGCATATCAAAGATCCACATCGTGCTGTATTATTACAATCGGAAACTGTCGAAGAATGAAAAAGTTTGAAGAATAAGATGCGTGACTCTGTTTCGACTGCTACACTTTTAGCATCTCGCGCACATGCAATGTCCCTTTTCAACAGCATTGAACCCTATCTCACTGTGAATGATGGAGGTGAAATCATTTCAGATGAAGATGAAATTATTAACGCTTCACGTTATGAAGACTTGATTCAGTATGCAACACGCAGAAAGCGTCTTACTTTCCTAAACTATTGAAAAAGCACAATGTTCCAAAATTTGCTTTGAATAAAGAAACATTGAAAGAACTTGATTCTATTTCAGCAGTTGATGCTACTTCATCTACTTTACCAGTTTAGAGCAAAATGAAAATGCCAAGGAATTGGTGTAAGAGATCACCTTTTTAATCCCCTCCCACACGCATCAAGCAAACAAGGGGAAGAGAACGACGTAGAAGAACTCCTTCAAAGAAATACATGTTCTCAGACTATTAATATGGAGCAGATGTGTTGCTTACCATGTAATGAGCCGCCAGAAGTAAATGTAACTGTAACTTGCACGTGCTGTGCCAGCTCTCCCAATGAGACTCCTAAGCAATGTAAACGTAAATCCCATAAATCCTATGGTTGCTGTAAATGAAAAAAGGTAAGAAAGCAAAAACATGAGAAGAAGAAGAAAAAAGAGTCAGTCGTCATCGGATGAACTTTTAAAGTCAATATATTATGATGTAAAGCATCCTGCAGGACTTGCATCTATAAAGAAATTGTCAAAAGCGAGCGGTCTTCCACACACACAAGTTAAACAATGGTTAAAGGGTCAGGCTACATATACACTCCACAAACAAGCGAAAAAGAAGTACCGGACCCGTCATTATATTGCTCATGACATTGATGAACAGTGGCAAGCAGAGTTGTGTGACGTTGCCGCTATTTCAAAACACAACTCGGGACACAGTTTTATCTTAACCGTAATTGACATTTTCGCGCGTTATTCGTGGGCTCAACCTTTAAAAACTAAAGAAGGTAAACGAGTAGCAAAGGCACTCCAGTCAATTTTCCGAGAGGTTCGTATTCCAAAGAGAATTCAGAGTGATCAAGGAAAAAGAGTTTGAAAATCAGCATGTGGGAAGATTATTTGAGAGATATGATATTGAGCTGTTCAGCGTAGAGAGTGCTTATAAGGCTGCACTAGTTGAACGTTTTAATCGCACATTAAAAAATCGCTTGTGGCGACATTTCAATGCCAACTTGACACAAAATTGGACAAAGGTTCTACAAGATACGCTTTATGCCTACAATCACTCTATTCATCGTTCTATTGGACTCAGACCAGCGGATGTGAATGATGACAACGTAGATAGAGTGCGTGAAACATTCCAACGCAAGTGTAATAATGCAAAAAGTGATGTGAAAATAGGTGATAAAGTTCGCATATCAAAAGTTAAGAGTGTTTTTGCCAAAGGTTATCTCCCGAATTGGACAGAAGAAATTTTCACAGTTTCAAGTATCAATAAAAAAGACTCCCCAACAACTTACAAGTTGAAAGATTACGATAATGAAGAAATTGATGGTAGCTTTTATCGTGATGAGATTGAGTTGGTCACTCAAAGTGAAACATATTTAGTAGAGAAAATCATTCGAAGTAAAAAACGACAAGGTGAAGAATGGTGTCTTTTTAAATGGGTCGGTTATCCTTCAAGTATGAAGTCTTGGATGCGTCGTGCAGACATGTTTCATCTACGCGATCGTCAGTGATTTATGCAAAGATATAACTTGTAATGTCAAGGTCTAAGTTATGAATCCGACTGCAGCGTTTTATTCACGCCCCTCATATCTAAGTGACGTGGGTGCAATTTACAGCGGCACCCGCCGTCAACGTGGAGGTAGCATATTTGGTGCGCTGAAATCTGTTGTAGCACCTCTCTTATCTACTGTCGGAAGATCTTTAAATGAACTTTTTTCAATAATGCTGTTGGCTTTGCTGGTGATGTTGTTAATGATTTTACCAGTGGTAAAAATGTATAGAGCACTTTACTAAATCGTGGGAAGGAACGCGGTTTAAGATCATTACAGCAAACTTTTAATGCTACTCAGCAAAAGAAAGCACCTAAACGAATGAATGTAAGAAGAAAAGAAAACCAGGGCGGAGGTGGTAAGAAGCGAACTTCAAGCAAAGCTAAGAAAAGGCATTCATGCAAACGTCGCGCGCGCTGTGATCTTTCATCAAGTGCTAAACGACGACGCTGTCATAACTTCTAATCATGGAGTGCAAAACTTCAGGCTTTTGTTTGTTTGATCAACAAGAAATACAGACAGATATTCTTAGTTCAAGTATTGTACATTATAATCCTCGTGCAGAATACTGGTACCATTGAATTTGTTATTCCTGGCGCTAGCGATGATTACATTGATTTGAGTTATGCGATGGTTGATGTGAGGTTTAGAATTCAACAAGAAGATGGAACTGAAAGTGAAGATGCACATAAAGTTGGTCTGAACAATTTACCGCTGGCTACATTATTTCGCGATGTTTCTCTAACTATTGGAGAGCAACAGGTGGAAGGTGGTCAAAGCGATTATCCCCATAAAGCATATTTGAATGATCTATCACAGCTTCATCCAGCAGCTCAAAACAGTCATATGGAAGCAATGGGATGGTATAGAGATCACTCAGCACTATTTGATAGTGAGACAAACACTGGTTTTGTAAAGCGATTGAAGATAGTAAAGGATGTCAGCTATATGGTCCACCTAATTTAGACTTCTTCAGACAATCAAAATTTTTACTCTGTAATACCAGTATGCAGTGGCGGCTCGTGCAGTCCTGCTCATGTGGGTTGCAATACAAACGTCTTCATCTTAGCCCATCATCTACTACGGTCTCTGCTATATTTCATGTACGCCTATGTAAATGCCTGTTTATGACATGATAAGCCTCACTGCAAATATGCTACTGTGGTCCTTCATAATGACATTATTTTCGGAAGCCTACTTAAAAACAAAATCATCGCTCGAACACTTCTAAGTTAAGTAAAGAAAGAAAAAATTTGAATTTGATAGAAGAAACCGGCATCAAATGTAGAAACGACTTCATTTATCATTTTCATTTATTCAAAGATAAAGCAATTCATTAAAAGATATGCAATCTGATTCATTTTCAGTCGACACAGTGAGACACAGTTATGATTGAAAGTGCTTCGCCAGTCCAGTTAAGGCTTGTATACAATCATCAGAATAACATAAGTTTGACCAGAATCTGACTTCCCAACGCACGCGCGGCGTTACCTAATCAGAATGTACGAAAGCGAGCCAGAGGGACTTTTTGAGAGCGCCCCATCCATGCATTGTTTACGCGTACGAAGCTGCTAAAAATCTTCGATGTATGCAGATGTATGATCAGCAAAAATATGTATGAATCAAGGCGCACAGACTGTGCGCCCAATCCGGTAGAAGAGAGGGAGAGTGACGTCTGAATGAGTCACTGAACCACGCTTCGAATGTGTTCAGCAGTACAGGTTGAACCATTGATAGTTCAATTCAGTCTATCAGATCAGTTGCGTTTCAGCACAATGTTCTGTGTAATTTTCTTTGATGTAAATAATTTTTAATGGAGGGCTGCGCCCCAGGCGCCCATATGGACGGGCCGCCACTGCCAGTATGTGACTCAAACTTACATTGAATAAGCCTGAATTTTTGTTGAATGCATTTGCTTCGGTTGTGAAATTTAAGAATTCATGTGGAAGATATTGCAGTATACATTCTTCGAGTGGTGGCTCATCCAAGTGTAATTAGAGGACATGCTGAGGGTCTTAACCGCAACAATGCCATTTATCCCATTCAACATACAAAGCTTCTCAAATTTACTATTCCTAAAGATCAAAAGAGTTTTATGAAAGATGGTCTTTTTTCATCGGAAGCGCCAAAGCTCCTCATGGTAGCAATGGTTGAAAATGATGCATTCAATGGTAATGTCAAGAAGAATCCTTTCAACTTCAAACACAACAATTTAAGTGAAATTGCTTTGCGTGTAAATGGTGTTAGTCATCCTGGTCCACCCTATAAACCAGATTTCACTTCTTATCAATTTCTGCGTAGTTATGTTGATTACATGAATGTCTTTGGCTTTTTCAACACAGACGATACCAACGGACTCACAATGAAAGAGTTTAAAAATGGTTATACTATTTATGCATTTGATTTGGCTGCCGACAGCGATATTAGTGCACCTTAACGCAAGCTAACGTTCCTCACAATATTCGCTTGGATCTGGAGTTCAAAACAACGCTAACGGAGACGATGAATGTATTAATTTATGCAGTCTTTGATTCAAGTATTGAAATAACTAAGTATCGTGACGTGATTCTTCACTATAATCGCTAATGAGTTGGTTGAATGCTGACGATATTAAGACTTAAGTGCAGCGTAATGCAGATGAAGCTACGTTGAAAGCTTTTGATAATGTCTATTCGCTAGATACTCGTACCTTACCGACTACTGTAAAACAGCATCCCATCTTTATCGTATTGAACACTCATTCACAGAATTTAGAAGGTGAGTATTGGAAGGCTATCTTTATTGGAAAAGACAGACGTGGTGAACTATTTGACTCTCTTGCTCAACCTCCGAGTATACCAACACAGCAGTGGTTGAGAAAGCATACTCGTCAATATCAACGAAATGAGCACATACTGCAACATCCACTTTCATCAACTTGTGGTGCTTCATTTTAAAACGTTTACATGTACACCAATTTAAATCTGTTATTCAAAAGTTTTCATGTAATCCATCTTTTAATGAAAAGATGATCTGTATGTTCTATAATGATTTGAAATAAAAAGCATCATGTTGGAATAAAAATTGGTTTTATTTTACAATCCGTTGGTTATGTACATACTCGATTAGATAGTCTAGGATCGTATCTGCTTGCATTTCAGATTTCAGTCCAGTGATGATAACTTTGCTATTATGAAAGATTGCAACATGTACAGGTAACCAGCAACTAATGAGAGCCACGGAAAAAGTTCTGGTTCATAACACAAATTGAAACTGCTGGTATGAATCTTCAAAAACGATACATCTTCACTCAATTGAGTAGAGATCACCATATTGTCCACAGTCAGATTCGACATCACACACTTCTCCCTCTTCCATATCCGTCGTGGTAGTTTCTGCAGCTCTAAGCGCATTGACCGCGCTGATGAATGAGAAAGGGCGCCGAGAATCTGAACAGTTCCATTTGGGAAGAGTTGAAGATTCCGCAAATTGCTCATCCTCACCACTGACATTTGCGGCCGACCCGGATAATACTTGCTGTTTGGAATTTGTTGATGTAATGTTGCGAGATCGATTTTCGTGTAGAGTCTGATGCGTCGGAGAATGTTGACGATGGTGTAGCGATGACGTCTCATGATGAAGAAATGAGTAAATAGAGCGATGTATCTTCCTTTTTTACTTTTCCCAACTGCCTTGATGAAATGTGAAGTAGGTAGAAAATTGTGAATGATACATTTGAATTCGCTGTTTGTTGAGTCGCAACCATATGCGATTTCCTATGCGTGAGTGTTTTTTCATATAGAAGTATTTTAAGTCCTTCATGATATGATTTAGAGACTGAAAATGTCGATATGATAAAGCAAATGCTCTTCCTACATTTCCCGCATAGTCTTTGAAACATACGCTTCGTTCATGATCAATCTCAACATATTGTAGGAAATCCAATTTCCAAGTCTTCATGATGGAATGTGACATTGTGTTGAAGAGGGTGTCTGATTAAGATTTGAGTAGCAATGCGATGAACTCGCGTCGAATGAATGACATAATGGAGCGATGTATACATCTTTAAATTTTTCCCAATTACATTTGCGAAATGAGAAATAGATGGAGAGATGAGAATCAGAGATTTGAATTTCATTTCTGTGATGTTGAAGTCAAACTTGATTACCCAAGGAGATGAATTTCAACGTTTTGAAATATTCCAAATCCCTCATGATATCATTAAGATTGAAAAATTGTCGCCATGTTAATGTATATCCTTTCGATGTATTTCCATAAGAATTCTTGAAATGAACGTTTCCATCGCGATCAACTTTAATATATTGTAGAGAGTCCAAAATCCAAGTCTTCATGATGTTATGCAAATTGGTGATGTATAGATTACCGAAATGAAAATGTCATTCTATCATGTTTTACTTAGCAATGTGGCAACAAATGGATTTGTTGGCAATCGAGCTGCTATCTTTTCTACTCCCATTGATAATACACAACAGCTGAACGGAAAGTGGGAAGTAGGCGTCACCCAAGTTGTTCACAGTGACTATGTCTATATTTTTGATCATGAAGTGATGACTATTAATATGAGACGTACAGATGCCCATCAGTGTGAAGAGGGATGTCGAGTTTACATTCCTAAATGGCCGAAGAAAGATTTCTCAACATGTAAAAAATTCGTATTTGATTTCCTGAATAAAGCATGTAGACACCTTGTCGAGTTTACTCCCCACAATGGTGTATATGATCATATGTATAATGCAGTTGATAAAGATTGGATTGTTGCTTTGAGTCCGAGTTTAAGAAATGATTTAGGTTACTTTGCTAGCGCATTGATAAGCTATGATAATTATAAAGCTAATTACTATCCAAGAGGTTGCAAAAATTTAATTTATAAAGAGAAAGCCTATTATGCGGATCTTATTCCGAAAAATGAAAAGACGTTGGTGAAGAAGATTGTGATTAAAGCAAGAAAGACAAACATGACTCCCGAAGCATTATTGAAGAAGTTAAATTATCTCCTTCGAGTAGATGGTGAACAAGTTGCAACATTAACTTGCAACAAAGGGTCTAACAATATCGTAATCAATAAACTAAATGTTGATGATCTAGTATTGGTTTGTTCAGAAGATTTTCATCAGTTCTTGCGACATCGTTCTGCAGCTCTTTGTGGAAAATTTAATATGCGCTATCTGGGACATAATAGTTCAAATCAATTTGATACAGAATGGTCCGTATCTTTATACAGAAAGTGTATAGATCCTTTAGGTGGTATCTTACATAAAACAAGAGTGTTGACACCCCGCATTATCACTTCAGTGAAATTGGCTATAAATTATTTGAATGAAGAGATCAATGAACAGCATATTTCTTTTTCTGAAAAAGAAGGTGTTCTGTCTCTTAGTGTAAGTGGGAAAAATATTGAGCTGATTGTGAACAATACTCTAATGGATACTTTTACTTTTACAAAATACTTTTAAAAGTAGTACTGTAACAAAAGCTAGCGCGAGCATATCGTTATCGCGTCGTATTAACTATTTTCAGATATATTCTAATATTGGTGAAGATGTACGTGTGGGAGATGTTGAAGCTCCACTTTTAGCAGTGATACCCTACCAACCAAAACGCAATAGTACTCTATTTGAGCATACTTTTCAGAAAGTGCATTATACAAACTTGAAATCAAACTATATACCACAAATTGATATTGCAATTTATGACGATGCTGGTGCGTTGATTCCTTTTCATAAAGATGCTGTGACAAGTATCACACCCCATTTTCGAATGAAGAATTAATGCAAAAGTGTGGAAATATATGTTTCCAATGTGAATGATATGGAAAGTGAAAATAAGGATTCGTTTCTAATTTACTTACCCAGTAATGCTTCTATGAATAAATTTCCCAATAATAAACCATCAGACTATCGAGTAGAATTAAATCGTCCATTACTTCTAGAAGGTGAATGGGAAGTAGGTGTTTCCAGCATTTGTTATGATAGTAATATTCAGAATGTGAATGAATTGGAAGAAATGGTTTTGACTCCTCGCACCCATGATGAAATAACGATGAATAATGCATTCAAGTTTCCATACAATTTAGCATCAGATGGAAAGTGGAAATATGAATGGAATAAGTTAGAATCAGATTATTATGGATCATCAGATGAGGATAAAATCATTAAGGCATTCAATAGTGGCAATGCTTTTATTATGAAAAATAAGGGTCAGAAACTTTATGAGTTTACTATCTATGAATGGCACTTCTATCGTTTTTACTCTTTTACTTAAGGTCTTACATTGAGGTTGGATAATGAATTCTATCCACATCTCGGTTTTGGACACAGTCTGCATCTGACATCAATGGCTATTGCAAATGTTACAAAAATCTATTCAAACCGAATAAACAAATTTCATTATGAATTTAAAATATTTGATGAAGATTTTGTAGAATGTGAAGAACGCATCATTTTGAAAAAGCGTGGTGTCAAGCCTTTGACACTTATTGAGTTAGTAAAACGATGGAATGAGACTGTGGGTAAGAAGTATGGAGAGAAAGTCATGGCTCGGAAGGATACGTTGGCTATTCAGAAATATAATGACAAACTTACAGTTTATTTCTTTCCAACCTTGCGTCATTTTGTAAGACATGTATCGGCTATTATTGGAAGCGGTTTGGTTTATGCTTCTCATGAATATCACACCAAAGCTGATTCAGTTAATGATGAATGGTGGGTTGACATCTATGGTGATCGCGTCAAGAAAATTTACCAATCTTATCAAGAAACTAAAGTTAGTATCAATACAATGTTACGTCTATACAATACAGTTGAAAACTTATTGGTGTCATAAATCCATATATACAACATAAGTTGAAGCAAGTGTTGAAAAGTAGATATGATGCAAAGGCACATCACATTTCGCTTTCAATTAAAAATCAAAGTGTTGTTCTGAAGCTGGGTGATCGCATTCAATGTCAATTGAGTAACAATTTGAAAAAAACTCTTTGGCTTTTCATTGCTACAAGATGAGTTTGCTACTTCATACACGATTGTTGTAGGAATACCAATGACACTTGATAAACATGAAAAACATCTCTACATTCAAAGTGATCTGATTTCACCTATTTTTGTTGGTGAGAAAAAAGAATACATTTTACGTAATTTCATTCATGATAAAGACGCTTCCTATGGAATCGTTGAAAAGATGTTTAACCCTATTTTCTTCCATTCTGTTATCAAACAAACTATCCCGTCTATTTCTCTCAAAATTACAAATGGTTTACATGAGTGCATCCATGTGAAAGATACTAAACCCCTCATAATTTTGGTGTTTCGGAAAACAAAGCAAAGTCATTGTAAAATTTTATTGAAATAAAAAGATATGTATGAAAAAGTATTTTGAAGAAGTGTTGACAAAGTTGGAAAGTCTTTTCACAGATATAGTTGGAATGAACTGACTGTAGGCATATATTCACAAGAAAGTGCAATCTAAAGCGATACATAGAGCAACAATGAATATCAACAAAAAACATCATCAAAATACTGATTTAAGAATGAATCTATTTACACATCTCCTGAATGTGGTAGTGTGAGTTTAATTCTTTTGGGTGGTGATATGTTTGTGCAAGGATGGCCATGTGGAAGAGATATGTTATGTCCTATCCAACACCTCTTATCCTCCCACGCTGAAAGGGCTCGCTTCCTAAATGTATGATTTTTTCCTCATGTGTCTTTGATTTTAAGATGGTCATGTTGACAAACGTTATGTTCTTGTTTATGTAGGCCATCTTATAGACCCTATGTTTCATATTTACAACAATTGATTTAGATATGCCTTTTGCGCGCTTAATACTGTCACTGGAGTCTTTTGGTTTCATAGAATACATTTTAGGACGAAGAAAAATTATTTCCTAAATTTCCTTTCCTGCCATTTCATCTTCATAGCATCCTAATTTTGCTTTGTTTTTAGTAGAGTATAGTGGGTGATCTGTAGGATAATTTGATGTATCAAAATATTTTTCTAAAGATTTTCCTGCTTCATTGAAATTTAGCTCTTTCTGAGCAGCGATACCTAAAAAGAAACTGTCAGTATCACCGCTAAGCAAACGCACGTCTGTAATTAGAGGACATGGTTTTAATATTCTATAGAAGGGTTGATACATTTCAAGCTTGGAATAATCTAACACAGCTTGTCGAATGTGGATGGGCTTGCACAACTCTACTTCTGATTTTATCATTTTAACACCAACCAACTCATCATCTATAATATATCTATCAATAAAGAGAGGTGATGTCGCTAACTTTTGAAATCTATCATTATGACTCACAAGTTTATAGTTAATACGCTTTCTAACGTCCTCCATCGTCTTACCAAAAAGACTATTATTCTTATATTTATAGAAATCCTTTTCAAAATTATTTTGGGCTAGTGCACATTTCTGGCTGTTACTATCATTATAAGATTTTTGAAAGGCTTTCTGCCTAAATTTGATAATGCGGTGAACTGTTTTTAAAATCATCCCCATTTCTAAATAAACTCTTAAGATAGAGAAGTGGACTAAATAATTTTCTTTATCAAATTGAGTAAGCAAAAGTTTACGGCAAGGCTTATACCTGGGATGTCCACTCCCTTCTAAATCTCTATGAAATTGTTTCATAAAGTCCGAAAACATATCTTCAGTCACTTCGCCTGATTCGGATGCAAGTGGAAAATCCACAGTTTTGTTTTTAATACTATTTGGATAGATAAGATCTATCTCAAAATAATATCCCCAATCACCATCATCTGGAATAGCTAGTATGTTTGAAGGGTTGGAGAAATGCTGAATTTCATTATCACCCAACCAGCTAAACTCAGAGTGAGGTAGAGGTTTGGACAGTTAACTGCCATATAAATTATTCTGGTCATAGTACTTTAGATGAATCTGATCATCATCTACTATTTTTGATTTTATTTGATGCCTATTTACAAATATGAGACCACCGGGAATTCCTCGCTCAAATAAATTATACATCTCTGGATCTTGCAAAAGATGGATGGTCTCTCCAGTCATTTCAAAAGCAGACTGGAATGACATGGCTGGAAGACTGACAAAGTGAACAGGGTCTAATTTATCTTCTTCTAATGCCACTCGTCGAAACTCCAGAAATACATCAGCCAGCAAAAATACATCTAATTTCAGATAGGCGATCATATAATCGCTAAACGTTTGACAGTCAAATTTTGTCCATGCAACTTCAGCATGGTTGTAATCTTTTACCTTGCATTCTACACCAGTCAAATCATTTTTAAATTTGTCTATTGACGGAAGAGAAGTCTCAATAAGTTTAGAAATGTTATCAAAGTATGCATATGGAAACACTCCTTTGCGTGTGATGACTTCATCCGTCAAGTTAGGATATTGTTTCTTCAAATTTTGAGTTAGTGGAAGAGACTTAAGATTTTGAACGAGAGATGCTAGTGATGAAGCCATGAATTGATAGGAATCTAAAAATTTTATATCAAAATAGACTGTCTTATTTTCTTTAGTTTTGTCAACTGCTACTTTTGCTGTCATGGCCATGAACTTTTCTCCCGTTTGAGCTATTACACTTAACTTCCACTCTTTCATTTTTCCTAACCCCCTTTTATTATCATATGACTGTCATAACCTTTGAAGTTATGAAAAATAACGGGTAGAGCACGCCGTTTCAGTCTCAGTGAAAAATTACATCCTGTGCATAGCGCGTTTCCAAATTTACCAGTGATGTGATCATGGTCGCGCACTTTTTTGATTTTATCTTCATCAAACGTTTTATTACATTTTGGGCAGACTTTACAACTTTCAAATTTTACTTGATCATCTGCTGACATATTCAATGATCTGCGCTGGAGATCACTATCTTATTTTTGCTGAAGTTTGACAGCGCTTTCGAGGAATTGTAAGAATTTATGTATACAATCCTCACCTTGCCAGACGTGCATTTTATTATTTTTATTTTTGAAGTAATCATGCCATACCTCATAGCATGATATGGCTGCCGCTTCATGGGTGTTATCATCAATATAGCATTCGATGTCAGCATAGATGACTCGAAGAGGACTTAATTCATCAACTTTCTCTCTATATGAATACTCTTTATCTTTGGGCATGCATTCTATTTGCAGTTTACCTCGCTTACACCATTCATAATGTGTTTCAAATTTATCTTTTGACCAGAAGGGACGCATACAACGGTCACATATGAAGTACTCTCATCTTCTAGATGTTAAGTGGGAATATAGTCGAGTCATTTTAGGAATACCACAGTAATGCCAATTTTCACTATCATTTTGATATACTAGCAGGAGATTGACTACCCGATCATAAGTTGATGAACGGTTGTTGTAGCGCACACCCTTAAGCACCTCTTGCCAGATGTGAACAACTATTTTAATGTCATCTAATTTTAAAAATTTCTCTCTATCTTTAAACTTCATGTCTTCGCTGTTGCAGTCATCAAACTTCAATTTATTCTCCCATTTATGATATTTGCTTCTACGGAAACGGTTGTTCTGTCCATCATGATAGTGGAAAATCGACAATACCGCATACTTGAAACACTGTGATTCACAATCAACAGAAATGACTGCATTCTTAGCTCTTAACGTTTTTGGAAGATTGAAGGAGCCTCGACAACGGTAATTTTCTAATAGAGTAATTTTAAACTTCGCAGATTCTATGCCATCAAAAATTAGACCACTATCGCGCTCGTTAAATCTATCAATATTTGATTTTAGTCCTTGGATGTGAAAATTTAACCAAGCTTCTTTTTCGACTACCTCTGTAGCAGGAGAGGAGGGTATGTAAAACACCAACCTCTGTACTACTTCACCAGTATGATAATCAACTTTAACATAGTTTATTCTAAGGTAGATGAGCGCTTTTATTCTAAACTGCTCTAAATTATGAAAGAGCGCATCTATTAATATTGAATTTTGATGGAACCACTCCGGAAAATCAGCAATAGTTTCTGAGGATTCCATATGGTAAGCTCTCACTACATTATTGAGCGATACTTCAGTTAGTCGAATAGAGGAGGTGCTGTTACTATAACTATCATTTGTATGTGTGGTGAAGTCTATGTAAAGATAATTCAAAACCTGTTTCAAAAGATTGGAAACAAAAGTCACAAGTGAAAGAGACATGTTGAATAGAATCATCCTCACCTCGGGAGATTGATGATGGTTTGGGTTGACACACACGTTGTCTGATGTGTCGGGTGAGATCGCACTTCCTCGTAAGGATATGCCCACAATCAGCACATGTTTTGGATGCTTCCCGTGACTGCGCACTTGAGTTGGAACTGTCATCATCTGGAGGAGAACTCATTTTATCATCTCTATTGAAGTCATAGTTTATTTTTACAATCTACCTTCACTCAACAGTTGTAAAGCTTCCTCGAGAAGGGAGCGCTTTGATGGTGAAACAGATGCCTAAAATTGAGAAAGATGCTATTAACCTAACGTTTAAGGGAGATGAGTGATGAAATCCTTAACTTACCATTTCAACGAAATTAAGTCAAAATCTGATACTTTGATAGTCAGAATGTAGTAATTGATTCAAACCAAAATAGGAAACATCAGCAACGTTAGATTATATTTGAGTGGGGAGAAAAGCTCACTTAGTGTTAATATCAAATATCGAATGAAATCTAGTCTATTTTTCCCTTTTATATACTCCCATACTCAACATTCATTGGCTATTCATTTTGATTGGTTGCTTGCTTATACTTAAGGACTAAGATATCAAGTTTATCGCATATATTTCAAAGTCATGGATTCACCATCAACCCTCTCGCATGAATCACCAGTGTCTGCATCAAGCATGGCAACGTGCCCTCCCGCTCCGAAAAAAGGCAACGGTAGAGAAGCAGAGAAGGCTGGATGATATTCCAAAGTTGGAATTACCAGATCTTACGGAGCAAGAAGAGTTAGAAATGATTTATGTGCGATGGAAATACCTGCTTTACAATCAGGAAGAATTAAAAACGGAAACTGACATTAACCTTCTCCATGACATACGGAGATGGTACAGTCCATCATCCCAACCCCGGAATAAAGTGGAATAGAATTACATCTATGGTGTGTTGGTCGCGGCAGAGGAACGATTAAGGCAGTTGAAGTGCAACTGCAGTGGTTGTGAGAATTTATGGGACAATGTGACTTCTGAGGAACTTTTGAATTATTTGTAAATTTCCGAATAAATGTTTATTTGCTTCATCTGTATGTTTTCACTTATTTCTGGGTAATGTAGCATACATAATCATTAACATCATAGTGAAAATCTGATCATTTGACAGCTCAGTATAAATCATACCAGTTGATGATAGATACAATCATTTTTTCCTATGTACTACCTCTATCACTGAGGATGAATGATAAAGGGATTGAATATCAAAAACAGAGACATGTAGTTCTTTAGATTTATCTACAATTAAAGCACATATACTTTATAGCGAGGAAAAGTCAAGTGGAATAACCTTTAAGTCATTGTAGACTTTGCAGCACCTTGGACGTTTAGGGGCATCAGGCGCTCTTCTCACGCGCGTTGTTTTCGGTGTCCACTCTTCATCTGTCCAGACAATTAGTGCAGTCTTGCCTTTTTCGCAAGTCTCCATCTGATCACACTTGTCTTCATCGCACCACTCATTGACGATCACACAATTACATGGTGTTTCTGAGTTTGTCATCTTTGCGTGCTAGTTCGTATAATGTGACTAAGTGTGCTACACTCTTCCGACTTATGAAGTCTTCATCTAAACTAGAATCATTCTGATTGGTTGTTGAGGAATTCATTGTTGAAAAACATATAAAAGTTAGAAAATTGAAATACTTCTCATTCTCATCTATCTCATGATGGAAGGTACATCTCCCGCCTTAGAGATCTTCAGCAAAATCTTTGAAGTGGTCGGCGAGTGGGATGAAGACTGTGATCAGAAGGCGACTTGCGATAAAGGCAAGAGTGTGCAAGTTGTGTGGAGTAATGGTGATTTTACACCAAAAACAACGCGCGTGAGAAGAGCGCCCGATGCCCCAAAACGACCAAGGTGCTACAAAGTTTACAATGACTTAAAGGTTCTTCCACTTGAATTTTCCTCGCTATAAAGTATATGTGCTTCAATTGTAAATAAACCTACATACTACATGTCTTTGTTTTGCAATGTATTTATCTAGAAGTGGAAATAAATGGAGGAATTTAGATATCAGGTAAGTTGACACATTTATTATCGGTCTACTTTTCTATCAAAAGAGATCGCACCATTAGAGAAGATAGAAAGTGATTTTGTATACGTGTGGCGTAAGAGTGACCTCCCATTTCATCCCTTCATCATTTAGCCTCAATGATAGAGGCAGTTCTTAAAAGAACTCATGGCTCATTCTCAGATAACGTTCGCAATGGAGAGTTTAAAAAGTAACCTGTGGCAGATAGCTAAGACTCAACCGATTGGCGTTCAAAGTGCTACGTTGAGAACTGTGTCAAATGTCCAACATGAGTTGCCCCAGAGGTTTCGGTCTAAAATATGGCACACACCCTTGCCACACGTATCACTACGATATCATCCGCTGTCGCAAGGGGGATCGCCCACCAACAGGAAGAATTATACCGAAATCCTCCTTAACATGCAACGTTTAAGTTGACTTATAGCAGATACAACTTTGTGATTTTATTTTTTATTTGTATGATAGATTCAGTCAGACCGAAGTCTGTCCAGGGCAAACCACGTGGAAGTACTATCATATTTTGCCCCATGGTGGTCTTCAAAAAGAGCGTTGGTTCGTTCTTGGGATATGAATAGACTTAGGTTTGGCCGATTCCACTGAGAGAGACTTGTACACTCTCTATGTCAGCGGCATCGACCTCCTCTACTATAAGCTGACTGCTAGAGGGCGGTATATACCCCCACTCTGTTGAATTGGCATCATCGTCAGTTTTTTATGAGCCAATTCGAGCAAGATTGTTATAGACTCGCTCTCGCTCCTCCATCTGTAGAAACAATACAATAAATAAATAAATTCTCAATAAATAAATTTCTCGATCTAAGCCGAGGCTTGTCAGGAGAGCTGACTGTCGTCTTAGATGTTTTCATGATGGAGTATAGAATGAAAATGAAAGAGAGGCAATGGTTTATATACCCCTCTGATACAAAGACATGACTCAGTCTTTCTAATTATGTGATACATTCAGTCAGACCGAAGTCTGTCCAGAGCAAACCACGAGAAGGTACTATCACCCTTGCGTCGTATGGCTCTTAAAAGAGCCGTTTGGGGCGTTCTCGCGATCAAAAGCGATCCTACTGCTGACATAAAACTCTGAAAGGAAAAGAATAGGAGATTAGATGCGGTAAGGAAATGATCATGTTGAAGTAACTTACTGGGCACTTTCTTCCGGACTTTTCGGACGACGAAGTCCTCAAGCTCGCCGGTGATGTCCATGTTTATGTGGAGACATCGGACTCCGTCGCCCTCGTAGCATTGCTGCGTCTGATTGGGGTCGCTTGTGATGGTTGGGGCGTCGCACACATTATTTTCGAAGAGGGGAAGATGGACTTCATACACTCTTCTTTTTCTACACTTCTCACGCTCATGCAATCGCTCTACTTCAGCCAACAACCTCTTGTTCACACCCTTCACTTCCTCTGTCTCCTTCATCACGCTTCGCATCCGATCTATCTCATCATCGTTCCTCAACAAATTCGCCTGCAGACTACTCACCAAACTTGCTTTCTTCATCAGCTCACTCCTTTCCAACATCCACTCCTTCTCCTTCTGCCTCATACTTTCCAACTCTTCTCTCGTCACCTTATGCTGTTCAGCTTTCGCAGTCAACTTCTCATTCCGCATTACTAATACTTTATTCTTCTCCTCAACCGCCCTCAATCGATCCTTCATCCTCACATATTCATCCCTCGTGTTCCCTTCCTCCCTCCGAGGCGATGATGCCGCCAACGGCTTACCCACTTCCTTTCCCTCATCCTTCCCCTTCTCCTCAAGATCAGCAATGTTCCCAAACAATTCCTCCAACACGTCATCCAAATCAACATCAGGCCTCTGGATGTCCCCTATCAACTCTACTTCTTCCTCACTCAAACCCTCATCAGTCGCCTTGGTAACACCTTTCTTCCCCACCGCACCCTCAATCGTCGCCACTGCCACTCTTACCTCTTCTATATCTAACAAAACTCCCTCAAACCACGACTTAAACCCCTGCATACTAATATTTCCACTAGGGCACTGGCTATGGTTCCTAATGAACTCTACATCACTACCATCCTCACATGCTACCTTATGATGCACACACACCCTCAACAACACTTTCCTCACATGCTCGCCCACCGTCCCCTCTTTGATGTGTTTCTTTAACTCGCTGCCTCTGACAATACGGCCACAGCTACAGTTGCCGATGAGCATACGCGCATTAATCATTTTAGTCATAGTGACGATTCTGTAAGGATAGAGTAAAAATTTGATGGCAAGTGACTATAGGATACTACTTGTTGATATGCATTGAAAGACTAAGTCCAAAAAAATTTGATAGCAGTCGTCTAGGCGTTAGGCTCTTGAATCCGTTACAGGCATTACTCAGAGGGGATGTTATCCCAGCTCCAAGGCCTCGACCCACAAATCGAACCTCGGGCTAACAGAGCGTGCGTCATGTCACTGTGTTGGTGTCCAAGCTCCGATTTTAACATGAAAACCGGTGGAGTTATTTACAAGAGGAAACGTCCCAAGTCTCAGAGACTCATAAACGACTGCTTTTTATTCAAAAACTTGAATCATCATCATTAAATACGAATTTAAATTTTTCAGTATTTTAGTACTACTTATAAAACGTTTATAAGTAGTCTGTCACCTACAGCACATCATGAGCTGTCAAACTTTTTTTGAATCAAGTCTAAAGGACTTGTAGAAGCAAAGTTATAGCGGTTTGAAGATTTCGGCCTACTATCATCAAATGGTCAGTCATGCTATACTGACCTATAAGTCTGACTTCTTAGCTGATATCAGCAATGAAAAGTCAGAAGTCCGATATCGGACCTCAAGAGAAACGACTTACCTGTAGTCAGTTTCTCAACTTAGTGAGATTCCTCTCCCGAACTCGTACTTATACATGTATATCCTGTGAATATGCAATCGATAAGAGGGGGAGTTAGACATTGGTTATCCAAAATTTGACGCTGAATCCAAATCTGGTCTTAGTTTTCTCGTCCGATGCGTCCTTCGCCCGCTGGAGCCCAAAACACAAAACTCAACCTCTGACGGCTCTCTATCATGACCAAAAGTCTCAATGTCACTCTCAAGCCTCAGCAAAGGAAGGCAGGGCCAAACTGTGCTTTCCAATGAATTTTTGGCACTCTTAGCTTTCAAACGAGCTATTGCACGACTTTCTACGATCTCTAGAACCAAAGTTGGAAGAAACGCTGCCGAGGGGGTGGGGATCGAAGTTCTTCGTTGTTTGACCTACGACTTTGGAAACAAGTCCTCTAGACCCAAAATTGGCCAAAAAGTTCAAATCCGCCGTCCATTTTCACGTACGAGGCTTTGTTTAGCCGCTACAGCCATTTTCTCACTCAAAAACACTCAAAAACACACCTAAACCACACCTACACCCAAGAAACACAACATGTCGATGCAGAATTTCATCAGGAAACTACTTCTAAACACAAAACAACCCTACACACACTCATACACACCAAAAACAGAGACCGCCACCCAAGACCAACAAGGACGGTCGACCACGATCCATCCGGCCGGTCGACCCAGAACCACAACAACCCAACTCGCGCTCCTGAGGGGGGGGGCGCTGTGCGCAGTTGGGAGGATTCCTTGCTACTTGTGATGCTGGTTTCTTACTGAAAGTGGTTGGAGTTAGTTCTCATCATCAAGCTACCTATTTTGGCTAAACAAACCAAACGGGAAGTCACATGTCAATTCGACGTCCATTATTAAACTCATCTAGCGTCATTAAGTCATTCGAAATAATTTGTAGCTACCAAGCATAGTAGATTTTAGGTCATCAATGTAAACTCAAAAGATTTGAATTTTAATTGCTGTTGAGAAAGTTCTCATGAAATTAATGTCGCAAATCACTAGAATTTCCTCGCAAGTGAAGAAGTCTATCTTACTTCAGTGAATTACTTTAAATTAGGTTTGCACGTCGCGGAGAAAACATTTTGTAACATCAGCACTCAGTTAGTGATCAAATTGTTCATCTCAGAACATTTGTCGCTAGAAAAACTTTATTATATTGGAACTTAGAATTTCTTGACCTCTTAAAGCTTTCCTGTGGAGGCGGGATACAGATATACACATATATTACTATTATATCAATGTTATTATTGCACCAATGACCGTATGGGTCATCATTTTGATTATCTGCTTTTTCATTTTGCTTGTGTTTGATTGACTTTGAAAATGCAGTTAACATTAACGTCAATTATAAAGTAGGCCTGCAACTCATTAGATTAGTAAAAACGTCAATACACATTTTACGGCTCATCGCACAAAACATGATATTAAAGTGCGAATAATTCCATTGTATAATATTGTATTGTAACACGTACTCTTGCTTATCCGGAGTACTGGTAGACTTATCATTCATGCATTTCATGTATGCTATGTGGAAATTGAAAAATGTCTAATGGCACAAGTTGACCAAATATTTTCTGACGATCAAGGCTTTAACCAACCGGCACAGAGACGCCAGCCGCCGTCCCATCCCCGATCGGCCGGTTTATGAAATGCCGGCCACCGATCGACCAGTTTTGAATACGCCTGACAGCGGCCCGGTCCGGCCGGTTCCAACCCTGCTGGGCCGGACTGTTTGTTCAAAATTGAGAGTCATTAGAACACGAATGCAAATTATACTTTAAATTCCACCAGCTACATGTGAATATATTTTCGACAATCTTTTATTTCAAAGAGGGTGCCTTCTCTTCTACCACTTGGTCGGTTTTTGGTGTCATATTGCAGAACCACATCCCGTCGAAATTCTTTCCTGCCACGTGTGTGTAAAATGCAGTCTCATACACTTTGTGATTAAGATCGCTGTTCTGAAATTCAACGTTACTTTATAATTTACTTAATCTTTATGATCTTTCTTGATTTTTAAATAGCTTGTAATTTTGATTTATATTTATAGTCTGAATAAAACACATCTCTCTCTCTCTCTATTAATATAGCAGGTGTATGGTTTTCGTAAATATGCGCAATTCACTCATAATTCAAAATATGTAAGGGCATCCTTGCTTTGCTATAACAGCAATTTTATCTCACGCACAATCAAAAAAGATTAGCATGTTATCAGCAACTCTTTTTCAAAAAGCACACTGAAAATCATTTCAACTCGCAAAAGTCGACTTACTTCTCTTGACTTGATGTGTGCAGAACGCAGTTTTAGAGTAAAAAGTAAACCAATGAATTAAAATAGATTTTGTATCAATACAGCATAAAAGAAATGTCAAGTTTAAGAGGACGACAAGGAAAATTATTCTTGGAATTGGCGGCCCGGTCGGTCAGTTCGTGTTTCCAACAGTCCAGGCCTAACCGCGCCACCGGCCCGGCCGATTTAAGGTGAGGTTCACACTCTGAAGATTCCTTGGCTTGAAATCTTAAAGATGTTTTGGGAAAAACCTGGTATGATACTATTTTGATTACAAGCTTTTTCGCGCGACGCATTTCGATCCATGTTTATAGACCATCGTCCGAAAAATATCATCTTGTCTGGGTATGTTCGATGAGTATATACACTAAAAACCAAAAGACTTGTCACCTTTACGCATTAGTTAACATTGCATGTGCGACAAGTCTTTTGGTTTTTAGTGTATATATATATATATATCTATATATTACAGCAAAGTGTTCCCAGTCTTTTCATATTTCATGTAAAAGAAAAAGCACAGCTTTCCGGACTAGTTTCGATGTTTTTTATCACATCATCTTCAGCGGTAAAAAGAGTTACAAACATCTGTACACATCATTTACATACTTGCTATCTACAATTCATTTTCAACATTAGCACAACTAAAACACGATAAAATACGTCATTAATTGCATGTCACATGCCACTGACGTCATGCATGTCATTTCGTCACCTTTCATATAATTTCATAAATCTAGAGACAATTGATATGAACCATTTCGTTCATTCGAGAGGCAATCTTTGTTTTGATTCATGATTATAGTTTCAAGAATGAATGGAATTTTGTAACGACCTAGAATTCTAAAGTTTTCATATTTCGGTGCATGTTCATGCATCGAAACTTCAGTGGTTGTTGGGTAGCCTCTAAGATGCTCGCTAATACGGGTATTTAAATGTCTTTTGGATGCGCCAATATACCGCATCGAACAGCGGTCACAACTGTATTGGTAAACAATGTTGGCTTTCAATCCATCAGAAATACTATCTTTATTTTGAAAAAAGTTTTGAAGTTTGAAAGTTTTGTACGCGGGTCTGATCTCTGTATTTGAGAGACTTTGGTTGATGTTGTGAATTCTGTTATTTAATTCTTTGACGCCCTCTCGAATGAACGGAACTGGCCAATAAATAATATTTTTGCTTCTGTCTTTGTCTGGGATCTCTTGTTGCACGACTGTCCTCTTTTTATCAATTTCTTTCTTTATCTGATTTATTTTTTCATCAGGGAAACCATTACTTATGAAAATATCAGAAATCTTTTTAGATGCAGACTGAAAAAGAGTCTCATCAGAACAGATTTTAGAAGCGCGAAACAATAAAGACCGAATGGCAGACAATTTGTATTTGTCTGGAGCAGGGCTAGGACCGGTTAATTTTTTTGTAACCGGTTAACCGATTATATTTTTAACCGGTTAAAATCGGTTAATCGGTTAAAATCGGTTAGAGGAGGATTCCCGGTATTTATTTAGTTGTTAAGGTATATCAAAAACTACGGACCTTGCCACTTTGGGTTTTGACCTAATTCTTCCATTTGCAGTGCTGTGATTTCATTGCATGAATACAGAACTTCACGTTTAGATGATAGTTCAATTGATAATATTGTGGTTGCTGCCTACGACTATTCAAAAGTCTTCGATACTCTGAAGTTTAACCATATCATTAACAGTCTGGCTGATTTGGATAATCCACTGGATACGTCAACTGGATCATCGATAACTTCAGGGATCGCTTGCAATTCATTGTATGAACGATGATTGTAGCTGTAAAGGACGGTTGTCATTCCTTCCAAAAAACGCATATTATTATTTCATTTTTATTACTCGCTATGTTTCAATCGTTAGCGTACTAGTTTTGGTTTCTACTATTTCTACTAGTATAATAGTCAGTGCTTCTGTATGAATCCTGCTTAATAAACCTATCTATCCTATTGTCCACTTGATAAGTAAGCTTACATCTCCAAATTTACGAATGTTATTTCCAAAGTGGTTGTTTCAATAGAAACCGATTTTGCAAGTGACACCTACGGCTACATGTAGGCCCTATATTCTTTGCCAACTCAATTCAAAGTGAGTTAGTTTTTATTGGCATATATAGCCTATGCGATGTCGTCTGTGTGTTATTATTGCTAATTTATCCTATTCACCACTTTTTAGGTTAAAACTACAAATGGTGTAAGACTTTCCGCAGTTAAATAGGTCACTCTATGCATAGGCCCACTATAAGTATTAAATGGACTGATGTTACTTAGATTACATCAAATTGAAAATATAAATGTCAACATAATCTTATTGTACATCAACCTAATAAAATTGTTGAAATATACTGACCATGTGTACGTAGCAGCACGACTAAAGGATTGCGAATTGTAATGAATGAGTTTGAATGGATTGTGGATGAGGATGAATGAGCAACCACTACTCCATGAAACCAGTGTAAAATCTTTAGTTCAATCGGATTTCATCATACACGTAGTGTAGTACACGTTAAATCTAATGAAACGTCGTAACCGATTTTAACCGGTTAAGAGAAAGTGTAACCGGTTAAGAGAGAGTGTAACCGGTTAACCGGTTAACCGGTTAACCGATCCTAGCCCTGGTCTGGAGCATAGGCAAAGTATGGAGTATAAACTCCTGTATTGGTCGATTTTATGTGAAAATCTATCTTGAAATTTTTTGATTGGAGAGTCACTTCGGTATCCAAAAATGTGATACAATTATTAATACTCTCTTCCATGGTAAATTGGATGTTATCATCCAAACTATTGACAAAGTTCAAAAAGCTTTTGGCTTCATTACTGTTGCGAAAAATGACAAAACAATCGTCAACAAATCGACGATAGAAGAATGGCAATGTGCCGTCGTACTTACAAAAATTGCTTTCGATCATATCTAGAGCGAAGGCAGCCATGGTAGGGCCAAGGTTTGAACCCATGGCCATACCGTCCACCTGATGAAAAAGATCATTATTAAAACTAAATAAGACATTCGTGCAAGCCAGATCTAACAAAGCTGTTAAAGCATGTTTTGAAATAGGAAAATTGTCGAAGTCAATCAGGGAGGCAATGTGTTTAATCGTTCTTTTCACAGGAATGCTTGTGAAAAGGTTCTTGACATCTAAACTGAACAGCTGAAAGTTCTCATCAGGCAAGTAAAGACATTTCAGGCTGTCAACAAATTGAAAAGTATCCTTGAGTTTGTATTTCATAGGAATGAATTTTTTAAAAATATTATCAAGCCAAAGAGCGAGATTCGATGTGTAGGAATTACACATACTCATAATAGGCCGGTATGGCGGATCTTCAGCATTTTTGTGGACTTTGGGAAGACCATAGAGACGAGCAGGCTGAGATCCACACGCCCGAATGTTTTGAAAAATATCATAATTTATCAATTTTTTGGACTTCAAATCTTGAAGTTCCCTATTGAATCGGTCTTCTTCCAAAATGAATGGTTCTTTTTTTGAACGTTTGTCAGGTTTATATTTTTGAAACGACTTTGATCACTCAATATGCTTTGGAGCTTCTCCACATACGAGATTCTGTCATGGATCACTATGCCGTTGCCTTTGTCAAATTTGGATACCACAATATCCTTATTTTTGGCAAGTTTGGATAGAGACTTCATTTTAGATTTCCAATTATTGGATATTCTGTGTTTGTTGAAGTAACTTTTGAAAGCGTTTCTTATTTTGATTATCAGATCATTGTTGGTGGCTGCACCATCGAAATGCTTGAGTTTAGAGACCAAATTTTCGGCCTCAGCTTTTTGTTCATTAATCTTAATTTTGGGTTGAGGAAAACACATCGAAAAACCTAGAGCAAGAACTTCTTTTTCATTATCAGTCAAAGGAACTGACGAAATATTGAGAACAGAGTAATTGATTTTTTTGTCTTGAGATGAGACAACTGGTTTTTGAGTAGATTCAAGATTTCTAAGTTTTTTCGAATGCACTGATTGAACAATTAATTTAGTTTTGGCATTTTTGTGCTCGGTGATTGACTTCACAATTTTTAGCTGAGTCTCACTAAGAGAATCATAAAGTTTTGTCACTTCAGATGATTTTGATTTTAAGTCTTTCTTTGTCTCACCGATTTGCTTCCGCAAAGCTGATTCCTGTGATTTCCGAATTCCTTGTTTTGAGGACTTGAGAAGATTCGGAATTCTCATACTGAGAAACTTCGGGATCAGGTGACGATCTTTGCATGATGTTGTAAGTACGACGGCACATTGCCATTCTTCTATCGTCGATTTGTTGACGATTGTTTTGTCATTTTTCGCAACAGTAATGAAGCCAAAAGCTTTTTGAACTTTGTCAATAGTTTGGATGATAACATCCAATTTACCATGGAAGAGAGTATTAATAATTGTATCACATTTTTGGATACCGAAGTGACTCTCCAATCAAAAAATTTCAAGATAGATTTTCACATAAAATCGACCAATACAGGAGTTTATACTCCATACTTTGCCTATGCTCCAGACAAATACAAATTGTCTGCCATTCGGTCTTTATTGTTTCGCGCTTCTAAAATCTGTTCTGATGAGACTCTTTTTCAGTCTGCATCTAAAAAGATTTCTGATATTTTCATAAGTAATGGTTTCCCTGATGAAAAAATAAATCAGATAAAGAAAGAAATTGATAAAAAGAGGACAGTAGTGCAACAAGAGATCCCAGACAAAGACAGAAGCAAAAATATTATTTATTGGCCAGTTCCGTTCATTCGAGAGGGCGTCAAAGAATTAAATAACAGAATTCACAACATCAACCAAAGTCTCTCAAATACAGAGATCAGACCCGCGTACAAAACTTTCAAACTTCAAAACTTTTTTCAAAATAAAGATAGTATTTCTGATGGATTGAAAGCCAACATTGTTTACCAATACAGTTGTGACCGCTGTTCGATGCGGTATATTGGCGCATCCAAAAGACATTTAAATACCCGTATTAGCGAGCATCTTAGAGGCTACCCAACAACCACTGAAGTTTCGATGCATGAACATGCACCGAAATATGAAAACTTTAGAATTCTAGGTCGTTACAAAATTCCATTCATTCTTGAAACTATAATCATGAATCAAAACAAAGATTGCCTCTCGAATGAACGAAATGGTTCATATCAATTGTCTCTAGATTTATGAAATTACATGAAAGGTGACGAAATGACATGCATGACGTCAGTGGCATGTGACATGCAATTAATGACGTATTTTATCGTGTTTTAGTTGTGTTAATGTTGAAAATGAATTGTAGATAGCAAGTATGTAAATGATGTGTACAGATGTTTGTAACTCTTTTTACCGCTGAAGATGATGTGATAAAAAACATCGAAACTAGTCCGGAAAGCTGTGCTTTTTCTTTTGCATGAAATATATATATATATATATATATATATATACTGTATACATATCAAAACCTATCGAAAGACATGTTATAATCAAAACAGAAATATAATTGGTTCTTCCAAAACATATTGTGATTTTGCTCTAATTTATTCAGTCTTAACGAAGCCGGTGACAATGTTTTTAAATATAAATAGGAAAAGAAATGCAAATGCACAACATGTTTCGAAAATCCGAAGATTGATTATATGACAAAATGATTTGAAGGAAAATTTGCTTAAATGAATAAAAAACCATCTAAGTTAGAAGCGATTTTGACATTCATTTAACTATCTGCCGGAATTTTACTGATGTGATGTGAAATTAAAATAATATGAGTATAAACAAACACTGCTCTTTATTAAGAAAATGTGCCACTTAGACATATGGGAATCAAAGTAAAAAACAGGATGTTGATCTTTCTGCATTCTAACAGATCCGCTGTTGAATGACTTAATAACATTCTTAAATGCGTTTTACGCATCAACCAAGAAGCAAAGTCTGAACCTTGAAAATCAACATTAGCTACAGTGAATATGGGTCCGGTCTTCCAGTTGGCACCCCTTTCGTCTTCTTCATCTAGCCGCCTCACTTACTGTTTGCGAAATTAAAAAGAAATCTTAATTTTAATTCCTAATGATTCTCTGACTTTTTTAACGGTGTGCAATACACGTAGAATTGCACTTCGGTTGCTCAGGACGTTTGCAGACAGACACTTGTTTTATTGCACAAATGGTGTACATAGAAATGGTAGAATATTTAAAATCATTTCAGCTCATCATGACGAGCGGCTGTCGTGCTCCTAAGATTGATTCAGTACTTGATATTTAGTGACTTTAACATCCAAAGGAATCAGACCTTCTCGAGGTTCCACCCAAAACTAAATTGCTGTTTTCGTCCCCAAATGTACTTGTTCTTAATAAAAATATTCCTCATACTTTCTAGCATCAATGCAATAAAAAAACATTTATTACAATGTCATAAATGCGAGATTTTAATGTGCAACTTGCAATATAAAAAAGTGACACGCATTACAAGAATGCAGGGCTGTGGAGCCAGAGCCGAGCCGGAGCCGATTTATCACAAAGGCTCCGGATCCGATAGTTTGAGCCTTGATATAAATCTAGAATTTTGAAAGGTATTACTTGGCATCATAAAAAAATTAAATAATTTGAAATCTAAATATATGTCTTTTAAGTATACCAATGATCTGTCCTCCACGACATCTTTTTTTGCAGTTGCCGCCTTCTTTTGTATTATATTTATTATATATTTACACGCATGTGTAATATTTTTTTATTACATATGTTTCGTAAGACTAGTTTCCATAGCTTTTAGTGACAACGTATTCTCCAAAATCCATTAATTTGAAGACTTGTTATATGCATGCTAACTAGATGATTGCAGATTCCTGGAGACAAGTCGCCAGTCATTTATGTACACATTTCCAGTTCAGTCAGCAAAGATAATATAGCTATATTTCTTGCGCAATGTCTTAAATCTAATACGGTTACTATGTAGGTTACCATCTATCGGTATGGCTACTGGCATCTGTGACAATGCCAATTTCCTTAGATTGTATTGTAGGCTCTTGTGCAGTCCCCCCACCTACATTTTTCAAAACAATCGATTATTCAATTTGATCAATTTTGATTGGAGGGGATAACTCTTCACACTCACACGAATGACCTGACAAACAGTCCTCGCATGGCTATAGCAATAAGCGACCCAGCCACTTCTAGTAGCGCCTTATTATTCTAAAGGTATCTCATTCACAATGAATTTCCTTTGACTTCAAAATTCAAAGGGTATATTTCAATGCGAAAAAACCCGAAGGCAAATTACAATGTTGATTTGCTGACGAGGTTTGCGACTATGACATCGCAATTACCCACGTAGATTTTTACAACAGCACGGAATGCTTCACTCAAACCGGTGATGCTGAAACGGACATCCAATGGTGCTGCATCTTTTGACCAGAGAAAAAATGGGGGGGGGAGAAGATTGCACAAGAGCCGTATTGTGTAATAATATTTCCCCAAATGTCATAGACCTGTGGATTTCAAGAATTTTCATTATTATTTTTTCCGTCTGTCAACACCTTATGCTGATATCATGTTGACTTATATGTAAACAATAAAAAAAGACTGAGACGCTCTCAATAAAGGCGCCTTTTGACCTCCCTTTTCTACTGTCTATGACATTAAACCGCACGTGCATTCGAAAGCTAGCAAAGTAGATGGGATTTCTGCTCGGTGCTCGCAGTCAAATTTTTATTATGCATTGCACCCTGCAATGCCATTTTCATTACGCCATAATGAAAATTACGAAATCAACATAATGTAAGTTAAGCCTTAACTTATTAAGTATGCTGCATAGAATTACAAACTCGTCCTAAATTAGATATTTTTAATTTTTTAAGTATAATTTTCAATTGTACATTTCTAGCCTACACTGCAATGAGACTATCTAAATTACAATTTCTACAGATGATGAGTCGTGGGCTACCCACCGATCATATTATTCATGGACCAACAGACTATTGGATAAAGGCAATAACAAATAGCAATAACAACCTAAGCTAGCCTATAGGCCTATATACACTTTAATATTCAATTAAGCAATTGATATCTTTATTGATACGGTATATTTGGCTATATAGCCTATACCCTTTCCATGTTCGAGTAGATACAGGCCCTATAAGCTATTTAGAGGCATACGCTATCCAGTTTCATGTTCAAGCTTTGTTAAAAAGCTTATACTACTATTCGGCCACTGTGACGGATAATTAGGTATATCATCATCACTCATGTGGTCTTATTTAATGTAGCCTCGTAGTAGACTGGTTGCAGGCTAGGCCAATGCTGTATTTATATTTAGCCAGTGCGGGAGATCTTTATCTAATTTAACCAATCCAGGCTATAACTTTATTTTATCTTTCAGAGATAGTCAATTCATGCAAAAATATATGACAAGTATATTAGGCTATTATCATCTTTATTATTAACCTAAGTCGTTGCTTGTTAATGAAAACTAATTTGATGATTGTAGCAAGCCTCTAAAGGCCACACCGTTATCCAAAAAACCCGTTCAACGGATCCAGGATAACCAGCATAGATAGAACCTGAATTTGAAGCCGGAGCCAAAGCCTTTCACATCAGTGTCGTGGAGCCGGAGCCGGAGCCGGAGCCGATGAGATAACGCATCGGCTCCACAGCCCTGCAAGAATGCACTACTTATTCCAAAGTGAAGTCAAGATTTGCAAAGTATTCTTTCTAAAAAGCACTGTGTTATGAAATAAAGTATGGTCATCTTTGCCTTCACAAATAATTAGAGAGCAGAGCAAATGCTGGAAATTAATTCTAGATCAACAAAGTGACCTTCAATCTTGAACTTTTCTGGATGATTGTCTCACAATTCAGCGTACCGGTAATGACTTTTTCAATATTAGTTCATATTATTTAGCGATGGTATCAGCAGCATTCTTATACAAAAGCGTCGATTGATAGTGCAATCACATTCACTGATAGGCGCGGCGATAATTTACATGCTGTGCGAGATACTTGATTGCTTATTGCATGCATGATTAGAGAATTTGTGAATTATAGATAGTCAGATTTGTGCGATGCTTTGCAATTATTTCAATGAAGTGCATGGTAAAAAATCTACAGTCCGTTTCATAAAAAGTGGATCATCCTAAAATTTGACTAAATAAAACATAAGTATGATACAGAAAGCATTTTTCATGTTGATTCATGTCCCTAATATATTTAAATGTCCTTATATAATCTGATAAGCTATGATACAGTAACGGTTCTTAAGAAGCTAATATTTTGTGGCCCTACCTATCCTTATTGTCAATGACATTACCAATTCGTCTAGGCATTGATTCGATGATATCGTTGATTTTTGACTGATCTAACTTTCTCCACTCTCTTTTTAACAGTGACGTAAGTTGTGATACGCCATCTGTAGGTAGCAGTGAACGACAAACGTTACGTTTTAGAATACTCCATACATTTTCTATGGGATTCAGATCAGGAGAACGAGCTGGCCAAGATAATGTCCTAAGCCCTAATTGAGACTTGCATAAGTTGACTCTACTACTCCTGTGACACGTAGCATTATCATCCATAAATAACCAAGTCGATGGATCACCAAGTTGATCTGTCATTTGGCCAATGTTCATTCGTAAAACATTCACATAGCGTTCAGAATTCATGGTTCCTTGCTGTATGTGAAGTTCAGAGCGGCCATTGTTCCAAATGCCAGCCCAAATCAGTAGAGTCGCACCACCTTGTACCCGGGGACGATGTAAATGTATCGGAATTTCCTGATCAGATTTTATCCATAATCTCAATCGACCATCACTATCCTTCAGACGCACTGATGCCTCATCAGACCAGACAACCCGATCCCATTGATTTCGCCAGTGACAATGACTCATTGCCCATCTGAGACGTCTTTTTGTATGCTGATCTGATAATTCGATCTGAGAGGGCCTCTTACAGCTCTTGAAATTCGACTCAATAAGTCTTCTACGAATAGTGGACTTAGAAATAGACGAGTCTAGTGCAGCCATCTCAGTTAACGAGAGACTTGGATCAACTTTAACAAATCTCAAAATTAGGTGGTCTCTACGTTTGGATGTTTTGCGTGGACGGCCAGAGCCCTCTTTACGACAGAGTCGAAAATCATCATTATGCCATCGATGCACATTTGTGTAAGGGACATTTAGTCGCTTGCTTGTAGCCCGCAAAGAAAACCCTAGTTCTAGCAAGGCTGACACTTTGCCTTTTATGAATGCGATCTCGTTATTGTTCATTTGTGCTTTGTATTGTTTCCAACCAGTAAGAGATAGATTTCTAGATGAAAGCAATCAGGAGTGCTGCCAACACCACCGCAATGAAGTCAGGAAGCTATGGAACATGAAGTCCAGTTAATCACATGTAGCAGTTACATTATTGTTGATGAATAATGGTGCTATACTGGCTCTGATTGACCGATTTTCTTTATTTTTGTTTTGCTTGATAGCTTTTGGCTTGTAGAACAACATATTACATAACAAAGGAAACAAATGTAATTTTATAAGAGTGAGGTATGATTTTGTGTAACATTGCTAAATGAAGATCAAATTATCTACTACTTTTTTATCTATAACAGGAAAACAACTCAATATTCATACTTGAAATTTCCAACAATGATATTAGTAAGCACAACTGACATATCTTCCAAATTTCAGAGAAATTCGTTCAAGTTTGGCGGAGTTAGACAAAGTTGAAGTTAAGGCGATGTTTAAGGGTGATCCATTTTTTATGAAACAATCTGTAGTAGGTATGTGAAGAGGATGATAAATAAGTTATTGTTTGATTTTAAGCAAATATTGTAGGTCATAAGATTCCACTAAAACACGACTCTTTCAAATTCCAAAGCTAAAAATCCTTGGTTAAACTCCCGGTGGATGACAGAAATTTCTTTTGAATTCTATCAAACTCCAAAATTTAGCTGAGGGAGGATACCTTGCAGATACACATAGTGAAAAATGAGTGTGTGTGAAGTCGAATAATAAATAGTAATACTTCGATGCTTGTATTTCAACTACCAAATGCAGTCATCTTCAGAGTTAGTAACTTAATTTCAAATTATATTGAAAGAGATGTACACTAATCTCAAAAATGTCTGTCACCTCTTGAATTGTCTCTCACCTCTAATGTTGAAGGGTGACATCGTCTCAAAATTGGCAAATTTAGAATATCTATGAAGACATTGAACACTCTACATGGCATGTACAAATTAGCCATTGAATTGAAATATATTTCTATGAATGTTATAAGATGCACTGGTATAAGAAAGCTTGGATATTGAAGTTAGTTGCACTCAAGCATGCCAACGCAACAAGACCAACGAAATGAAGGTAGCAAATTTGAAAAATGAAATTAGAAAAGAAAACGAAGGGAACTAAATAAAAGATGGCTCTAGAGCAGTGATCCCCAACCGGGGTTCATTTGAACCCAAGGGTTCGTGAACAAAAATTAAGGGTTCGCGTAAAACCAGGGGTTCGAAAGGGGTTCGTCAAATATATTTAACCAAAAATCTTTACCTTTTTATCGACGATCGCCCTTTATCCTTTTTATTGAATGAAAATGCAAAATTATGATACACTCATAAAATATTAATATTTTGCTTGATCGTATTAAACTTTATTTTATATTTTATCACAGTTATTTTAATTAATCACGGTGGTGTGGAGAAACAAATTTAGTAATTTGTTTTAACGCAGTAAAGTGTTATTAATCAACAAAAAAGTTTTTGTTTGTTTATTCAGTTTCTGATCGCTGATTTATCGCCTGATTTATCTGTCTTAGATTTGCCTGACTTATCAATACTACGTAGGCCTACGGTGAGTCGTCATTGTTTCTATTATTTTACGATGCTACAAAGTATCATATAATAATCAGTAGAGATAAAGGATGTTATTTTGAAAAATATCCGACTAGTTTCAATTAAGTATAAACGACAAATATTAAACAAATAGGGTCTGTATTTGAGCATAGGTGCATGTACCTAACCTTTTAAATGTAAAACTTGCAATTATTATTAAGGTGGCTTACTACAGTATTCGACTATTTACATTTCTTGTTCAGACACAATTCAAAGAGCTGTGTTATCAAGAGTTTCTACTAATTCATATGAATATTTCCAAGCTTTAGAGTTTAGAAAAAAGTGAATTTTCCTGTTAACACCTTAAAAGATGCAAACTGCGACAATATGAAGATAATAATTTGGAAATTTCAACTACTGGTATAAATTTTATCATAACTTCTTGCTTAATCAAGTCAAAAGAGTGATTGAACTAAGCTCACGCTGAAAACAAAAGTATTGAATTTTGTTAAAATGTTCGCCGGCAGGATTCGATCCCTGACCAGCCCACACGGAATATTCCACCAGCGCAGATGTGCACACACGGCTGTACCCGCGCATCAAAATATCTTGCGAACATAAATACTGATATTGGAGACAATATTACTGACTTAAATAAGAGTAATAGTGATGATTATTGAAGTACTATATGATTACGTATTTGAATCTTTCAGAGGGTTTAATATTTTCTCTTTTTTTATTCCAGGACGGAAACAATGTCTAAAAGGAATATGACACTCGACCATTTCTTTAAACGGAAACCATCAAACCAATGTGGTACAGAAAGTATAAATGCTGATGACTTTATTATTGCACAAACAGCTGTTGAACAACATCATTTAGAACCGTCCAAAGAAAGTAATATGGTATCCAAAGATTGTGAACATGAGGAAATGCCAACACAGAATAAAAGTGAAGAAAATATGCCGCCTGGAAAACGACATCGATTTACAAATGAATGTGATACCGATAGAACTGGAAAATCAGGTAAACGAAGAAAGTGGAATGACGAATACCTTTCTTTTGGTGTTTTTTTGCCTGATGATCAAAAGAACGAAGCTTATCCTTTCGTTGAGTGCCTTATTTGTCGTAAACGTCTTGCCAATTCGAATTTAGCTCCAGCGAAGTTGAAAACCCATTTACAAGTACATTCTAAGTTCGTGAACAAATCTCTAGCGTATTTCAAGGAAATGTCGAAACAATTAATACAACAGAAAACATTGATGGAGTCAGCTTTTGCTCATAGGAATGATGATAACCTTCTCCGAACTTCATTTCGTATCACAGAACTCATTCTCAAACAGAAGTGTCCATTTACTGAGGGTGAAACAATAATTAAACCAAGTCTTCTTATAGCAGCTGAAGAGCTCCATGGTAAAGGCGCAATGATGAAAGTAAACGATGTCCCCCTATCAGCTACTACGATAAGACGACGAGCAGAAGATTTGTGCGAAAATATGAAAGTTCAGGTCTTGCGCAAGGTACAGAATGCCCCATGCTATGGTCTGCTGCAAATAGATGAAAGCACCGACATTACTCATCGTTCACAGCTCCTGTGTTATATACGTTTTCCAGATTTTTCTGACGATTCACAAAACATAACTGAGCATTACCTATGCTGCATCGATATTGGAGAGAAAGCTACGGGAGAGGCTATCTTTAAAAGCCTTGATGATTTCTTTGATAAATCTGGTATTTTGTGGAACAAATGTGTTTCTATAACCACAGATGGGGCTGCAGCAATGACGGGAAAATTAAAAGGAGTAATTGCACGCGTAAAGCAGAAATCTCCCGACTGCATTAGTCATCACTGCATTATCCACAGGGAGGCCCTCGTTGCCAAAAAACTAAGTGAATCCAAAGAAAAAAGTAAACTTGAAAAGCTGTTTGATGACGTAGTGAAATGTGTAAATTTTATCAAAATGAATTCCAAACAATCCCGCTTGTTCCAAAACCTTTGTGAAGATAATAATTCAGAATACACAACTTTGCTGTTACATTCTTCTGTTCGGTGGCTTTCAAGAGGAAAGGTTCTGGTTCGATTTTTCAAACTCCGTAAAGAAATTCTCATGTTTCTCACTTCTGTAAAGAGCGAGCATTCGACTCTCTTCAGTGACTCCGACTGTAACATCAATCTGGGTTATATGGCGTCAATATTTGACCATTTGAACGTGTTAAATATTTCGCTCCAAGGAAAGGACAGTAATATTTTCCGTGCAGTCAGTAAGATCCGAGGATTCCAGAATCTGTTGAAGCTTTGGGAAGAAAATGTGAAGAAAGCTGAGTTCTCTGATTTTCCGTTTATGCAGGAAGCGTTGTCGGAAACAAACATTGAAGATTATAGCGACATCATCAACAACATCGTGGACCATCTCACACTTCTGAAATTGAATACAGAAAAATATTTTCCTGAAGACGATTATCTGTCATTAAAAAAGCTAAGTTGGATATTAAATCCCTTTCAACCTGAGCCCGACGCATCGATTCACGATGCAAATATTTTACTGTTGCAACTAAAAGACGATCTAGTGTGGAAATCGAAATTTGCAGGAATATCAGTGAATGAGTTTTGGGTCATCATGTTCTGTGAGGAGAGTGAAATGAGAAAACTAGCTTATAATGCATTGAAGAACCTGGTAAGATTTCCAAATACATATCTTTGCGAGCAAGGATTCTCTGTGATGACTCAAATTAGATGCAAAACAAGAAATCGACTTAACGATTTGGACGTACCAATGAGGGGTGCACTGTCTTCGCTTTCGCCGGATTTAGACATATTAATAAAGAACTTTCAACAACAAAAAAGCCACTGACTCCTGAGCACAGAGATACTCGGTCGAACGTTGTAATTTTACTTCTTTCTTCACAAATAGGCGTCAGTTCTATTCATAAGGTTTGTAAATGCAAGAAAAAATGAATAACTACATGTGAAATTTACAAGAAAGAATGTTGAAATTTATTTGCGTTTTTATTTTAACTATAATTCTGTAAATGCTGGCCTATTTCCGAGTTAGGGTTCGTCATTAATCTCAAATAATTTTTGGGGTTCGCGCCATATAAAAAGGTTGGGGATCGCTGCTCTAGAGCAGAGGCTTTTGGTTTTTCAGTAATGAATTTGGCAACATCAGAAATTGTTTGACTAATGAATTTAAGCAACAGAATAATTTTGAGGTAGAGAGCAAGGCACAAAGTGAGAACTAGTGAATAAAAGTGTTCTACCGCTAGAAAAGAAAATCCATCGAACGCCACAACAGCCCACGGCCTAGATACCGGTATGTTCGGAATAACAGACTTTCATCCGCAGTAGAGTTTTGAAAGATTTTTGAAATGAGCGATTGCTTCATAAACTGTCTACGTACAACTGCCTGCGCAAGTCCGGTGTGAGAAAACGGAGACCGTTTGTTGCGAGTACAAAGGAGATTGAGAGAAATATGCTAAGAAAAGAATGCATGTGGATAGAAATTTGAAGGTGATATTTGCAAAAGAGAGCAGGTTTCGAAGATTGAGGAATGACATGCGAATGCAAGCCCATAAGAATGGATGGGCGTATGAAAGCTGAGAACTCCAGATAAGGTATACAAAGTATGGAAAGTTAATTCAATTAATGTTCTAGGAGGGATCTGACGTCATGATCTCAGTGAGTTACGAATTCTGAAATCTGTCAATGGGTGAATATTTACGTTAATACCAAGACTAGATTTTTTAATGCATCGATGGAAGATTGCCGCAGTCCATCTTTCATGAAGCATAGCTCATCACTGACTGATCAGTTTCACCATGTTAGCAACACTCGAAGGATAGAGCGGCCATCAAGATGACCAGATCTTAATTCTATCGAACATGTGTGAGGGGATCTTGCGAAGAGGGAAGTATCAAAAAGAGATGGCATTAGGACCTACAATCCATCGTGGTCGAAGATTGGATGACCATTCCTCGGAGCGCAATTGATAACTTAATAATAATATACTCGCACATGTAAATACAAGTGTATTTATGCTCCGAAGAATCACAACTGCGATGAATTCATCAGGTTTCCCTCGTTACTAACGTTTTACAATCATATTGAAAAATCACTGTTTATCATCAGGCTAATTATTTTTCTTAACTTGAGCAATCTTAGGAACATATGTTGCAACATAGTAAGAGGTTTTGATTTGTATATATTTGGTCATAATTAAAAGGTGACACACATTTTTGGGATTAGTGTATAGTTCTTATCCTTGAAGATAGCTGCATTTATTATTTAAAATCATGTGTTTCTTTACACGTTTTTACCCGGCTTTTCACTTTTTTTCGATAAAATTTAGTAGAACAGTAGTTCTCTAATCACTGAGTTGCTAACGCCCTTGATGGGGGACAACCAATCAAACCCACATGTCACTAATTGACTAACAAGCAGCTCACATTTTGTTTTACATGAAATCATTCAACCTAAGTATTTTCATATATTGTTCACGTGCAAGAACAATCGCTAAAAAAGTTACACTGATTTAAAAGATCATATTTATTCACGGCTTTCATAGATATTTCAAAGAAAATTAGTGAAGAGTTTGATACTGGAAAAATGCATATCAGAAAACGACAAAATAGTACCGGTATTATATTATTAGATTTCACAAAAACGAAGCAGATTTTCAAGGCGGAAATTGGTTTTGCTCACACCTTCATAAATGCATTTGCAGACCTTCTATCCACACCTCACCAACAATATTGCATCCCATTTTCAAAATTTTCATTAATGATCATATCTCGATTTTTGGCTGCTTTCTGCATGATTTTTTCGCATCCCGTAAAACATAGTCCTAAAAACATCGCATCCCACTTGTACTAAACGTCACTTATCGCTTACATCGAAAAATAGTCATTAATCAAGGCTGATATGTATGCCATATGATGATGATACATGTCTATTTGTAAAGCGTTCTACCCAGAGTGGCTCAGAACGCTGAGTAAAGACAAATTTCAAAATTCACAATCATTTGTAAATGGATTACTAAGAAAAATTTTCAGCTAACGTTTGAGGACAGTATAAGAAGGCATTGCGCGTAAGTTATAAGATAGACTACTCCAGGATAATAGCCTAATGCCAGACGCTCAAACTCAAATACTTTTATGACGCAACGGTGGCCGCTGAGGATCGTAATCGCCATCAAAATAGCACTGAGTGTGAAGAACTTGGCTGGATTTGTCTACCGTTCGCGATGACAGTCTATGGAGGCTTTGGGGTTGCCACCATGGAAATGATAAAAAGATTGTCAAGCAGATTGTCCACTCAAAGTGGATCTTGAAATTCCTCAGGAAGAGTGGGGAGCCAAATTTTCAATTTCTACTTGAAAACGGTCGAATCAAATTCACATTATCAAGATTTCAGCGACGTTTTTCTTTCTAACATTCAGACTGGAGCCAGGCTATCTGAAGCCATTTCTGCCATGTGCGGAAAAATTTTCGGTCTCCATCATTCGTTGCAATGCCATAGCAATAAATAAAGGATCAAAACTATTGCAGATCTGACTATTGCAACATCATACCCACATATTAAGAAAGTATCTTCCTCTATTTTTTTTAACAATTGAATCCTTTATTTGTTGCAAATATCAATTTGAAAAGTCTCTGCTCAAATGCATGTCTGCCAGAAGACTGTTTGCTGAAATGAGACACAGTTAATGTCGCGGTAGCGTCATATGATTATGTACATGCAAACAGCATGTGCCATATGCACATAATCACATGACGCTATTGTTGAATGACAAATATTGTAAATGGTGCATACAGGCAACATGTGCCATATGCACATAATCATATGATGCTACCGCGACAGTTAATACAAAGTTGTTCTTATACCTTAAACTTCTCTTAAGCATAAAAGTGCAGATAAAATTGTCATTGCACTTTATATTTAAGACAGCATATTTTGATTTTGATTCTTGGTTGAATTGGCATCCATGTGAGAAGCTTTAATACCGCGGCGACGACAACGAATGCGGTATATGAACATAACTGGAGAATTTTGAACCTTCTCGCCTTTTTGCTTAAGCCAGACATAATCTGTAGCCAGAAGGCGAAAAGGATAAGGATATTCACTAACTCTTTCGTGACATCTGGGGCCGTATTAATAAAGATAGCACTACCCTAGCTCTACCCTAGTGCTAGCCTAGCAGCAACTTTCGCATTAATAAAGGTAGCAAAAGGGTAGCGCTAGGCTACTAGCACTATGTCTGAGTATGGACGGATGGCTGAAATTTTTCTCAGTCCACTCTAACATATTTACAGGTCAAACATGTGTCAATAAGGTCAATAAGTCAAATTTAAAATTTAATAGTAATGCGTTTCTGGTCAGAGTTGATAAAGAAATGATAGAAAAGGAATGGAGCTATAATCTAAATTCATAAAAGACTTTAGCTGAAAAACACGTTCCATCAACTGAGAAATGAAGATTTGATCTGCGAATTGATCGACGACTTTATTTTCATGCAATTAGAAACAAATAATAAACAATATTCTTTTCTAGGAAAAGATCTTGAGGTCACATGTAGGGCATAGTAAGCAAGTTCAGGAGTCTAATCAAGCCCGTTCGGTAATATAAATACAAAACTGTAAAAGGAGCTGGAAAATAATGAAATTTTGAAATTCATCCGAATTTTGGTTTGTTGGTTGTATATACTAAGAAGTTGCTTCCGAGAAGAAATAGAGATTGATAAAATATATTTGTGCATAGAAATAGTCCACTACTCAAACCTCCATGTTTAAGATTCTCCTTCAATAGTAGTTATTCCAATAAATCTGCGAATTGCATTCTACAGTTCTAAGCAGCTTGAAATGTGATTACAAGGTCAACTGGCATGAAAAATAGCATATGAAGAAAATATGCAAGAATGACTACTTAATTGGACCAGTGCTGCAATGCAGAAGGTAGTATTTGAACTTCCAATGTTTTATTCGATGTAAAAGGTGATCATAAAGTGATTCCTATGCTCATATTTATTAAATTCTGCACACACATTGAAAATCGAAGTACTTCGTTTGAAATTATGACGCAAAATGTTTGCATTAAACGGCAAATTTCAGACATTCGAAATAAGTGCTTTTCAAAATAGAGCCTACAGGTTCCACTGGGCTAATTCTGAAAATGCGCTAAAAATTAAAGATGAAAGTGTAGTCTAGGCGAGTCACAGAAAAACTGCGATGGGAGAGGTTCGAATCGCGCCGGGTATGGATAGGGATAATGGCCAAAATAATTTACAATTACTTTCAGTTACTAGTATCTAAACATTAGGTATTGATTAACTTGTAATTAATTTATAAAATTATTTCATTTTCAGGGAGAACCACGCATTAGTCGACGATTGACTGATCATTCCAGGCTGCAAGCTTCAACCTAGATAGCGTAGATCCTATTCTTGCCAAGCTGAGTTAATGATAAGCTAAATATTGACTAATCCATGGCTTTCCCACGGAATGCAAGGATTGTTCTATTACTTAATGTACATGCATCTTGAATATTATCATAGCACATTATCGTCTTTCATAATTCATTTCTACTTTGAAAACTTTCATTTTCGTTTCATTAAATCATCTCAATCGAAACCTTTGGAAGGCCTGTATCGTTCAATAAGTAATGATTTCATATTTCTCTGCAGAACTAGAATGCGGCATTTTAGGAGACCAAATTCACGAGAAAAGCAAACAACTGGTCTTAATTTTTTCCTTCTTTAAAGTCATCAGCTTTAAATTTTGTTAATGATGCAACAGAAGTGACCAGACTAGCGAAACAATTATTCTTCTTAAATAACAATAGATTACATTTTTATTCCACTACAAGCGCGCGCCGAATTGTTTTTAGAATTTATATACATACAACAATTTTCATTTAATATGAAATAATATGATATAATCCATAATATAATATGATGGATTGCAATCGCTATAAATGAAGCACTTGGATATTTGATGTCTTTTATGTAGGACAGTCCAGTAATATTAATGATGCATTGTTAACAGTAGTCAAATATGAGACAGTCTCAGCCGCTAGCTCAGCCTCCTCTATTCATAATGCTTATACCCTTAAAGTCCATGATATAATGCTACTCACAATTTAAAATCCAAGATCTTTAGTGTCATAAGTTTTGAGTGCAGTAACAATGCCTATACTACTTTTCAAATGATTAGCCTAAATCGTCTGGCGCCAAGCGCTGTCATTTATGGCTTTTTTGGAAGTTCGTGACAGACAGTCCCAACAAGTTTGCTATAGAAAACCCGAAACTTCTATGGTAAAGCTGGAAGAATTTAACCTTAAAGAGTCATTCAGTAGGAAGCTCAATTCGTCCTCTCGATACACACGGTGACCTAAATAGTTTTATACATGCACTTTTAAAGTATGCATGGTTTGACATGCATCAGATTGCTACTAATTTCCTTAGGGCAATTAGTAAAAGTACTAAATACTTGCTATTTTGCTTTTACTAATTGCCCTAAGGAAATTAGTAGGGGTTGGCAGCCATCTGACACACAGAGGCTGGATATCAAAGCTATCGATACTTGGAGAGGACATAAGATAACTATGATGGCATCACCATAACTATCTATAATCCTGTTTGCTGTCATAACTTCCGATGTAAAAGTCTTCACGCACAGTAATATCCACCTCAGATGTATGACTTGTCTGAATATTAGTGAATATGGACCGTTAACAATGGCTATAGATCGCATGAATGAAAATAACAGAAGTTGATGTCATGACTACAGATTCATGAATTTCGCTCTAATTTCTTGCATAACTGATTGATCTTCATAACCCATTTCAATCGATCTTGAGTTGTATGATACTCCAGCATGCCTCTAAACGATTCTACATGCTATTTTTTGATTTCATATGCCATATCGTTGGTTTTCAAAAGTTGACATTTCTATTGTATGAGCCTTTTTCTTGAACATGTAATATACCGCTTGTTTTGAGAAAAATTTATATTGTTATGCAATATCTGTGTATTACATACTATTCATGTATCATATAATCCGGAACGCAATGATGATACCAATGAATCACATGACAATGCCACTGTGAGCATGTTTGAATTCGGACATCGATGACAATTTGCCTCTTCTTTACATAGTCATTGCTGTCCTCTCAAAACATGCACGCGATCATGTATTGTTTATCAGCTTATCAAGCATAAAGGTGTTCTATTAATTGAACTGTATAGAACTAATTGCCCAGTTTGTCTTGATAATGGTCGCAGTGCTGTCGACCGAAACGCGTCGATAATAAACATTCTTATTATAAAGTGTGGTTTTCCTGCATCATGCCCACAATAAGCATTGCAAGATATCCTTTCAGTTATAATTCACAGATGCGATGATGTAAAATGAATAAGAGAAACATGGTGCACTCAGATTGGTGCACTGCACACGTCCACTATAAGTTTTGATCAAACTATTAAAATTCTTTCTACCTCTGAAGGTCTATTCACATCGGATACGTCCTCGCGCGTCAGAATTTTCGTTCAGAACCTTAATAAACTTGTGGAGCTGTTCACACATAGACGCGCGGGACCGCGCCGCGTCCGGTGTGAACAGCCAATATGTTTATTAAAGTTCTGAACAAAAATTCTAGACGCGTGAGGACGCGCTGAGCCGCGTCTGGTGTGAGTGGACCTTGATACGTCCACTAAAAGACTTGCGAAGTAGCATTTACCGTTACTATCACATTCACAAATGACTATGATTTTAATTCTGTTTGTATCCGTTATAAATGCATGTTTGAGATATTTCATGTCCCCGTCACACGAAGACAGACGAGATAGCTGACAATCCGACTTCGATGCTGATGCATGTCAACGCGGTCAGCGATCTTATCAAGCTGTAGATGTCAAAACTTAATGTATTAAAACAGGAGTCGGTAACCTAAATCACACCGAGGGACAAATAGATCAAGTTTAATCTTGTCGTGTGCTGCAACCCCCAGAAGTATCTAATCAATACCGTCGTCGAACCTCTTAGCAATGCTGGAGAAGCTATAAAAGGGCTCATGACTTCAATTTACATGCATTATTTATTGTTTATGTGGATTATGTTTAGTACAGAAGTAATTGAACCTGTACAAACTACGCTAATGAATCACTAAATCATACAAAAATTATGCAAATAATCAAAATATGATAAGAAACATAATGGAAATGCCATCAGCTTTGCAAAACTGATGTATACCTCAGTTTTGAAAAGGAGCGTTGGACCGCACCAGATGTGTTCGTGGGGCGCAGGCTGCCGACCCCTATATTAAGCTATTCAGATCACTGTCGCTATCTGTGTTCAGAATGTGAATCCATGGCCCTTGGAAGGGTCCTTCATCTTTACCATGGAAACTTCAAGCGAAAACCCTCGACCTCTATGATAAAGTTGTCGGGATTATTTGTCACGAACCTTCAAACAGATATAAAACAGCATGCACTTGAATTTCCGAGCTAAAGATATTCATTAGATAACTACCTCTATGTAGGAGATATGCGCTGAGTATGTACGAGTCGCAGCGAAGCGGAGACGAGTCGATTTTCTAGGCGCATAGCTCCACCATTTTATTTGATAGATCCAACGATTCCCAATTACTTAATAGATGATGCATAGATTTGAAGTTATTGTGACAAATAGTGACCGATGACTGTTATAATGCGTGACTTTTTTCATAGAAGTCTACAACAGGTCAACAATTTCCATCCGGGAAAATAATTACCTGCTTCGTGGAACTTATTAAGCTTTGGACATAAAAAGCTTTACAATATCATGCATTACATCAATTGTATCACAGACATGAGCCATTTTGATCATTTTCAAACACAAGGCATGACTAAACATTATTGAGACTGTTTCACAGAATGATGCACAGCCTATGCCTACTGCGAATCGGTGCGTCTGCCGAGTTCTAGTGAGTTCCTCTTCTTGTCAGATAGGATCAAAGAAAAACACATGTAAATCCAATGGCACTCTAGACTTAATACTTTCAGTTGATAAGAGAAAACATAGAAAACTTCATTTTAACCAAAAACTTCAATCTGCGTTCCATTGGATTTACATGTGTTTTTCTTTGATCCTGTCTGACAAGAAGAGGAATTAACTAGAACTCGGCATACGTACAGATTCGTAGTAGACATATGGTGCACATCATTCTGTGAAAGTCTCATTTTTGGCCTCGTTCCCTGCAGAAACGTTCTGGCTGCCGGACTAAATAGCTAAATTACGCACAATGCAGTTTATTATTGGCCTTGTACTCGTTTTTCAAAATTGGTAGTAGGAAAAAAAATTGCAAATAATATATACATATATATATATATATATATATATATATATATATATATATATATATATATATATATATATATATATATATATATTAATGTATGGCGAAATATATTTTCTATGTCATTTATTAAATAAATTTTGTGTGTAGAAAGACTAAAAGACTGAAAAGCAATATTACATTATATCATTAATTTCAAAAATGGTATCAAAGTCTTTCTTTGCAAGATCCATTGAAATTACTAAAAAGTGAATTTTTTATTGCATCGGAAATTTCTTTGTTTCATTTGAAATTATCTGATCTGCAATGTAATTTCAGTCTACTCTCTTAAATATTTCCCAAATGTTCAGTGTTGTCAGCCTTTGAGAGAACATGTGGAATCTATATTCCATGGAGAATCTGTGTTCTATTATTCATAGACATCCCTGATTGAAGTAGTGATTGTAATCCTATAAACATTTATCAATATAGCATTAACATGGATTTTTGAGGGCAACAATGTAGGACGTTTGAGGGCGCGTGAGCGTCTGAAAATGTCCTACATTGTTGCCCGAAAAAATCTATGTTAATACTATTGTACGTAATTGAAATGGTCTAGGCAGCAATGTAGGAAAAAAGCGGCAGCAATGCTGTGAATACACATGCCGACATACGTCAACTAAGATCTCCAAAATATCTTTCACATGCATAGATGCAGATTTCATCATTACGAGTTGTTGCATTCTTTTTTCCACATTGCACCATAGCTAAATTGTGCACAATGAATAAGTATGACACGCATAATAGTACATCAATGTCATTGCTATGTACGAGTTCGCGTAAGCGGACGAGTACATATCAACAAGACATTGATGGACATATTGAAGTGTCGTAGTGTCATTGTTTTAGAATTACATATTGTAGCTTGAATTCTTCATTCCTTATAGAATGTGTACATCGTGTGAAAAATGATTTCAAATGAGATTCAATACATTTCTCAAAATTTTCAAGCTGAAGCCATATTTGAATTAGCAGGTAAGTAAGCGCATGGAGCAGCAAATTTTCATAAGATATAATGCCCCAAAATTGTTCTATGAAACAATCTGAAAAAAATCAATATGAATACTGATGTCTCAGGCATATTTAGGATAAAATTGAGAGATCATGTTGCGTAATGGATGAATTAAGCAAATCCACAATTCTGCATTCAACAGTATACAATGAATTTTTGTGAATGGGTTTTGATATTTTTTATCGGTCAAAGATGAGAAAAATTACTCAAAAGTGACCAACAACCTATTTGCTTCTAGACTTCTATCAAACAGAGAACTCGTCAATGGGGTTCAATCAACCATTCTTCGATATTTCAACACCTCGTTATTTCTTAAGAATGATAAAATGCATGCAATTTCGGAAACTGACGTCAATGGCAAATTGGAGCCTCGTCAATTGGTTTTTTTTATTATTGTTCAGAACTTAAGGAAGTTGAAAGAACTCATCCACAGGTATTGCGATCCTAATGCAAATATATAACTTTCGTAATGTAATTGTGTCTAATCTGATAACGCACATAAGTATGAACTTATTGACACCATCAGCGATTGTGAATGTGAGCATGTGGCATGCTAGCACTAGTTTTTCCCACTTCATTAAATGCATTTCTTAATTGCTGAATCATTGAGTGTATCTACCACTCAATGTTTGGCACCTATCGCCTGTTGAACTTATATGATGTTACTCTGTATTTCTCTGCTGTGAAGAGAAGTATGTATTTCTCATGTACATGTACATTGTGCATCTTCTGTTATGTTAGTTATCTTCTATTATATAAGTTAACACTATACCAAAGTACTTATGTACTTTAGTACGCATGCACTCTGAACTACTTTATCATCCGGTTCAAATGCTATGGGATTTAGTATAATGACCTCCAATGCTGGACGGTCAACATCAAATATATTTCTAAAATTCATAAAAAAATTCACTAATCTAGAAATAGAATGCAAAAAGGTATACTTATATTTCTAAATTTATGGTGCAATGATATAGGAATAATGGCAGTTTGTACATGGCTGCCTGCTGTCGGCAGGCAGCAATGCACATTACCCGGCCGTCATTTTCAATGCTTATAACATAGAAGTTACTGCTAAGATCATAGACTTCCAAATTGTAGAAGAATGTTCTGTTACAGGAAGTCTATGGATAGATGTAAATGCATGTAAGTAGACAATGGAAATGCCACATGAGATTTCTCGGAAAGTAATGAAGAATTCGTCGGCCGCTAACGCGGCCTCTGATTTGTGCATAACTGACCTTGAAATCTCATATGGTATTCCTACATTGCTGGTCGCTAAAGTCTACAACAATATTTAGTGAAATAAATTTTCCATACTGACATTGCAAATTACCATATTACAGGTTCTCATAGAGCACCTCCCCAGGGGTTGATAGTAAATGATATGTAGAAACTATCGTGTTATCTTCTTTCTCTTAGAAACTATTAAATTTATTTAGATGGTGAATCTCCCACTAATTGATGAAACATATACATGTGTATAAAAACTTCGATGTTTTCAAAATAAGAATTAGTTGTTTTTTATGTAATCAAAATAATGCTAATCTTTACTCTTATCACAAACATCTTCAATGTTGGTAACCGTTCGACTAGCGAATTTATCCCGAACAATTTCACCAATACAACCGATTACCGACAAATGATAAGCACATATTTGATCTTAGAGTCCTAACTATGCAGTCTTATAGTAATAGGACAAAACTTACAGGTTAGTACGGTGTTTCATTGGTACATGCGTTGATGAACGACACACAAAAAAATTCAAGCCACTTGATTTTGCATTGGTATGTAATTTAAAGTTTAGTGCCCATTTTCAAGGAACGGAGGATTGATCAATGCTATTGTCAATGTCTTGAATAATGTAATTACCATTCAAATCCTCAAAGTTAGAATTCAAACCAAAATCGTGATTTTTTGGATCAATATTCAAATACTGAGTGGAGAGTTCACGAACTGTTGTAGGATCTCTTGGATGTCTTCTTCCTTCAGTTTGACGTTTGAAAAATTCCGGTGATCGCTTGAAGAATTCAGGAGAACGCTTGAAGAACTCTGGGGACCGTTTGAAGAACTCTGGAGAACGCTTGAAGAGCTCTGGAGACCTTTTGAAGAATTCAGGAGACCGCTTGAAGAGCTCTGGAGACCTTTTGAAGAATTCTGGTGACCGTTTGAAGAACTCTGGAGACCGCTTGAAGAACTCTGGTGATCGCTTGAAGAATTCCGGAGAGCGCTTGAAAAATTCAGGAGACTTTTTGAAGAATTCTGGAGACCGTTTAAAGAGTTCTGGTGATTGTTTGAAGACCTCTGGTGATCGTTTGAAGAATTCAGGAGACTTTTTGAAAAATTCTGGTGATCGCTTCACAGTCTTGGACACGTGTGAGGACTCCAAATTATGATTCTTGCTATGAGAACTTTCATGTGCGCTATCTAGTAAGTTGCGAAGTCTAAATCTTCTTTTTCTGTTAGCCGTGATGTTATTTTCTCGCTTACTTCGTTTATGATTTGGTTGTGATTGTGCTGCCGTACTTCGCTTGACTAATAAATGAGAGTGATTTTGATCGCTCTTTAACTTCTTCAGCAATATCATAAGTGTCAACCAGGCAGAAGTTCCCTTATCATTTCGTTTCCCAAAATGAAACTCGGTAGTGCGTTTTGGTTTTAATGTCCACTCATTCTCTTCTGAAGGGATGAGATCAAATTTGCTAATCGGCCCGTAACTTAATTCATACTCCAGTTGGGATTGTCCATGAGATTGTCCATCAGCAAAATAAAGGAGGCCAATTGCGAGCACCAAATATACAGAATAATTTATGGAGTTCATGTTATCGGGCATAAACTCGCATATGAGCACACCTTGTCACAGATCAGCGCTTTCTCCTGTGTAAAATCGAGAATCTGTGAATGGCAGGCAAATGTTTATATACGACAATTGAGGTTGCGAAACATTTACTAATTGGTTTAGACGAACCAAACAAATGTCCGAAGTTTGACAACAATTAGCGTTTTCTGGCAGGTATTCAACAAAGGAAGATTACAGATTAGAACAGTTTGATTCGCTATCAAATCATGTCTCATTGTTTTGCAAGCGGAAGAGAGATATAGCGTTTTCCAGTTCTCATTATTCTTATTCCTATTTTCTCCTGGGTAAATTGCTGCCTGCATTATTCACAATTTTTCCCTCAATGTTGCTCCAGTAAAGAAAAACACCTGTCAAAATTCGATTTCCATAAGATAGTGATTATTTTATATCTTGGATGAAAATTTAAAGCATTATCAACATAGAAATGGATCTATATTCATGTCAAGAAATCAAAGCGCAGCGCCGCCATCTGTGGTTTCCTGTCCATAGAATAGACGCTGCGTTTCGCACTGCATGGGCTCGCAAGTACGGCTCGAATTGACCGAAACTAGCTTGAAATATCTGGAATGACTGAACAAGTTGAAGAATTGTACAACAGGTTGCTCTGCGTTTATATATCCTGGCTTAGCCGTGCGGCTGATAATCATTAAGATTACAGAGTGCCAGCTTTCCTAGGCACATGATAGAAAGATTCCTACAGACATTAATAATTTAGGCAAAAAAGTTCCTTCGGAGCCACACTGCAGGGCGCTTTGTAGGGCGAAACGCAGCATCTACAGCCACGAAGGAATTTTCATGCTTGAATTGTTCACGTCTGATGACATCTTTCTATCTGCAGTATGCCCAAGCGAGCTGGCACTTTGCAATCTTTATGATTTCCTTCCATGCATCTCTACATGGACTCCTAGATGTTGGTGGCCGCTGTGCATTTCTGTTACTGCATTTAAATGGAGCGCACGAATGCATGGAGGATCCATTTTTTTTAGTTTTTTATTTGTTGCTGTGTATAACCTTCATAAAGCTCAATTTACATTTAGGCATATATTTCTATGACTTCTGACAAGTTATGGATATATCCAATACTTTTTTTGCAATAGCGGTTAGTGTATTTAACAATCGAATAGAAGAAAGTTACAAGAAGAAGTTGAATTAAATTGCAATAAGTTCCTCCACGCGCTAGGTTCCTCATATAGGTCGCAATCTATGCGTCCTGTAAATACTATTTCTATCATAGAAATGAACAATACTATAGAGAGTCTCCTGATAGGTCAATGAATACAAATTTGTTCCATGTATATAAAATGTATATAAAACATGTATATAAAACAAATTATGCAGATCTACTGAAGATCAGAAAAATATTTGTTCAAGATAATATTTCCAATATTTAAAAGTCCCCCGTCAGTCTTAATAAATAAATTGCCTCAACAAAATATATTCTCTTTCAAAAGAACTACATCATATGCTTTCCCAATCATTGAATTTCCATGAACGCATCATGCAAAATAATTAGCAATGCTTGGACGGGTATTTAAAAAAATGTAACAAAAAGTTTTGCCCCGTAAGCTAGTATCTCTGTAAATCTGTGTCCTGATTCATTATGATCTGCTTCAAATATGATTTTCACGTAAAAATCAGAAAATTCCTTGGTTATGAGTCATAATTTTGTTTTCTTTGGAAAGAGCCAAAATTAAGTGCAGTGATGGAATGAACTTTATTCTTTTATAGACCATTAATTTCAGCTATTTTCTATAGCTATCTTCAGGCAATGAACTTATGAAAATATAAAATAAGATTTAAAATTCACTTCATGATATAAAAAATACAAGATTACAAATAATACAAAACTGTGTAAAACGTTTTATGGGCAGGTATGAAGAGTGGGAGCTATGCAGCAGGTAGTAAAGGGCTGCATTGTAACATTAGTATTGCCATATGACCTGACGTAGAAAATAGAGAAATGTGATGTGAATTAAAAAATCTGATTACCTTAGAAAGCATGTGAAATGCATTTGAGTTAAGGAAAGAGGAAATCTCTGTAACTGTCTAACTAGTGTTTGGTATTGCTTGGTATTGATAGACGGTTTCAGTTTATTTGTATAAAATGCCTCACGTGATGTGAGATTGGTGGAATTTTTATCAAGGGATAGAATGGTTATTGTTACTATTTGTGATGAGTCATTGCAATATTTTATGTGTACATAGACCGATGAGCCATGGATTCCTTGATGAGCTGTTGTTAATCATTATATGTCCTCTACAGCTTATTTGTAAACATCTAGCTGTGCTGCCGATGTAGCGTTTTTCATTTTCACACAACACGAAACATAAAGGGAACTATGTAACCCTTTACTACCTGTCGCATAGCTCCCACTCTTCAAACCTGCCCTAAAAACTTTTTACACAGTTTTGCATTCTTTGTAATCTTGTATCTCTTACATGCCGAAATGGATTTTAAAATTCGTTCTGTACTTTCATTAATTCATTGCCTGAAGATAGCTACAAATAATAGCTGAACTTAATTGTCTAAAAAATGAAGTTCATTTCATTAGTTCACTTGAATTTGGCTTTTTTACTTTTTTATAAAGAAAAATTTTGATTTTCATGGTCAAACGTGATGTCTAAATTCAAAAATGACAAGGTTAATACTCTGCTCTCTATAATCATTGAAAATGTATGTAGAATTCACTTCGCTCGTTCAACATTTTCAGTGTCATATGGACATTGCAACAATGCTAGATAGGTTTCTATGTAAATAAAGCCTGTCTATGTTTAACATGGCAATATAAGTGCCATATTTTGAGGTAATGTAGAACGGTGATATACTATTAATTGTATCAGCATGACACCAGCATCGCTGTCATGATCGACGAGTGCGCGTAATGTCGAAGACGATTTCAATGGCACCATAACCTATTTATATTTCCGTCATTATTATGTAGTGTTTGAAATTAGTGATTCAGAACAGTAAAAACTACGATCATTGACGGATCGGTACTATAACATGTAGTTTTTAAAACCTATTTTTCATGTTTAATTCTAACCTCTACAACTCGTACAGCTGTCCTCGAATACACATCTATTGACTTGGATTCACTCGAATACAAAAAATTCAGAATCTGTATTTCCTATTTTAAAATCAATTATTTTGCTGATTTTCAAGATATGCGGATTACAGTAGATAAAAACACAGAACTTTCTACGCTGTATCAAGAGTTTCATAGGTCGCATGTAGGCTACATCATGTGTAGGGTAATGTTGAAATTTAAACATCTTGAATTTAAGTAAATTAAGGATGCATTCATGACATGATATAAACGTTCAACAAGGTTGGTTGCATTATGATATTGGTATTGGCTCCAATCTACATGCAAATGCCACTTAAAATGCACAAGCTTAAATATCATTTTTACTAGTACTCCTTAACCGATACCGAGCAGAAATCTTCCGACTTTTTTTGAAAAACTTAGGCGATTTCGGACTTTTGTTTTGAAGCTGCAGTTCACAATACTAGTTCGTCAAATTATTATTTCAGAAGCTAGCAGGCGTGGAAGAAGTTCAGTATTTCTGAGGATTAACGATGACTGCGTACTGTAGAGAATTGATCAACCGTGTATGACACACACACATTCTAACATCTTCGGTGTGGACCATAGTGTGGGATCAATAAGAAGTGAATGATCTCTGTCATTGTCGACACGACTACTATTTATTACTAGATAAATGAGTGCCATTACAGTGTGGCATTGAGCCCAGTCCTCCACGTATCCGGTTAATTTTGAAAAATATGAGAAAAACGTCTTCATGGTATCCGAAGACGTTTTTTCTCATACTTTTCAAATGAGTGCCAATTCATTTATCTTACTAGACAGGAGTCTAATTCTGTTTCACTTCTTTATCTTGCGGAAGTGTAAGTGCCACACGCCTGGCGCAAGAATTCAAAATTTGTGTATTTTCGATTTTTCATTATTGAGATTTCAATCAAGTCATATACTCGTAAATGATTAAAGATATTTGAAAATTTTTCCGAATGATCATATGAAACAGATGATGAAAATCCAGCATAGAAACTGAGCGTGATAAATGTAGACCATGTAGGCTGTCTGGTCTTGTCGAAACAGTATGTGAAAACGACATCTGAGATACCTATCAAATACAAATTACAAATAAATACTGATAAATGATAACAGAAAATACATAAATAGAAAATTGCTAGCAAGATGCTGATTAATGTATAGTATGCACACTTTTATGCGCACATATTTATTTTCCATTTCTGGGTTAGTTTCAGAATGTCCAGAGACGTAATTTTCAATGAATGGAATGTACACGATAGCATGGACGATTTTCTTTTGAGACTTACGAGCATGCAGACGATCTAGTTCAACATTTTATCACGCTTGGTGCTTTGACGATTGGTACTAGTGCATAGAAATGTATGAGGAAATATTTGTTTGAAACGATAAATCGTAGTTATAAAATGCCGACAGGCTATCAGAAAGGCGTACTGCAATGCATTATTGATTTGATGTAAATAATTTTATAATGTTTGCCTAATAGCAACTTATGGCATCTAATGGCATCTTACGAAATAATAGCGTTAAAGTTGAAATTAAGTGAATGCTGGTGCAATTGCAACTTTAGATTTTGACAAGTGCATGTAGACAGTTGAAAAATGCATCGTCACCTAGAGCGCTACCTGTACTCGTCCGCCATCTAAGTGTAGGGGTCGAAAATAAAACACCATGGCGGTCTATCACAGGTTTTACGGAACGTTTGACTGTTATTTAATGCTAATCAAGAATCAATTTACTTTGCTACCGATGAATTCTTGATTAAACATAATCGGACGGCATTGTAGCACGAATTGGAATCGTCTTTTGGCCTTGGGCTTAGCGGCAAATGTGATACCGACTAAAAACCGCTCAAAGTTTTCATTTATCAAGTTTGCCATCCTACACGAACTAATCAAAGGAAAGTTCCCATTTAATGTAGAGTTAGTGTCTGCATCCAGTTTTGGAAAAGTTTCTTTAGTAAAAGATAAAACAATACGAGTCGATGACAAGTCACTGGTCATAATTACATCTTATCAGCTTTCAATTTGCATCACATTATGTGAATCACAAAGCAGTTTGATGCTTATCAAAAATCTATTGTTAATGTCAAATGAGTATATAACTCAATACCCAAACTGCACACTATGCAAAGTGCTACACACATGTGAAGGAGTTAACGCGATTCCATTTCAATGTGATACATTGTATTATAATTATCAGCTAAAGGTTCAAAATGATGGTCTCAGATCTTCAAATGCTTGTAGAAAGGTCGGATCAAGCTGAACGTGAATTTATGCCTCAACCAAGCAGTTTGTTCATTACCATTGATGTTAAAAGAACACTGGATACGATGTTGCTTTTGAAAAACAGCTCAACTGCGCACGAATATGTTAGCAACATTAGTGAGTTGAACAACCTTTCTGATAGGGGTGAGTATTCTATTTCTTGTGCAATTTTGAGGACCTACAAAAATATTATATGGAAGTGTTGATGAACATGATAGACAGAGCTGCGATGGGATGCAACATTCTCACAACTGTTTCAGTGCACAGAACATCTCTTTGAGAATCTTGTGGGATTGCCCACACAACGCTGGAATGCATTATTCTATATAATAATAAAAAACATGTTCCTACAGTGCACGATCTATTTCTATGCCGTTACATATGGTAGGCCCTATGATGGTGCATCAAATTATTCTAAGCAAATAATTGCATTGATAAGAATATTAATGGCTGGTTTACATTAAACTTGGGCAGCATTACTTCTGATGAGCTCTAATCCGAAAAGCAGTTGCACTCTCATATAGCCTACAGCATATACGTAGGTTTGTACAAGCATGTTAGACAGCATGTTCAACGTGTTGAGATGTTCAGGATAGATTTATAAAATTAATCGCTCATTAGATTATTATTACATAATCATTATAATTAAGAATAATATATACCAATCATTATATATTATCAAATTATTGCAGAGCTCGATTGGCATGCTTTATTTAAGTACCTACTTAATAGTTTCATCTAATTGTTGTTCGAGATTTTTGTTAAATGAGCATGTTGTACTCGGTCTGACGGAAACTTCTTGCCTGTTTAACTTACTCTCGCACCATGCATTTTTGGAGGTTTAATACCTGATAGTATGATGTATGATAATAATAATGACGCTTATTTCTCATACACCCCAGTAACAGGAATCTTGGGGAAAATCAAATTTGATCAATGTTATACAAAAAAAATCAGTTTTAAGTGAGAAGAAAACTAAAAAAAAGGAATACGCGGATATTTCAAAGCGAAAGAAAAAATACCATTAAAAAGTCACCATTTCTTAGTTTTGACATAGAGATTACAAAAGAATATTGTTGAATCGAGTTCAATATTATAGGTAGCCGGAATGATGTATCTATAGAATTCGTCAGTCAAATGTCCTTAAAAGCATTACAGCAGAATGCTTTTTCAGATCATGCGGTTCTTCACTTTTTTGAATTTAGAACTATCATTGAAAGTTTCATTACTTTATCACGGTAATCATTAGACACCTAAACCCTATTTGATTCACGCTTTTTCTTGTCGGTGAAGTATTAAGGGGCATTAATTCACCTTAAAATCTTCTAAACCATTGACTATATGACACGGCATTACAAGGTATGTCTATTTTGGATATGCTCTATCCGATGATGCTATCAGTTCTTCATTCCAAGTTGATCTTCTTACTACAATTAGCATTTTAAAATTCAAACGATCATTTTTTTAAATTCCGCAATTGTGTCAAAAATTTTCCGCATTCGCAAAAGTTTTAAAAAAATATTTGTGTGAAACATGTCAGTAATATTTATAGCTCTATGTATCAATATTTATATCACTAAATCTTTCAGAGCAGCATCGGTTTGACCTAAGTTTTGTGAGTTAACTGTCATGTCGATTTTCACATGTCTGCAGTTCTTTCTTTATTTCCTGTAATATCATTATTTGAAATAGTGCATATGGAAGAGCAGTGATCTGATAAGTAGACCATCATGATGCAAATTACGCGCCCTCTCACTATTACTTGCCGGATCATACATCGCACATACTTCATGTGTGATTCAATAGCAAATTTATGATAACACCATAGCAAAATTATAATATATATAACAATTAATATTAATTAACATAATAATAAATAACTAATTAGTAATGATAGAAAAATTATGACATCGTCAGCAATTGATGCTTGCAATTTCGGTAACTTGAATTTCAGAAAAAAATTCTCCAAGTAGGTACTTTATATCCAACCGAAGTTTCAATTGCTTTTCAGTTCATTCCTCAATTTTTTTGCTTTTTGCCAATGTAATGTTAGGCAGTTTATCTATACTATGAAAAAGTGTTGGAATGTTCATGTTCCTAAAAATTCCAGGTTGTCAAAATGATAACTGCCTTGTTGTCACCAAACACTGATAATATGTTTACTTGGCCCACTAATAATATTTTGATTCATTTACCTTCACATCACAAGTACAAATGGAAAAGAATTGTCAGGTTCGATCCTGGTCCAGGCAAGGTTCAGTCAATTAGCGGCCCGACACATGCAAGTCTGCGTTTACATTAAGGAGTGAATATATAATTTATGATGAAATTGAACAAACTCTGACTGGGACACCTAATCTAATTATTGTTTTGCAATGCACAGTTGGAATAAACTATTTTCGCAGTAAATTTACCTTCAGATAATTTGTCTTTCCCGTGAAGTATCGATGAGTCAACTTTGTCTCACTTCTGATTTCAAACTGAATTAATTCAGTGATTATGAATCCCAACCCTAATATTAAGTGAATAATATTAAAGTAAGTTGTTTATCGACATTTTGCTGGAAAAAATTTGACATCGAATTTGGTGCCATGGATATAGAACTCTACCACAAAAATGGCTGAATGAGTCAGTCAAATTTGACTCATCGCATTTAAATTGTGTATTCTCTCTCAATTCACGATGATAACCTGTGCCTGTGTATTTGATGTTGCAACATCAATATGTTCTCAATATAACCTCGGTGAGTGTATTTTACTCATGGGTTAATCACATTTTGCTGAAATCCTAAGTAGCTAGGTTGTATGCCTATATGCACTACTTTTCGATTTGCCAACGCGTACACGCGCATACGCCCCTCATATTTCCTCTGACAATGTTTGATGAGGTAATTATGAAGCAATCAACACTCTACCAGAAAATTTCTCCTCTAACTCGCTCACATTCTATAAAAAGTGAAAAGTCACCAGTGGACCAATAATATCATGAGCGTTGGACTAATAAATTATATGTAGGCCTACTGTATATAAATTGATAGGTCAATAGGAAAAATCAGTCTGAATGTATAGCTATGAGAAATAGTCTATATCGTATTGATTTTGCAAATGGATTTCACTGACATTCAGTAAGCAATTCATCGTTCAAGTGGAATACCTAAGAATATGGAAATCTGTAGGCTATTCAATGCATATTTGTGCCCTTCAAACTGGTTTTAGAATTTTCCAAAACAACTTTTAGCGAGAGGGCATCATGTTATATATTTACATATTTTTTTATCATATTATTATCACTTTATTCATCATCAAACGAGTGAAAGACACGGGCAAATGTGCCATATGTGAAAAGTCAGGATGGTCTGTAAAGTGCTTTGTTTTTTCCACTGCGATGTGATGATGTAGTAAAATTTTATGATATTTTCCAGATCAACTTCCACCATTTGTGGACCGCATAAGTTCTCCTTTATTTGATTAAATTTTACTCTAATGGTTGCAATGGAAAAATAAGCTCAAATAATCTACAATCTTCTTATCAATGCTATAATGACATGCTGAAACAGGCGTTCTACATGCGCGTTATGAAAACATCAAAAATTAAAGATTTCAGCCATTCGTACTTTTCGTAATCAATACATGGATGATGACAGCTAATATGCAATAGAATTTTTTGACACCAATTATGTAAGCATATATGTCGTCTCACTTTGCTGAAGTTCATAAAACAAAATTGCCATGCCATAAATTATTGAAAGTAATCAAGGACAAAAGTCATGAGTCAAAATTGACTAAAACGACGCTTCCAGAGTTGTAGCTAATCGTTGCTTCTGGTGTTTAGGAGTGAGCACATAAATTATGGTGAAATTTTACATGATGTGTGTGGGACACCTAATCCTAATTATTGTTTTGCAATGCTCAGTAGAAATTAACAATTCTCACATAAATTTACCGCAGATAATTTGGCTTCCCCACTCTTCATGAAAAGATAGACAAGAAGTATTTTATTTGCAAGAGCATGAAAAGCATTGCCTGATCAATACTAATTTGATGAATGATTTGACTGTAAATTAAGACTGCAATTACTGGGGGGAGAGAATCGTTCAAGATAAGAGAGCCGCTTTTCAGTCGGAAGCGCTCTTTATATACATGTAGAAATGTACATGTAAAATTGATGTCGAACTTCTTATCATCTTGATTCTTTCAAATTAATTTCAAAATCGAAGCATTTGCTGTAAATCAGACCTCAAGTTGTTCAGTATTGTTTGGCTAAATAATCATATCCAAAATTTTTGATCTTGATTATGCCGGTATATCCTTTTAAATATTGTCATAAAATCGGCTGAATAAATATGGAAGATACGATGCAGCAAAATGAAATGATAATGAACAAAGAGCAAAATGAGCAAATGAGTAAATTAGTAATCACTAATGTCACTAGCAATAGCATAACTTAATGCTGTATGACATAAACTTATTAGTACAATACTTAAGCTTGATTAATAGTGTGACATCTGCTGATATGTAAACTGTATATTGATAGTTGGTATATCTTCTGATTTCTGACGCTTTAGAATATCTATGGAGCTCGTGTGGCTTAGGTTTACCTAGGTAAATGGTGCAAGGATGCATTTAATTAAATGAATATATGACAAATTAATGACAATCTTCCAAAAATAGTTCCAAAATAGTTTTGACTGTATATCCAGTTTATGAAACATACTACGCGAATTCTGGGATTTGCTTCGGCTTGGTCAAAGCCTTTACTTTTCTTTTATATTCAAGTAGTTGTAGAATGATGAACTTTAATAAAAGATTCTGCCCGAGTTTTGAATGCAAAACTCGTTGCAGTTTTGGCATCTGATGATATATCTCAAGATTTTTAAGAATCACATTTTGTTGCTGAAGATTAGAGAATATATTGATGTAGGCTACTCATGCGAATTTATTGCGAAACTCATTCTGGGATGAAATATATTCTGGAGATTGAAGTGGAGCTGTTTTATGCGATTCAAGTACTTACACCTCAGCTCAACACCCAAAGTCCATCTATCCGCAAACATCAAGCAAGTATACAATGAAATACAGGAGTCATTACTTCATTCTCATTGAATTTAAATACCTACATGTACATTTATCTTCCTTCAATGCACTTAAAGCATTTTCCAGTCCATGGATGTGACCGAAAAAATCATTTCAAAAAAGGTTGAAATCAGGCATGACTGCACTTTTTTAATGTTAAAGAAATTGTGTTGTTAATTGAGTAGCATCGAATGTCACATGTCTTTGCCGAAGATTTTTGATAAATGCATGCTTTTATTTAAAACGTGTTCTATTAATCGCCCCATTGTGGTCATTTTATGCATTTTATGCTAGGCGATCCAAAACATGAAAAAATTGAGCTAAAAATATTTTGCCGATGCAGTGCACGTCTTATTCTTAAAAGCGTTGTGTGGTCAATGACACAATGAAAAATCAAATGACCTCAAATTGAACTTTTTTCAGCATTTGAACATAATATTTTCCATTAATATTTTGATTGATTATTGGTGTATGAACATGTACACATGTAATTCCATATTTGGCAAATGCATGGACAGAAAAGTGATGCAATAATTCATCATTTAATTGAGAAAATTGCTTATCTCCCAAATATTATCATGTGCTAATTCACTTGTGAAATCTTTTGTTGTGATTTCCTTTATCCTTTCATCGAAGGACGACAATTCCTTCATTTCAGATGACGCATTAATTTGCATGGAGGATTACAACCCACAACGTTATGTTCTCGAGTGCCTGTCACGTTTTCAGGATGATGATGCAGTCGCAAAAGTTGCTTACGAATATCTCCAGAAACTCTGTCGCTTGAGTGGAAAATTACGCAGTGCTATTCAGTCCAGTTTATTTCTGATGTGAGTTTGATGTTTCTCATGGTAAACAAAATTGGTTAGTATAGAAAATGATCGAAAATTGATAAATATTTTCAAATACATGCACACTTGCAAGCTTTTCATTAACACCTCGACAAAATCACCACCGAAATAAAGTGATTATTATCACTTCTCAATTTCATCAATGTCCAACAAAATTGACAGTGAAAATTGTCTGTGATTGCCAACTAATTTCCTGTGACAGAAGTATAGTGCATCTAAAGAGGCTAACTAGGCAAATTGTCAGAGCCCGTTAGACGCCTAAATTTTATTCAGAAAAAAATTGATTCAGTGCATCAATGTGAAATTTTAGAATTTCTTCTGCTCATGTTACAATCCCACGAGGCATGCCAGAGGTGGAATCATGCAGTTTGCTGGCAACGTTATTAGTTGAATGAAGACAGTGGACTTATGGGTAACGTGCAATGGAGCAATGCAATTTTGTATATTAAGCATATCATCACACTATTAGATCTACAATTCATCGATCGATAAATGACTAGGGTTAAAAACATGGCATGTTTTGTAGTAGTCTATTTGGCTTAAAAATGTTTTTTGTCTGAGCCTTGTTACTTACCAAATTTTTAAATGCAATTATCGCAATAATTAGCACATTCTAAATTAAGGACCTGCGGATAGACAATTTTTAGGTAGAATCGAATTGGGTGGTGATTCACGAATCGAATGATTTGGAAAATGTGCATAGGCCAACTTTAGGTTTTTGATTTATGGTTTTCATAGTAGAGAGATATTGAAGATCTCGTGGATTCTTCACATGAGCAACGAGTAAATCTTTCAAATTGAAAGCAGCGATAGGTAGTTGTTAATTAACTTCAAAACACGCCGCGTGACTTTTTCGTACTTGTTATGCGAATAGCACGATAGAAGACCCTATAACCACCGGAATGGTGGACGGCAAGTGAGCTATTTCTATACAAAACCTGCCACTTGTAAATGTGATATCAAAATAGTGCAATCTATCTCCTACTAATGCCTACCAGCTATAATTATATATACCGGTCAACTTTTACAGTCATTTACTAGATTTTATCTGCTCTCCCCAGTGCAGTTTGGATGGATTTGAAAGTCATTTATTGTACATTCATGCGATAGCAATGTTCAAGGCCTCATAGCGCTTTTAAAATCGATTGAATAGCGATATTGTCACAGTGACAAAAAGAACAGCTATAAAACAATGTTAAGAACTACTTTTGAATCCAAATTTTAAATATGGCACTACAAAGTGCATTGCTAGTTGTTTCACAACTTAGTTGACGACAACCTTGACGACCCATGTCCCATGCATCCTACGGTAGGCCAAATTAATGATGCTGACTGCGCTCTAAAATCAATGATGGATATGTCATTCATCTCGTAGGGTCATGCTAGCTAAGCCTCATAACAATTAAGTAGAGCAAATCACAGAGGAAAAAATGCAGCCATAGGTCTACTTCTTTTATGAAGACCAATTTGCATGTTTCACCGATATCTACGCTAGCTTTACGAGTCTGACAGAAATTCATTCATGGAAATTAAAAATTTAACTGTCGCATTTATTTTCCATGAAAATTGGGTATCAGTCTAATTACACTATCTACGGATTTTGACAGTACGTTCCTAATTTGAAACAGCCGGATCGAGTCCGATTACTAGAACATTGCCGGTATATCAAATAAACATATTTTATCATGGTCATATGATTATTACCACTATCAGGATTGCAGTCATTATATAGACTTGACATACTTACTACGTTTTTGCTTTATTTCATTAAAAATGTCTTTAGTAAATCATTGCTCTAATTTTCTTCTTACATCAGTTTCTATTTTCTCCTATCTGTCTTCCATTTAAGGTCATTTTATTCATACAGTCATTTGTAATTATTATTTGATTCAGTCACTGCGAATTAATGATTCAATTCAATTGATATAGTGATGCAGCGCATGTAGATAAGGTGTCAAATCCCAATTTACAAAAGTCAGATTAGCTTCATAATTTTATCATTGTTTTTGCCTCAACATAGACTAGTTCTGTCAGTTGCGGTAGACGGTCACTATCTCGTGTCTTCATCGATCATGTGATTTTGGTGAATTTTCTTGCTTGTCGTCGAGTGTGTCAGTGAAATTTTACATCGATTCAAGTCCTCTGCTTCTCATCGTTCTGATTATCTCATCTTTGTGTTCATTCACCGTCCATGTGCGTCGATATCATCGTTTTTTGTGCGCATTCGCGCCGAGTCCTTGTGATCAGTATTCGTTTATCGCTGTCTGTCCGCTTTCAGTGCTAGTCCGGCAGCCAGAGCGAGCTTCTGGAGGGAACGAGGCCGAAAGTGAGACTTTCGCAGAATGATGTACACCCTATGCCTATTTCGAATCGGCACGTCTGCCGAGTTCTAGTGAGGTCCTCTTCCTGTCAGACAGGATCAAAGAAAAAGACATGTATATCCAATGGGACGCAGATTGCAGTTCTTGGCAAAAATGAAATTTTCTATGTTTTCTTTGATTAAATGAAAAGTACTAAGCCCAGAGTCATAATTTTTATCATGGAATGTCTTCAAGTCATTTCCTCTCATCTTCATGCACCCCTGTCTATAGAGTTAGACACATTTAGATTTGGCGAGCCTCTTAATGTCGGCAAACACAAACATTTTGAGCAACTTTATCTACATTCAACCACATTCTCACATACATTGTCGATCAGAAGCATGATAATAGCACATGTGCATAATAGGAAATGACCTGAAGACATTCCATGCCAAAAATTATGACTTTGGGCTTAGTAGGCATAGGGTGTACATCACTGTGAAATCTCACTTTCGGCCTCGTTCCCTGCAGAAACTCGTTTTGGCTGCCGGACTATGCTGAGTATGTCATAGAAATTGATGACAATAAAACCTCTAGAATGGAAGTTAAGTTTCATGCAATACACAGTGGTGGCACGCACGCATTTTCACTTGGATGCAATTGTCAACGGTTGTATCAATGGGCTAGAATCAGTCACATGTGTAGTTCTAAGCTTTTCATTGGTGATTCATGCCCCAACTCAGTTCCACCCATAGTAATTGACAACAATAAAACCTCTAGAATGGAAATTAAGCTTCATGCAATGCACAATAATGGCACATAAATCGCACGCATTTTCACTTAGATGCACCTGCCAACGTCTGTATCATTGGGTTAGAATCAGTCACATGAGTAAATCGAAGCTTTTAATTGGTTCTTCATGCCCCAACTTAGTTCCCCCGGATGTGCCGCTACCTTGAGTCAATTTCCATTCTAGCGAACTTCAGATAAACAGTTTATTTCTATGGTTCCACCGGCTGTGCCGCGACCTTGAGTCAATTTCCATTCTATAGTCAACTTCAGATAAACAATCTATTTCTATCATAGATATTTTATTGTTGTCAATTTCTATGATTTCTATGGTGTATGTCCACTTATACGTCACACCTTGATCACACAGACAATCGAACATATTACACACGGCGATTTTCTATATTTAGAATAAGGCAATCTTGCATTTCTTGTTTGCAGTGTTGATGCGGTGAACTGGCGGATTGAGTGTTGACTCTTCGAGCTCTAGAGACCCGGTTCGATGCTTCTAAAGTTCGATTTTGTGACATTCATGGTTATACCTTGTTGCGGTATTTTTAATGCAATTACTTCAATGACGAATGTGACACCAAAACGTACGCTATCTGGATCTGCACAATCAACTCAGATAAATTACATGTAGTTGAAACAAATGATCACGGAGACGAAGGATGAAATCATAAGCGAGTTGAGAACGGACATCAATGCCATAAAGCAGCAAACGCACGTTTTGGCTTTGAGAGTTGAATCTATGGAGAAATCATTCATATCTATCAGAAATGAGCAAGACAATTTGAAAGGCGCAACAATGGCGAAGATGTGGTCATATACCGTGGAAGTATTAGGAAGCGATCAGATTAACGAGACATTGGAGGCTTTCGCTTGCGGAAGTGGAGCAAATATAATCATCTCAAAAGAGATATTAAAGGCCAAGCAGATTTGGGCTCTTCGTAGCGCAAAGCCATGAGACCTTTGGAATATCGTGAGCACACTTCGTGGCTCAAAGAGAACTGATTCTTGGGCATCACTTACACATGAATTCGGCAGCGTAGAAAACCTTTTGACTCAAGTTACCAATGAATTTGGAAGTAACTCTAACAATTGACCAGATGAAGATTTGATTCCGCTTAAAGATTTGCCTTTGGATCTTGCCATCTCTGATCATTGTGTGTATGAACAGTTGTGTACACTTGACCTCAGAGAGTCGAATTGGCTGGATAATATACCGCCTAAGTTGTTAAGTATCGGCGCACTATTTTTAACCTATCCATATACATACTAAGATTTCCGAGCAATTTCAAACAAGCTCGGGTACGTTCGATCCCAAAGTGTACATCACCATGCATCGCAGATCTCCGTATAATTTCAATCCTATCCTGCATTTCAAAGGTTTTGAGACGATAGCCACTGATCGGTTCAAGTCGGTGATAATTTCATGTTATGATCAACGTCAGCACGCATACAGACCCTATGGTTCCACAACTACGGCTTTAGTTGAAGTGCAAGACGTTTTGACACGCTCTCTCGACTCCAGAGATACTTCTTACATCAATCTTCTTAGCCTGGATTTATCAAGAGCGTTTGACAAATTACAACATCATCGTCTTATGATCTTTCTGAACCATGACGGTGTTCATCACGGACTTTTGAAATGGATGTGTCAAGAACGATGTCAGTTGCAAATTGCAGATAATTTCGGTCCTGCGGCATCTATGCTTTCAGGTGTTCCTCAGAGATCTGTTTTGTGCCCCATGCTTTTTGTGACTTTTATGGGCTCACTCAGTTTTCCCTTTGCAAATGTGGACTTCATTAAGTATGCTGACGACATCGTGATCATTGAAGTTGTAAAACACAACTGTGCTTCTTAAGGGTTGACTTCAAAAATTGTCAATCAGTTATTATCACAAGTAAAGATATAAGTAACACTTATCGTCAATCTTTGTTCAAATTACTTTCTAATTTATCCAGTATCTTTTGGATGCACGCTTTCCTATCTCTATAATATGAATATCTGACATTATTCTACTTCCCATTACTTAGTATATTAAGTGTGCACTGCTTTATGCCAACAACTTTTAGTAGAATAGGCACAAATAATGATTATAAACATTTGACATAGAATTTAAGTATATCAGCACCCAAGCTATAGCTCAGGATATTCTGCGTTATTCATTAAAATTGCCTTCTGAAGTTGTTGATTCCTCCAGTGGTTTGTTAATTCGAAAGAAACCATCAAAATGCTGGAGCTTGGACAAACAAAAAATAAAAAAGCATGAAGAACAGCAAAAGTTGACTACGTTTTCAAAACATCTTACGCGAAGATAATGGAAATTGCAAGATGATTATTGAATTTGTCGCTGATTTTAATTTCTACCTCGTTAGTATCAGGTATGCCCTAGTAATAGAGCTGGAAATCAATTTTTATATAATGTCTTGCATTTGAACTGCAGTCATTAATCTAAATGTCATGTGTCGCACTTTAACAATCCATCACTTTCCCCTTTTTTGCAGGAACTGTGTTATGGACACCTGTGAACGATGCGTTTCTGCTTGTCCAAGAGACGTTGATACTCAATTATTTGTGTTAGTATTAGACCTTCTGTCGTCTGTGCTCATTCAAGGTCCGCATTCATTGCAATTTTCCAGAAATAAAGCTTTATGTGAATACTTCAAGGTAAGAAACTAATGATTTTCTAGCATTTTAACTAAATCAAGGACCCTCAGAGATGCATATTTAGCTTCGTGGAAGCACGGAAAAATTTCAGCAATTCTTCGGTGTGGATATATCTTTTGTCCTACTTATGTTATTCAGAAAGAAAATTTAAAAGTTGTGTAAGTATTTAATATTCAAGCAAACAAAATAACGAAAAAGCACACTTTTTGTCATGCCAATATTTCTTTCCTTGCTTTTTCGTTGGTTCAATGAGTCTGCTGGCTCAAAAAGTGCAGTTGATTTATTCACTGTCTAATTAGAATTGCGATAGACTCGCATATACATGTACACTGTGTGACAAAACACTTGACTAGAAGCTGTCTGCTTGACAAGCATCTTACAAAATGGATTACTCATCATCACGAGTCGCCGGCAATGTTTACAAAATCGATATCAAATTACAGCATGGACAAGACTTACCATTTATGCCTGTGAGCTAGATCCATGACGCTAGTATCATTAAATTCACCATTAAAATGAAATTGATTCGAAATTTGCATATGTTGATCAAATTATTCTAGGAGATCTGACCGTCTATGTTGCGTTTCGCACTAATCATTTGAAAGACGCGGATTATTGACTTGAAATGTTCACATAAATGAGCTGAGATTTACAGTATTACTGACTTGAATATGCGGTTAATGAATTTAGAAGTTGCATTAATGAATTGAAGCGGTGTGCTACTGCCTTTTGCTACTGATTAGAGAATGTTTCAAGATGGCGGTCACTAGTAGGTACTCGCCTAGTTTTGTTTCGATCCCTTGCCTGAACACTCAAGCTTAAACTAACGATGTACCATGCGCAGTGCTAGACAAAATGCTCGATAGCTAATTAAATGTTCGAAAATGTGTATAATGAACATACTGAACTAAAATTGTGTATGTAAAACACAATGCAAAATTTTCGATTCCTTTATTTAAGCTCATGATGTCTGTGCTATTCATATTCAAACACATCATGCTCTTTATGATTCCCATACGTAAACAACTGTAATCTTGCGATTCTCATTTGTGAACACATTATGCATTTCATCTTCAGCTTTCAGTCTATTCATCTCAATCAGCGTGTGCTTCGACAATGGGAAATCTCTTATTTTTCTATAGCCAAGCCATGCGGCCCTTTTCGCCTTCTCTCTCCATGCAAAGGTGTTGAATGAATGAACTAACATGTACATGTCTTCAATTTCAGAACGCCTTTATCAATGCTACACAGCCAAGAGTCATGGTTTCATGTGCCCGGCTTTTGACAACGCTACCTGTTCAGGAATTTGGACTTGATGACTATGTTAAGTCAAACATGGAGCAAATAATGGATTTAATGAGAGTCAACATCAACAGCGGACATGTGACGAGCTCAGTTTCATCGTTTATTTCTCATGTCGTAAAATATTCAGGTAGCACTGTTTTGTGATTTTAGTAAGGTCAAACAAATGCCAACCTCTTAGAATTGCAAATGATGATAACATTCCGATATATCCAATACATGTATTGACTGACGAGTTCAAACAGGCAAAACATGCAAGAGATGTAATTTAAAAAATTGACGAACACCAATAGTAGTTTATATTGGCAGTGCATCAATATAGAAAGTTCAATATTTCGGCATGCGTCTTAGTCATGAAATATGAAAAGAAAAATCATAAAGTAAGCAAAGCTAAAGAACAGAATTCAAGTACAAGAACTATCATAGATGCAAAAAGTGAAGGAAAATACATAAAAGATCACATAGAAATATGTTTCCCAGCACTTTTTACATTTACGATAGCTTTTGCACTTGAAATTTGTGCTTTAGCTTTGCCTACTTTATGCTCCTTTTTCATAGCTCATGATTAAGTCGCATCCCGGAATATTGGACTTAGATTATTTTAACAAACTATTATTGGTGCTTACCATTTCTTGGGATTATATAAAACTCACACCAATAGCACACAATCCAAATAGAATGCAAAAGGTGCTCATTCCTTTCGATTGTAATTGAATCTGCCAAATTAGCTGGCTTGCCGTGGTTATGGATATCTACGGATCTCCACGGAAGGATATCTAAATCTTTTAAATATGCATGGATGTCGTGAAGATTTTTTGATTGAATATTTCCACAAATGCTGCAGCTATTTTAGATGTATTATTAAGAAACATGCTGTCACACATAATGGCTAATTTTACAATAAAGCGCTAAATTATGGCTTAAGAAATCGCGCAAAAACAAGCTAAACTTAATTTGAAAATGTGTTTCGACTCGTGGCCGCATCGAGCATGTAAAAGTACTTGAAGTGAGACTGGACGTCTACTGAGGTGACACATTCGAGCTTGCTGTTTAACACTTTGGTCTAGATGATTTATTGTTAATTGTTTGATAGCTGTGGTACACCGCCTGATGCGCCCTTTCCTTCAAGAAATAGAAGTTGAATATGGCCATACATTTAGTTCAGGAACAGTAATCTTGTTGAGTTTTGATTTAACTTGATTATGAATATATTATTATGTGAGTTGTGTGATCGATATATGGCATATCCACTTCTCGCAATAGTCGTGAATATCCAAGAGACTCTTCGTGAATATGGAAATTTCCTCTCTACGACAATCCTGCAAGTTGGCTAAACTGTCTCTCAATAATTAAGCCTCTGCCTGATAATTTTTCTCCATGAAAAATCATATCTCAAAAATCGACCGTTGTCGATCACTTGTTTTGACTGGAACTTAGCTTTACCTTAATAAAAATTATTCCCCAATATATAACATCATAGAGATACATGATTTTTAGCTAAACTCCTTGATAGCTGCTATTTTTTTGCGCAGATTATTCATTCATTTTTCATTATAGATTTCTTAATTTTCCAGAAACTGCGAAAATCGAGATGCGACCTTTAATGTAAAAACCGACGTTTTATAAGTGCAGAAGATCTGATACCCTTGTTACGCGGTGTTGTGCTGAAAATAAAATAAAAAATAAATAAAAAGTCTTTATTGTCTCACAATGTGGGTACAAATCGGTGAGCACATAACAAAAAGTCATTACAGCACAGATATAAAAGGGAATTTGGGTTAACAGAAGGTAGAAAGAAAACGTTATTTACAAAATTTAATGAAGGAGTTTCCGAAACGCTTCGTTTTAGCAAAAGGAAAGAAGAAGCAGCATGAGTTTCTAGTAGACAGTGAAGGCCGTTCGACGAAAAGTTCACGTAAAGGGTGGCAGGGGTTCTTCATGATTGAAGTGAACAGTTTTGAACAGGACTTGCTCGCGACAATTGCCAGAGACTTATCAATGTCCAAGCTTAAGCCCATTATACGGAAAGCCCTGCGTTCGACCGAGTTTAATTTTTCCAGCAAATAGGTAGAAACATTACAAAAGCAGGCAAAAGAATATATAAGAATAGAGCGGATGAAAGCGACGTAGCATCTATACATTAAGTAAACAGGACAGCCAGAGCGACGTAGGTTACAGAGTATAAAAAGTCGCTTGGATGCCTTCTTTACAATGGCATGAACATGACTGTTCCACTTGAGGTCATCAGATAACAGAATTCCGAGGAACGACAGAATATGGACTTCTGCGATTGTGTTACCGGGAGAGGAAAATATGGGCAAAGGGGTCAAGTTTGACTTAGTTATGATGTTCATAACGCGACATTTAGATTGATTGATAGGCAGATAAATCGATTCTGACCATTTAACAAAATTTCGCCATTCTACCTGTAACAAATCATCGTTAGCTCTTCGAATGAAATGCATGATCAACACATCGTCTGCGTAGCGGATAACCGATGTGTTGGAACAAACAGGGCGAAAATCATTTATAGCAATGATAAAGAGAAGAGGACCTAGTACGCTTCCCTGAGCAACACCGCTGGGAATTGCTGACCACGCGGAGATTTCGCCATCTACACGAACGGATTGAAATCGAAATGACAAAAAACTCGAGATCAACTTCACAGTAGATGCAGGTAGATTAAAAAGAGAGCATGCATTCAAGATGATTTGGTGCGGTAGTTTATCGAAGGCTTTCGCCAAGTCTATTGAGAGAAGGCGAACGCAGCCAGACTCGGAATCCAAGAAGTTCAAGATTCTGTGTTGAGCAAGGACCAGTGCGCTTGTTGTTCCTGAGCCGGGTCTGGATACGTAAGCAAAGAATCCTCGTAGTCGCAACTTTACGCTTATAATGTTAAATTGGCAATTAATGACAACACCTTTAAGGCTTGATAAAACGTTAACTAAGCCAATATTGCGGTAAAAATATTGTAGCCACCTCTGAATTTGCGTGACAGGTTTATTCATTTAAAACGCTTTTCGTATCAACACCATTGGCCATTCCAAAAGCAATGGATTCATTAGTTATCTTTGAACAAAACTAATACTATTACAGATGGGTAGAAAATCAGGCATCCACATGCAGTACATGTTAAAGTCGAAAGTAGGCATTTAAGTAGGCTGCAGCATATTATGGTAACGTGTGTCCACGGCGTAATTATTTCTTTCAGTTGTGTGTCTGTTTTATTTCTTTAATGATAGAATGTGTTGGATTTCAATGCGAATGAAATGACTTCTAATTTCTCTCAAAATGATTGTGATGAAATGATTTACAGTGCATAACCGACAACTATTTGATGTTTAAAAGTTAGCTTCAAAGCAGCTGAAATGACCATTGAGAAACACATAGCTTCACTGAGTTACACTGACTAGAATGAAAGCAAAAATCCACCAATTGCATTGTTTATAGCTCAACTTTTGATTAATATACACCAGATATTATATTTACTAAGTCCAGATGAACAGCCACACTCTGTCATCTTGTCCTCAAATAGCATGACTTAGATTCGAGCTCAAGTCAGCAAAGACGTTAAGCGAGTTCTTTTGACAGACGACCTGAACTATGTTACCGTTTCATGTACTATCTTGCGTAGAAAAAGAGCAATGTGTCAGTAACTATTTTTGTAAATATGGATGGTGACTATTCATTATGTACATTACGTACATCGTTTTTCCAGAAACTGTGGAAAACAATGCTGTGGATTTTGTGGCACGGGATATTCACAAATATTTAATATCAGCAGTTGATCGGATCAATGCTGGATATCAAGTTGGTCCAATTTTATACTGTCTTGCTAGTTTATTTCCCAATTCAAAGCTGGAGGAAGATCTTAATAGCACTGATTTTCATCGATCTCTTGTGAACACTGCTCTCAAGTTTCAAGATCAAGTCGAAGTCCAGTCTGCTTCATTGAGCATTCTTGCAAATATGGGTAAGTGTAAAATCGATATTTAGAAGTTGATCTGCACACGGTACGGGGGCGTGCATTATTTAATGGGCGTACCCAATCATTTATTTTCCGGTAATCCAAATGTTGTCATAAACTGCTACTTTCTTATGTCTGTTCGGAAGCCCAAGAGCAAAGAAGTTATCATAAGATACAGGGTGCGTCGGAACTAAAAAACGAATAAAAAACGATGTTTCCGATATCTAGGACAATGATTGGAGGTCAGGCTTTACTTTGTTGACATTTCTGTGTGTGTGTGTGTGTGCGTGTGTGTGTGTGTGTGTGTGAGAGAGAGAGAGAGAGAGAGAGAGAGAGAGAAAGAGAGTGATCAATAGCCAATATTATCCCATTTTAGTGACAAAATTGGCGCACTAAACATTTTGAGTTTTGAGAGAGAAAGAGATCTATGAGCTATGAGTTTTATACAACCAATAGTGGATTTACGCAACAGATAGTCATCATCTAGTATAAGGAAATATAGCATAAGTCATGAGTAAATGTGAAAAGTTTTAGATATGAAAAATAGTCGTAATACTCGTATATGTAGGTTAATTCCACTTGCAAGAGTTAAAATGGTAATACTCGATTCACAAATGGTCGCTGAAAAGTTAGTGTTGGTCTTCGATTTAGTATTAGAAAACCATGATTTGTGACACAGTCTTTTTATATTGGTTGAGGTAGGTATATAGGGGACCTTGAACCCGAGGTCTGAGAATGAGATCTTAAATAGGTATTTCACTCATTGTAGATGTCTGATGACGGCAGACAAGCCAGAAGCGCTTGTAGTTCCCGCAATGATTTAGATTAGATCTTATTCTAACATCTTGAATTTTTTCCTTCCGGGGTCTCGGCGTTGTATAGATGTCCGTAGGTATATGCATTATATGTACTCGTACAAATACGTGTATATATGCATTATTTCACATACATGGTTATGGGAATATCATGAGAATATTCATTATGCAATATATGCATCTAATATATACATGTATACGAATTCTTTATAAGAAGTTTTTCGATTCAACTTTTTATTTTCAGGACATTTATTGTTGACTGAGAGTGGCTGTGAAGAAGATGATTATTGGATCAAAATAATCGGGAAAAATTTCAGAATTCATCCCTTGATAATGAATTTGAATGTAAGTTGAAACAGGAAGTATCGCAAGATTTCTTATGAACCTTATGAGCAGTGATGTTGATTACCTTTTATTTGATTTCTGATATGATTTTTGACTTTTTTAAATATAGTTCAAAATCAATTTAAAAATGTGATTAGAGGTTAGTAGGTTATTTTATACAATAATAATAATAATATGGCTTTATTACACTTCAAAACAAGATTCGGAAGTGGCATGTACAACATTACAGAAGATAAAACATGAAAGAAAGTTAAGCAAATCTAATGAAAGACGACTGAAACCGCTTGGTTTTGGCCATCACTTTCCTGTGAAGGAATCCTTTGCGAGTAGAAGACCTAGATGATGATTTGTCAAATATCACATGCAAGGGATGCTGAGGGCACATCGCTTTACTTGATAGGCGTCTTGTCATCGAGTGACAAAAATCAGCAAATTTGATTTTCCCCTTACTCCGAAAAATTCGGAAAACACGTTCTTCAAATTGGGTTAACTGCCGGAAACAAGTTTTGTTAACGGTACACCATGCAGGAAAGCTGTAGCTGGCTACCGATCGTATGAGTGTACAGTATACCAGCCGCATGATGCGCTGAGGAGCGTTAATCCGTTTAACAGAGTAGAGCATGTACAGTCTTTTCCTGGCACGGCTCAAGACATTCTCAATGTGATGGTGCCACGTTAGCTGATCATCAAATGTAATGCCCAAGATTTTTGCCGTCTTTACTGCTTCAATTTCACAATTAGATGCTGTATCTTCCAATGGAGCCAAAACAATGGACCGTTTCGTTTGTATGTTCATCACTTTCGTCTTATTGTTGTTAAGTTTGAATCCATGAGATTCAGACCAATAAGTCAGATGGTCAAGTTCAGAACTAAGATGATCTTCGCTGGCATGCCGTAGGGCATGGATGATAAAAAAGTCATCCGCGAATTTTAGGAGAGTGCTATTTGGTTGTTGAGCATGATAATCGTTAACAGCTATGGCGAACAGAAAAGGTGATAAGACACCTCCATGGGGCACTCCACTAACAGCTGAGTACCAAGAAGAAAGTTGTCCATTTGTTTTCACACATTGCACTCTAGAATCAAGGTATGATTGAATCCATTTAATGAGTTCAATAGGAGCGGCAAGTAAATACAACGAGTTTATGATGACGTTATGTGGTATTTTGTCGAACGCTTTCGTGAAATCCACCATAAGAAGTCTGATAGCACCAGGTGAATCCAAATGAGACAAGATACGATTGACCATATAGGTTAGTGCACAAACAGTCCCCTGTCCATGTCTTGGTATGAATGCAAATTGATCACTTGAAAGCTTTGGCAAGATGGAATGAAACCAGTTCTTCAGTATGATTTTCTCAAGTATTTTGGCCAGAGCAGGCAAAATAGAGATTGGTCGGTAATCAGTAAATTGTGGCTTTTTGCATTTCGGTATAGGCACTACATACGCCCGCTTGAGAGTAGCGGGGAAAATGCCACTGTTGACACTCAATGTACAGATATGATGGATGATGGGGGCCAGAGGATCACAGAAGTCTTTGTAGAGCCATGTAGGTAGGCCATCAGGTCCAGGAGAACTTTTTTGAAGGCTGAAAATCACTTCCATGACTTTCAAGCATTAATAACAAGCATCAATCGACATTGTTAATAAGTAATCGACAATGACATAGGCTAGTTCGAATTCTTTTAATGACGCATCTAGGGGAGTAAATTAGGATATCGACAAAGATTTGCACTTTATGATGCAATATCATATTGCTGATTTAACAAGAATAAAACTAAAATGCGTTGAATGCCTACCGGTAAATACATGATGACTTAGCGTTTGTATAATCTATTTCGTTTGCAGATGCAAAAAATTATCAAGGGGAATATGCTACAATCGTTCATTTTTAAAAATGGTAGTAGTCATGCAAATTTTTTCATGAAAATAGACAGCGTCTTATCAAATCAATGCAATTATTAAAACTTCAACCGGCTTCGATTGGAGGACAGTAAGATGGGCTACTGGTCACAATCTTCGTCAGGAATTAAGTTGAAAAGGGCATATTAACATATCTGACATTCCAGATTTCTCCAATTGAATTTCAGATATCCATCAGAAGCTAAGCTTTAAAAATATCTGAAATTCAATTGGAGAAATCTGAAGTCCATCTGGAAATATGTGAAATTCATTTGGAAATATCTGAAATAAACATGGAAGTGTTGTAGTACGGAAATTCTGTGAAATTTGCAGTACACGAGCAGAAATCATTAGGTGGACAGAGACCTTAGAACTTAAAGAAGAGTGAACAGGAGAATTTATCTATTCTCAACTTAAAGTCGCAGCTGCAGATTCGACTCAGGTAGTTGTACGTTTCTGGTTTCTTTTTAATCGGAAAGTTTAGCGCACTGAGAGCAACTTTCGTCGATAAACCATGTATGTCAGATAACCGGAGGTTACAGTAAATTGAACAATACAAAACTGATGAATAAAAAACGTCTGATGAAACATGCGCATTTGATGACTCTATTGACATATAATTTGTGTACATTGTTTGCTGGACAATAAGTTTGCAATATTCAGGTTTCATCAAAAACTTATAATTGTCAGATTTTTACATGGAAATAAACATGTATAACTCACATCCAATGCTTATACCTTTTGCTTCAAAGAATTTTGATTTTTGGGGCTTTAATTGGAATCAGAGATAGAACCTACATAAGTATGCATTATAAGTCGATTAATGCTTGTAGGCCTACGTAAATTATCGGTATACCTAGTTTAAAATTCGAATTCAGAAATAGACATAAAGTAGGCCTCGTCTTATTTTCAACATATAGACCTACATGTAGCTCGTATATTCGTATACTGCAATGTAGGCCTTTTTGTTATGACCGCTAGGCCTAATAATATAAAAATATGTAAGATAGAGGCATATTGTACATCTATATTAAGATTGTGATATTTAGGAAATGGGTGTGCATGTGTTAATGCACGGCATTGCTAAGTTCTCTAGAACCGTTCCCTCGAATAGTAGCCGCGGCTTCTATTCGATGAATGCTACTATTGCAAACTTTTATACAGAGGTGCGGGTACTATTCGATGGCGGCTATTATTCGAAGAAATACGGTGTACTATAAATAAAAGAAGCGAGCAAATATAAAGAGATTCGAACCTCAGTTTGATACCCGTACATACATGTAGTAACACACATGGCAGCCTGTTTATTTTCATCCATTTCAGGAGTCCTGCTGTAAGGCCCTCACTTCTTTATTGGAGCATAAAGCTGGTGTGGTCGAAAAAATTGGTGAAGACGCAAATTCTAACCAGTGAGTCACCAACATCATGAATGTTTTATATTCACGTCGATTACAATAGCAGAAATTATAATTTCATATCAAAATGTAGGAATATACGAGCGTGTATGCAGTAAAGTATTTTTGAGCTGAAAGCTAGTAATGGAAGAAAACTATTAAATATTGCAGTGCGTTCTCTTGTTACGCTTCTTTCTACTTCAGTTTGTATATAGACAAAAATTTGTTTCAAATATGCCTGCTCAGCTTATTACTTTCGTTTATCTTACACAACATATTTTTGCACTGAAACAGTGCATAATAAATGTTGCTGTTTCTTTATCATACAACAGAGGGAAAAGGATGATCATGGAGGAAGAATGAAATCACATCAAACTTCAAGACATTTTGTCGCTTCAAAAGAGGCCAATTTTGCAGCTTTCTTAAGAGTTCAGGTATAGGTACATCAATGTAGGCGAAGAGTAACAACTGATATTAATCGTCAGAAAATCGACTCAGTTGCATCATTTACTCAAAAGTGTTCAAATCAATTCATCAGTAACGATAAAGAATTTAGGACTGATTTGCGTCGAAATGACGGGTCAATTACATTGTATAATTGCTAGTGCAAGTCATCGACCGCATCATGAGGCTAGCTTTGACGAGATTAGCAACATGAGTATTCAAGGCATATAGTGGTACATGTCCAAAAAGCCACCGGTCTACGTGCTACATGCATGTTATAAAACATAATGGTGAAGTTTTTTCATTGATAGACCGCTACAATGATTTTTGGAAAATCAATTAATTTAATCACATATACAGTAGCTTGAATTAAATTTTGCATTTTTACTGATTGGGATTGACGGAAAATACATTTGAAAAAATGACAGTACAATTATATGGCAAGTATATATGATAGTTTCTTTATCTGAAGTGATAAGAAATAGACAATTTATCGCCGCAACAACAGCAAATCGTTTGCATTAACTTTGATCTTTCTTTTGACTCATTTCATTTATTGTTGACAAGCCCTGTCACATAAATCAACAAAATCATGGGAATAAATTTCTTCAGAAAATGGAAATTCACAATGGTCGATTTATACAAGAGGATTGGGCAAAGTTTTCTTAGCCGACACTTTACATCTCATGGATTTGTAATGGGTTCATACATGCAAAGATCCCAGTTTAATCCACTCAAAATGCTAAACGTTTAGTATTATGTACATGCACGTGTCTATATTTCGATGGTCTTTATAATTAAAACGCACATTGTGTTGTCCGATGATTAATAAAAGTTATAATAAATGTCCATGTCACGGTATTCAAAGTCACATGTACATGCGAGAACTGTGCGCTAGTCACACATATTCGCACCGGTGCAACGTAGATTTTGTAAAGTTATGCTGAAGCACTTTAAATAAGTTTTTCATGTTAACGATTGTCTTGGGATAGTTGATCAAATCCTTAAAATCTGGAATGTAGGGTTCTCTGTCTGTTATTATATATAATCAGTGCTAGACCTATTCAGTGTCTTCATTTTCAAGAATTGAATTAAATGCAATTGATTCAATTATGTAAAGCACCAGGCGAGAATATTCAAGTAAGATTAAACGCAGATTTACATGGGTCTCATTTGAATTCAATTTGCAAATATGCATGCTTGCAAATGGCCTCTGTCTTACTTAAACTCTACTTAGGTGTGTATCTATTGTAGCAGAAATAGGATTCTATAATTTTAAATCAAAACAGAAATTATAAAGATATACATCCTGTTGACAGCAGAAATGATGAAAAAACCAGGAAATGCATCAATGATGCGCACGTATTAGCATACAGCAGTTATTTGGACAGCTTTTAGTTTCATGATATAGAAATTAATAGTCCGGAATAAATTAGCCTTTCAGAATTGAAGAATGATCTATCAACTAATTAATTACATTTTGCAAAATATTTCTCTCTCCACATTTACTATTACAAGGACATATGATAGGATGAACTAATTGTAATTGAAATAGTGCAGTAGAATATCAAATTGGTCGAAATTCACATATTTCGGCGTACCGGCCCTAGTTCTTCTGTTATACTTTCGTATGGTCCGGCAACCAGAACAAATTTCAGCAGGGATCGAGGATAAAAACGAATCTGCGTACTTGGTTATTCTACTTGTCAGACACAATCAAAGAAAAGCACATGTAAATCCAATGGGAGGCAGGTTGCAGTTTTTGGTAAAAATGAAATTTTCCATGTCTTCTCTGATTAAGCGAACAGGACTAAGCCAAAAGTCATAATTCTTGACATGGAATTCAGGTCTTCGGGTCATTTCCTATCATGTTAATGCACCCCTGTCTATGAAGCTAAACACATTCAGATTCGGTAGACTTCCTATGTCTGCAAGCACAAGTATATTGGCCAATTTTATCCGCATTTGACTGCATTCTCGCATATATTGTCGATCAGAAACATGATAACACATGGATATCATAGCATGTGACCAGAAGACGTCCTATGTTTAAAATTATGGCAACGTATGTCTAAAATTAATGTGTCTTTCTTTGATTCTATCTGACAAGAAAAGGAACCAAGTAGAACTCGGCAGACGTGGAGATTCGTAATAGTCATCGGGTGTAAATCATTCTGTGAAAGCCTCATTTTCAATCTGGTTCCCTGTGGAAACTAGCTCTGGCTGCCGTACTATATATGACTTTTGAACTTATTGAATTTAAACACAGCATTTTGGTTGCTGTAAGTTGTTTATTCAGTGTTAAGTATTCTTTCCAAGCCTTAAGTGTTTTCCACTTCGCATTTCAGGATGCCAATTCACATATCCGTATTGGGAATATTGTACATTTACACTACTGCATCAGCGCATGATCTTTTGTGTGCTGCAATGAATGCAATATATTGGCTAACTATGGAGAGTAATGCTTTGAAGGTAAGAACAGAAGAATTTGCTTCATTTTAGTGTATGAGTAAGGTCATAGAAGTAATCTCAACGTCGGTCCAATCGGCTAATCGATATGTCCGCGATTGCTTCGGCAAATCGATGATTAAAGCTAATTTCGTAATGACACGATTCATTCGTCGGAACTATACTGCTACTTGACTGCTTCTAAATTATCAAGAATGGTTTATTATCACTCTTTGTATTCTATCTGTGCAAAGCAATGTCATCGTTTCCACACTATTTTTCTTCATGCTTCTGGTGCACAAAACTGATAAACCGAAGAATTTTAATTTGGATTCAAAAATCTTTCTGCATCATTAGTTTGAATAAATTTGCTATTGAGAGTGTTTGAACAATACATATCCAAGTCGTTGCTTTAAACTGTAGCAAATTGGCAAATGAACTTTTATTCTACTTGTGCATGTGTATACAAAGGTTCATTGGTCTACTTGAACTGATTGTTGTAGCTTGCAGAAAAATCGTCAAATAGCTAAACTTTTTTAAGACTTTTTTAATGTCACATTGCTTAGAAACCTGATTGTGCCATTACAGATTAATTGAATATATTCCAACAGCGCATGCTAGAGATGAATATGCTGAGATGGTCTCTGGGACTGATAAAGCTGGATAGAGCGAGGAACGAAAATGTTGGTAGGCGAATTCAGGTTTGGAGAGTTGAAAAAGACGCATGAGATAGTTTGGACATGTGGTGAGGAGAGAGGAGGATTATATCGGAAGAAAAATGTGACAGCTGAAAGAGATGAAAGTCGACGAGAAGATGGAAGGACAGCATAAGATCAAAAGAAGCATTACCAGAAAGCACAAGATTCCGGCTGAATATGGATCTTGCAATATCTTCAATACATGATATGAGACTGTCCTCTTCTTTCAGTTAATAACTAAAGTTATTAAAAGAAAGTTTAGTTATTCTTCCAAATAACGAGCAATTTGAATATTATAATTGCAAGTTGAAACAATAATTTTGAAAGTAAATGAGTTGTAATTGGTACTCTGTAAACAATATACATTTTCTGGTCAATTCCTACTTGTTGAAAAAACTTCGCTTTACTTTTATGAACATTCGATCAGTATAGAGAAAGCAGTTTTTATTGTTATATATGAAAATATGTCTTACCTCTGATATAGCGGACTAAATTCAGTCCCTAGTATAGAGCGGGATTATACTGTAGTTCAATTTAAATATATGGCAAACATACCGGCATGATGTTTGGTTTAAAATCATTTTCCTGTTTTGGTAACACTAATGACTGATTACTTTTTGTTTAAAGTGATATTTGATGAAAACCCGTCGTACCTTTACTAACTTGCTAACTTCAAATCTCCCGATTTTTCACATCTTTGGCAGCTGTAAGAAGCAGTGTTCAAATATTTGGATTATGTTAGTGCACACTTGGGTAGCACAAAGATTCACGATTCAGACATCAGTGAAGATGGAGTCAAGGCAATGCAAGTCGTATGTTTATCATACACCCGTAAACTTACAGTTGCATACTGTAATTTATTCATCATCTGTCGAAATCATCATTATGCACATTGACTATGTATTTCTCAACTGCAAATGTTGATATTTCATCAATGCCCGTGGCTAATTTCGTGATATAATCGTCTATATTCAATTGATTGCTTCTTCAATTTCTCTCATAATTTCATTTCATACAGCATTTTCACTTTTGCATATTTGTGTTGTAAAAAGTAACACGTTATTTTACAGGCAACCTTCATGACACGGAACGCTCATTTATCTATTCTGGACGTCATTAAAAAGTTTGACTATTCGTCCAGAATCTATATTTGCGGAATACGCGCCCTCAGAGGACTAGCAATGTTCAGGTGGGTATTTGACCTGCTTGTGTCTGTAAAAGGCAGAACAGTATTGCTGGCTGTGTTAAACCTTGACCATGGCTATGAAAATATTCAATTTGCAAATTTTTGCATTCAATTTATTCATTTATTCATTTCAATTTTTAAACATGATCTAATCTTTTTCATTTTTTGGAAAATATGGAGCGCATTATACAATGAGATACTTCGATTTAAAAGATAGATAGTGAAAATGAGAAATTAGATACTGCACTAATATGTGATTTAACAAGTGATGACAAAACAATGTAAATATTGCGCATAGACAAAGAAAAGTGGTGAAATTAGCATGCATTTTTTGATATTTCAATGAAATCCGATAATTCGAGGCTCGAGCAAGGCGCATGGGGCCTTTGAACATTACAAGCCATTATATAGCTCTTGATGGAATAACACTTCAGCAGCCAGTGCTACAATCTGAAGCAAGTTGCATGTATTGACGGAAAACCTATCGGCTACCATGGAAAAGTCGCATTATACTTGTCGATCGGCTGTTCGGTTATGATGACACCTTCCGCCAGACCGATTCGACAGCCGAAAACTTCGACCTGTTTTCGATAACCCTTCGCTTAAGATGTGCTTCAGTCAGCAACTGTTGTTGCAATTTCTACAAACTGCTTTTCAGGCACTTGAACACGCCAACTGCTCCATCTGACAGACTTAGGATTGGGAAGTATAAGCTTAATTGGTAGATTGGCAATTGGTTCTGACATTGATAAAGACCAGCATAACAATGTATCCATTGCGCAGGCGAGAAATCATTGCAATTTCTTTAATCAGACTGAAGATCACTTGGACTTTCACTTCGATTAGACTGAAGAAGATCACTTGGACTATTCTTTTTTTTAAATATAGAGTTTTAGAAACCCTTCTCTTTCTGCCACCTGAAAAGCCTCCATCATCTTATTTGCAACGTACCCCCTTCACATCTGTTAATATACGTGTAGCTCCAAAAAAGCAATAGTTGCGACTCCAATTTTTTGTGAGTTTTAGGTTCTAGGTATTTCTGATAAACAATCCAAATTGAAGCATTAAGAATTTGACTTTATTTCACCACTTTATGAAAATAGAGCATCTGTGATTATTTCTTTCAAAATGTCAAAACTATAATTTTCCTGATACTTAATATACAAATTTGATATGAATCTTGATCATGAATTTTATTTAATTTGGTGATACTCACAAAATATTGAAATCAAATTTGCACATTTAATAATAGCAAGACTTATTATCTTTTTGCTATGATGCGTTATATGCATTTTATCAAATTCCGTATATCACTTCAACATTCACTCTTTCCGCTTTTCACGAATTTTAGCTTCGAGAATAAAAACGCCATCCATGAAGGAAACATTTTGGATGTACTTAAAGCGGCGTTGGAACAGAACAAAACAGATGAATTGGCTGTTGCAGAAACTATAACAACGATTGCCTGTCTTGCCGATCTAGGTAAGTATGATGCAACAACTCTACTTCCCATTCAGCTATAGAAGTGGCTATATAGTATGTATACATGAAAAACACAAATGCACACATGATTCAATTCTGTACCCTTTACAATAACTTTGACGATTGTCATAGATTTCTGAGGTAGTTCTAAACCAGGGAACCCTAGTTATTGGCGCTTCGCAGCGCAGATAACTAGGGTTCTCTGTCTAAACATTCGCATATTTCTTCGAGGCAACAAGTTAGTTCATGATAAAATAAATCCCGGAAATCGCAATAATATATGCCGAAGATATCAAAAAGTATAAAGTGCAACCCGGACAGCGACATTATCATGGTTTAATAGTATCAGCAACTGAAGATAATCTGACTTTCTTGTCATAAGAAAATAGAGCACACTATATGCTGCCTCTTAGAAAGCTGTGCTGAATGTATTTCCTATGTTCATGTGCAATGCTGTTCTGTATTGAAATTAACACAATTACACAAAATTTCCTAGTCCCCAATGTTGTAGGCTACATGCACATCGCAAGCTTGCTCAATTTTCATGCCGATATTTGCTTACCTCAAATGCTGCAAAACAAGAATTCGTTTAGCAGCTACAGCGAGTTTCTGCATGGAGCGACGCTGGAAATGAAACTTCCACAGAATGATTTACAAAGTACACTATTCGATTTCTAAGAATCTTGGCGTCTGCCCAGTTCTGCCCGCTTTTTCTTCTATTCAGGCAGGATAAAAGAAAACACAATGTAAATCCAATGGGATGCAGACTAAAGTTTTTGGTAAGAATGAGATTTTCAATGTTTTCCCTGATTAAGTGAGAAGCATACTGAGTTTAGAGCCATAATTATTCTTCAAGTCATTTCCTACGATGTGCATTGTGTTATCAACATTCTGATCGGAGATGCATGTGAGAACTTGGTTGAATGTGGTTATAATTGGACAAAATTCTGTGCTTGCCGACATTACGAGGCTTACTAAATTTGAATTTGTCTAGCTTTATAGACGAAGATGCATGAGCATGATAAGAAAAGTGACATTACATGTCAGAAATGATGGATTTAAACTGACATTTATTCTCTTGATCGGAGAAAACATAGAGAATCTCATTTTTACCGAAAATATCAATCTGCTTCCCATTGTATTTACTTTGTGCTTTTCTATTATGCTGTCCAACAAGAGGACGAATTGGTAAGAACTCGAGTAACTGCAGGATGTGCATCATTCCGTGAAAGCATCATTTTCGGTATCGCTCCCAGCGGAAACACGTTCTGGCAGTCGGACTGAATATAAATCTTTAAATAGATTCATGAAAATTTGATGTTTCTCCCAGTTTTAAATTTTCTTTACTATTTCGTCTAACTAGACTGTCGATCCTTCTTTTGCGTTCATCAATTGTTAAACTTAGGGATAAATGCGCATTTGCACAACAATACGCAACGCGTATGTGAAACAAGCTCAATTTTTCTGCCCAATATCTTGATCTACAATTAAGTCAGCTTTTGCATATTTATGTACATTTGCTTTTTTGTGAGAAATATTTTACCTTCCATTGGAGTAGAAAATCAATGTATTGTAATACTATCTTGCACTTTACATTTATTATGTTATTTTAGCTATACGTATACGTATTACGTAACTTATTTCCCTCTGATGAAAATTCCTTATCATTTCATTCACTTTATAATTCGCGAGTTTTCCGGATAGTTCGGCCGCATTCATACATGCACAAGCAGAGTGTTATACGCATTCTTTGACTCCGTAATGGCATCACAACAAAGCCTTCCAATGGTACTCATGGGAGAAGGTCCGACTCATTATTCATTGGATTGAATTTCTATACAAGATTATTTATTATTACATGTTTTTGACATGAGAAAAAAACAATCATAATGTTAATCGTGCTTTTGCTTATTACTGCTTTTTGATACACACTGACGTGAAATTACATCGCCCTGTAATAGATCGAATAACTTTAACTCACTTAGTTAGTAATAACTTTGTATCACTTTTAAATGATATTTATAATGTGGACTTTCCTACAGATAGCAGCAACTAAAGATCGTGTTCAACTTCGTTCTGAATTTCTTTAAGAAATTGGATTAGTATGAACATTTCAGATAAGGTTACCCAAGTTCGAGATTGATGATGTGTACCACGCCTTCAGATGACTGTTGGTGTGGCACTTCCTGTAGAGGCTGTGGAATTTGATCCACATGTATTCGTGCAAACATCTTGTCAACCCATGTCAAGGTTGCGCAGTCTAGGAATTCGATAGTTGCTCAGACAATATAAAGAAATCATCTGAACTGTAGGACATAATGTAATATGCACATTTACCAATATTGATTTTAAAGTTTTAAAATTTAGATCATCCAAATTGATGAGGACCATAACATTAATTTCTCAATAAAGTTATTATCAGATACCGTAAACGAAAAAAGCTACCAGACAGATGGATCATCCAACAACATAATTGGTCACCACTCTTCGATAGCGGGTACATCATCTTCAACGTATACACAACTATGATACATTTTATTCTATCTAGAACGCTTCATATGCCATTTCAGATTTGTCATTGGAAGTTTTTTATCATCCATATCACTTTTATGAAATCTCAACCTCTGCTTCAAATTTTCAATTTTCAATAGCTGTGGCACGAATATCATTTGTCCTTCAATATATTGGTTGATACCATCAGATCTAAGTTCTACCATCTTAAATTAAAGCCATTTTTGTATTTCAGATATTGTGCGTCATCAAATTTTGCTAGAATATGTTAATAAGAAAAATTGGAACATTATATATTTCATGGAAAAGTTTCTTACTCAAGCGACTGTGCAAGAAGTTTGCTTGGAAACACTCTGTGTTTTGGCAGCCGCAGGTATGAATTTTATAAAATTATCGTTTAAATAATTTACCTTTAATAACAAGACTGCCAAAGTTCTGATCATCCTCTTTTTGATGTCATCCTTCATAAGAATAAAGAACGATATCCTGTGATTTTCTCTCGTACGCAGCGTAGACACAACTGTTTCGTCGTACTGTCAACTGTACTATCCAATAACTTGACAACTTTGATTTGACTTGTATAACATTTTTGTAACTTTTGATTTCCATTTGCAAATATAAATTTATCTCTCTCTCTCTCTCTTTCATTGTCATGCAATTCGCTAATGTGTTTAATTGCATTCCATTGGTGTGATAGGGCATTGATAATCAAAAAATATTTCTTTTATGACATCGCCATTATTAAATATTTGACGTTAATTTCATGGCTGATGCCAATCCGCAGATTCGCAAGAATATTTTTTCACGAGGCCATAATTTGCGGAAACTTGTTTTTATTAATACATTTGAAATAATTGCAAAACATTTGTGGAAATATTCACATAAAAATCTCCACCATATCCATGGTGTGACGAAAATGCAGACTTCTCTCTCTTTCCTCATCAAGACTACTCGGCAGAAGTGAGACTTAACGTACATTAACTTTCAAGGCAGCGACGACCAATGGAGTCGCTTGCATGAGCCATTGATCGGCGCAGACTCTTCTTCCCTTCTCTGAAGGGAGGGCGAAGCGATGCCCGGTGACAGGGAGCCGGCGAGTGGCTGGGCGCCAATCATACGCTCCAGGTGGATGATCGATCCTACACATTTGGAGAGACATCAAAACTCCCTGCTGACGGACCAAACGCTCTCTCATCTCTCTCCCGCCTACAGTACGCACGATCTCTTGTTGGGAATCAACGACGCTGCTGCGACCCTTCGGCTCACGACCGCTGTCATTGCCAAGTTGACAACTGCACGTACACTCACATTCTCTGCGAACGCCAAATCGGCTCTCTTAAGGGCCACCACCTGCCTTGCACTTAATAAACACATTCACTCACAGGGATTTGGCCTTTTTTCTGTTCGTACCTTGGGGAGGTCGTAACAGAAAATTGGGGGCTCAGCCGGGATTGTTCCAAATTTCATCAAAGTTGTCTTATGCTACTTACGTTGGCATACTTTTCCCTTAAGCTACTTACGTTAGCGTTTTCGTCAGTTAACTACCGCTTAAATTATCAGTCTTCAATAGTTACATAGACATTTATACTCGCGTCTAGCATAGATTTATTAATCTATTCTGTTCAAAATGGCAGACAGTGAGGTTTTGACGTCTATTCATTCTTACGAAGAAATTTTGAATTTCAAAAAGACTGAACTACTTGAGTTAGCTAGACACCTCAGCATTTCGTGCAGTCATAATTTAACAAAAGCGGATATCCGCTCTAACATTTTCGCGGCCCTTGGACGCGTTCCTTCTGATCATGGTTCTGTTAACGGCGATATTGAATCTGAGGATGAGGACACTTCTGAAATTAAAGCTTTGAAATTAAAATTGAAAATTGAGCAGGAGATTTCTAGACGAGAGAGATTACGTTATCTACAGGAATCAAAGCCGGTTTCTCCTTCTACTGACAGTTTTGACATTAACAAAGTGGTGAGGCTTGTGCCTCCGTTTAAAGAATCAGATGTGGACAGTTATTTCCTCCATTTTGAGAGGGTTGCTCAAATCATGAAATGGCCGAAAAACATATGGCCAATGTTGCTCCAGAGCGTTTTGGTAGGAAAAGCTCAAGAGGCTTACGTGACCCTGTCGCTAGAAGAGAGTTCGGATTATGAAATTGTCAAAAGTCGCATTTTGAGAGCATTTGAAAAGGTCCCTGAAGCATATCGCTATCGATTTCGCAGCCTAAAGAAATCCGAGTCTATGACCTACTCTGATCTTGCCCATTCTAAAGAAGTCGCATTTGACCGTTGGTGCAGATCCATGATGGTAGATAATTTTGAGCAATTAAGAGAATTAATCCTCATCGAGGAATTCAAACAGTGTCTCCCTGAAGACATGAAGACATTTATCGAGGACAAAGATCCTGACGATTACAAAGCTTGGATTATGTTATCCGAGGAATATGCAATTTCTCGTAAGCGCTCTAATAAAGAGAGGAAAAGCACATTTAATCACGCGGATCAAGGCGCCTCCAAAATGAAACAGTCTGATAACATACCAGTTCGAAACCCTTTGAACGGCTCCACCAGACCGGTAACTTGTCACTACTGCAAGAAAACCGGTCACACAATCTCTGAGTGTTTCAAACTCAAAAGAAAGAAAGAGGAAGAGAAAAATTCCGTAAATACAGTCGACTCCCAAGATGTCTTAGCCTCACCGAAAGGAGATTTTCTCCCGTTCACATTCGAGGGCACAGTCTCGTTGGACAATAAAAATGAGGTCCCTGTAACCATTTTGCGTGACACGGGAGCGATTCGATCTTTCATCTTATCAAATGTGTTGCCATTGTCAGAAAATTCCGCTACCGGAGACATCATTGACACAGAAGGATTTTGGGGAACCGGAACAGTGAAGTTACACAAAATCAACATTAACTGCGAGCTCGTTTCCGGACCAGTAGTTGTCGGAGTGACCGATCACATACCAGCTCGGGGAATTACTCTCCTGTTGGGAAATGATCTGGCTGGTTCGAAGATAAGAAAAGGTGTATCAGTTGATATCAACGATTCGCCCATATCTGAGGAGAAAAGGAAAAATGTTCCTTGTGGTGTGATAACACGCTCACAGGCGCTTAAAAGGACTGAAGATGCAGATAATGATATTCCAAATTCTGAAGGCTCCGAGTCTATCAATACAAATGAATTGATAGCGGCTCAAGAACGGGATAATGAAATCAAAAAGTTATTTGAGATTGCTGTTTCTGAGCAAGAAATCAAAACAGTACCCCGTGGCTATTATTTCCAGGAATCTGGCTTGTTAATGAGAAAATGGCGGGACCCTAGAGTCCCTGCAAATGAAGAGTGGTCCGTATTCCACCAAATCGTAGTCCCGAAGAAGTTTAGGGGCGAGATTCTGAGACTAGGCCATGAAGTTCCCATGGCAGGTCATCTAGGCATAAGGAAGACTTTTGATAAAGTGACTCGACATTTCTACTGGCCTGGGATAAGATCAGACATTACTGCCTTTTGCAGACGATGTCATATTTGCCAAGTATCCGGAAAGCCAAACCAAGTGATTCCTAAATCGCCACTTCGACCGCTTCCAATAGTCGAAAGTGCATTTTCGAGGATAATTATTGATTGTGTTGGCCCTCTCCCAAAAACTCGAGCAGGAAATCAGTATTTGCTAACTATTATGTGCGCATCTACACGCTTTCCGGAGGCCATCCCGTTAAAAAGAATTACGGCCGTCCAAATTGCAGACAGCCTGCTGAAGTTCTTCACGTTTGTTGGACTCCCTAAGGAAATACAATCAGACCAGGGCTCAAATTTCATGTCGGGCTTGTTTCAGCAAGTCGTAAACCTGATCGGTGCCAAACAAGTGCGATCATCAGCCTACCACCCTCAGTCACAAGGAGTATTGGAAAGATTCCACTCTACGCTGAAGACCATGTTGCGGTCCTTCTGTATTGAACACGAAAAAGACTGGGATAAAGGTGTCCATTTTGCGATATTTGCAGCCAGAGAAGCCACTCAAGAGTCATTAGGCTTCAGTCCTTTCGAACTAGTGTTCGGCCACGCAGTCCGAGGCCCGTTAGGTTTGCTGAAAGAAAGTCTCTTAAACGAAAATCTACAACAGAAAGATTTGCTGTCATATGTCTCAGATTTCCGTGAAAAGTTAGTGAATGCTACCGAACTGGCACATAAGAACCTTAGAACAGCACAAATATCCATGAAAGAACTGTACGATCAGAAATCAAAAGTTCGAAGTTTTAGCGTTGGGGACAAAGTCCTCGTACTCTTGCCGATTGTGAGCAATCCGATGAAAGCTCGCTATCAGGGCCCATATGTCATTTCGAGTAAGATAGATGAGTTAAATTACATCGTGAGCACACCAGATCGAAAGAAAGATACACAATTATGTCATGCTAACATGATAAAGGAATATTATGCAAGATCAATTGAGTCCGATTCGGTTCTTAGTGTGCAAGATATTGATTTTGAAATTAAAAATGACAATCAAAACGCGAGATTAGCGAATTCTGATATACTGAAAGATATGAAATCACTTACAAATCATCTGCCATCAGACGAAGGAAATTCACTCGAAAACTTGATAGTAGAATTCAAGATCATCTTTGGCGATGTACCGTCTCGTACGGATGTTATTGAGCACGACGTCTGTCTAACGAGTGATATCACTCCGATCAAATCACATCCGTATCGAGTAGGCCCAGACAAAAAGAAAATTATTCAAGAAGAGGTCGATTATATGTTAAAACATAAAATTATCGAACCTAGCAATAGTCAGTGGGCATCTCCTTGTGTAGTTGTCAAGAAAGCCGATAATTCATATCGATTTTGCACAGATTATAGAAAATTAAATGCAGTGACTAAAAGCGATTCTTTCCCCTTGGCCAGAATCGATGATTGTATAGATCGCATTGGGAAAGCCAGATATATTTCAAAATGTGATGTTTTGAAAGGTTATTGGGGCATCCCTCTGACCGAAAGAGCTAGGGAGATATCAGCATTTGTCACGCCAGATGGACTGTATCAGTACCGAGTAATGCCCTATGGCATGAAGAATTCTCAAGCTACATTTCAAAGACTAATGACAAGTTTACTGAGAGGTATGAAGAATGTCACAGCCTATGTTGATGACATTGTTGTACATAATGATAGCTGGGAGGAGCATCAGAAATCTCTGCGCGAACTGTTTGTCAGGTTGCAAGAAGCAAACTTGACCGTTAATTTGAGCAAAAGTGTGTTCTGTAGAGCCGACGTCACATACTTAGGACATGTAGTGGGGCATGGAAAAGTTAAGCCAGTAGATGGACATGTTGAAAAAATGAAAAACTTTCCTCCACCAACTGACAAAAAAGGTGTAATGAGATTCCTCGGCATATTAGGTTACTATAGGCGATTTTTGCCAAACTTCTCGACGGTTGCATTTCCTCTGACCGATTTACTAAAAAAGACCTCAAAGTTTATTTGGACTACTCCTTGTCAGGAAGCATTCGAGTCATTAAAAACTATGATGTGTGATAGGCCGATTCTAAATGCTCCAGACTGGAACAAACCATTCGAACTCATGACTGACGCGAGCGACGTAGGCATAGGTGCAGTGTTGACACAGAATATTGAAGGTGAAAGATTTCCAGTTGCATATTTCTCGCAAAAGTTAAATAAGCACCAAAAGAATTACTCTACAATAGAGAAAGAGGCCTTCGCCTTACTCAGTGCAGTTAAACATTTTGAGATTTATATTGCCTCTTCAGTGGGTTCAGTAAAAGTTCACACAGATCATGATCCGTTGATTTTTCTCAATAAAATGAGGTTCAAGAATCGTAGATTACTCGCTTGGTGTTTAGCTCTTCAGGAGTTTAACCTTATTGTCTGTCATATAAAGGGAAAAGACAACATTTGGGCTGATGCCTTATCCCGCACCGGTTCCTAGTTTTCTGACAGATCTACCCAGGATCCGTGTCAGAGACCAAACAAATCCTGAGTGAATTAAAAGGTTGTGATGAACATTTTTGTGGTGATTGGAGAACATTTCTCCGCGTTTCAAGTCATCGCAATGCTCCGATTTATCAACGCTCTTTTATGCCGGGGGATGTGACGAAAATGCAGACTTCTCTCTCTTTCCTCATCAAGACTACTCGGCAGAAGTGAGACTTAACGTACATTAACTTTCAAGGCAGCGACGACCAATGGAGTCGCTTGCATGAGCCATTGATCGGCGCAGACTCTTCTTCCCTTCTCTGAAGGGAGGGCGAAGCGATGCCCGGTGACAGGGAGCCGGCGAGTGGCTGGGCGCCAATCATACGCTCCAGGTGGATGATCGATCCTACACATTTGGAGAGACATCAAAACTCCCTGCTGACGGACCAAACGCTCTCTCATCTCTCTCCCGCCTACAGTACGCACGATCTCTTGTTGGGAATCAACGACGCTGCTGCGACCCTTCGGCTCACGACCGCTGTCATTGCCAAGTTGACAACTGCACGTACACTCACATTCTCTGCGAACGCCAAATCGGCTCTCTTAAGGGCCACCACCTGCCTTGCACTTAATAAACACATTCACTCACAGGGATTTGGCCTTTTTTCTGTTCGTACCTTGGGGAGGTCGTAACAATGGATAAATAAAAAAATTCGGCATTCATCCATGAAGATCACCATAGATATCCACATCCACGGCAAGCCTGGTGAAGATGAGCGTTTATTGAGAGTGAGCTTCTCTTAGAGAGTTGGGCTTCTACTGCAGATTGAACTTCAATTAGAGAGAATGCAGTACTTTAAATTTGCTGAGATTAATAATTGAATCAATGCATTATTATAATTCTAGATGTTTCTTTTGTTGTATTCGTAATATCCATGTCTACGGATTTTGTTCTTGGAAGTCACTGCAAGTGTTTTCATGTCTATTTCGATGAATAGATCACATAAGATAGGACATTACTTCTTCTGTCCCTCACTAAGCGCGAGTAGAATACATTTTTACTGACATTCATGAATGACTTCTTTGAAGCAATGATATCAAAATTAATGTCATTTTAGAGGGAGCAACTGCAACATTGTATGAAAAATCATCAGTGGAATGTTGTGTAATGGCGATGGAAACACATGAATCTGCTTACGGTAAGATAAATTTAACTTTTGCTTTATTCAAATGTTCATAACGAGCAGTTTTGAAGAAGTTGTGTCATTGCGTAATCTCAATGCTCTATGATATTCATCTTAAGTACACGGGTGATTGACAGTTCCACTGAAGTAACTTGAGGACTATTATATTATAAAGCAATGAATTTCATGAATATTGCCCATCAAATAATTCTCAAAGCAGTCATAAAAAATTGCTCATTGCCTATGGAGTGCTGTAAACGTATTATTGGATAAGTTGGATCCCAAATATGAACGTGTATCTGCATTTTACTAAATTTTCTGAAATATTGAATATGTTCTTAATGTAATTAACTGATCTACGGCAAAGCTGCACGGTTTAAGGAGCGATTTCTGGAGGTTGCATCAGTTGTCATAACCAAAAGATTGACGTTTGAAATGAGAAAGATGTTTATAATAAGAAGGGTAGCCTCAACTTTCCTTACTAGACGGCTAAACGGTTTCCGTGTAAAATCTATTGAAATCTTGATTATTCAAAAAACTGTGTGATAACTACACATACAAAACAGAATGAAAGAAAGGAGTTGTTGAGGGTTGTTTCAGTATAGCTGCAGATTTAGGCTGCCACCGACTCAAGCATCAGATTCAATTATCACGACCGAAGATAAATGTCATCTTGTGGCCGCAATCGACAATCAATCCTTTTCAATGTCAATAATGTACTGACAAAGTAGGTTAATGGGTCAGGGAGTTGAAAGTGTTAACTGAACATACCAAATCACAACTGCATGTAGATTACATTGTGTTAATGAAAGTCTCCATATCCAAATTTGCATATACTTTTTTTCGAGCGATTCCATCCTTTGAGAACTATGTGGATCCCGTGAGGTACATTATCGACGACGCTTTGCTCCCAACCTTGTTGATCAGCAGGTTCCCTTAAGTGAAATGATGAAAGATTACCAACCAATCAAGGTTTCTTTGGGACACCTTCTTTATACGTTTGTGATAATTCCATTTCACAACATAAAGCAGCTGGTTTTTTTAACTAAGACTCATGTAAGCTATAGCGAGGAAAACGACTGTATATAACGAAATGAATAATGATGACAAGAAAATAGAATTGCTTAGACAAGGCGAAGAGAATAAAAGAGAAAGTGAAGAGCAGTGGCGGCTCGTCCATTTGTGCAGGTGGGGCAGTGCCCCACCTATTGAAATGTTGTCTAACTTAAATAACCAGCGACATCAGTAGTAGACTCCATTTCTTGATCATAAATTTCAACTAAACTTCATGTACATCTATTCCATTTGCGCGACAGTGACGCTAGCAGAATCCATCAATCGTTTTCAAGACTGATGGGCGCGCCCAAGCATCGAGATTGAGATGACGTGAGAGTGGTTCATTTCACGATCTGAGCGAATAGACAGAATTAACACGCGATGAATGCGTCACAAAATGGGCACTCGAGAGGGAGCCCTAACGCTTCTGATTGGTTAACCGTCAATGCAAAGACAATGCATTGCGATTCCCTTTTTACTAAGTGAGGTGATGTGAGGTTAGCACCAGCGATCAGTCCATGAATCAGCCTGAATGATAGACAAAATGTTGCTTCAACCGTGTAACTAAATGCAGTGACATAGACTTACACATGTATAGCATGTTGCTAACATATTCTTCGCTTTTCATTTATAAAATAAGATCCTTTTAGACTAGATTTTTGATTATGTAAAAATTTCATGCTTATGCTCCACCTGGACCAAATGTCACGAGCCGCCACTGGTGAAGAGAATCGATTCTTCCCTACCTGACTGTTTGTTGTTAATAGTGAAGTAAACCAGAGAAAAAGTCGCACGGACATTGTACAAAATAGCGCTCATTGAAAAAATAATCGTTGCTCTTCAGACTGCCAATGCATCCATTTTTCCATTGGGATATCGTCGCCCTGCGTTTTCCGCAAAATTATTCCAATCATTGATAAATGATCTTCTTCCCCTATTTCTCCTGACATAAAGCCAATCTCTCGGTCTCTTCAAATTTCAGAATGATCGTCAAAGATGAGACCAAATTCTGTTTTAATCATAATGGTACACGCATTTAAATGAGGTTCACGTTGAAGTTAGTGTTCTTTGAAAGCTTAATTTTCAAATTTTATCAACTTGGTGACTTCTGTAACTGATTGATTTGCATATCAGCCTCACGAGATAACCTGGAAATATACAAGCATTAAAATTATTATTTGAAAAAACTTCGCCGATTGCTTTTATTATTTTTATGGTGGTCCCAATAATAAGCGTAGAATTTCTCCGTCAGGTATTCAAAAAAATGGTTTGATATTGATGCAGCTGTTATCCTCGGAATTCGATCCCTTTGATGACAAATTGGTGACTCGGACAGCAAAGCAGATTTCGAAGTCCATGTCCTCATATCCTCGAGCTCTTGGAGTACAGGCGGAGGTAAAGTACTGAAATTAACAGATTTGATGTTGTTGTTACTACCAAAACAAGTAAGAACAATGTTCAATCTTCCACATTGTGTCGTGTAATGATTCAAGACGATAGCGAAACTCGATTAAAAAGTTCAAACGGAATTGCCGCATTTCTTCGAGCAGACACCGTCCTTGAATGATACCCGCACTTGGTTCATGTAGTCAGTGACATCGCATATATAAGATAATAGCACGTATGAGATAATCGCATATTTTAATATTTTTTTCTAGAACATCATGCAAATGCTAGCCAATTGTGCATGTAACTTAACCTTACATTTAATTGACCAGACAACGGGAGATGATTTTTCAGCAAAAGAAAGTGACAAAGACACCCAAATAGATATGGTCGTCGATGTAATAGTTTAAGTTAATATCGTAAAAGACAAATATTCGACGTCCAGCGCCTTCGTCGGTCGATCTTGCAACAGTGTTGTAAACAAATCCTGCCGTGTGAACACACATGAAGAGTTAGTAATATTAAGAATTGTGATATCTCTATGGATGCATGTCTAATTGTCTAATTACATGCTAAAAACAGTTCGCCTTAGACTCCACTATCTACGTCAAGTTACTTTGTCACATGATCATTCTATTGCGAATTATACAAAGGGCCTCCTACAACCGGTTTCAATTATAGGTCGCAGAGCTACCTTATTCTTCATCAGAAAATTAAAAGAGATAACTATGTATGCATGTTTGAAATTTGAAATTCAAATTTCAAATATGATTTTTCATTATTTTTGTACTTTTTAGTTCTGCACCTAATCAGCAGTTATTGAAAATTTTCAGAATCATATTGCTTTTAGCCTCGATAAAAGTTCACCCAATTGGGTTGTTTCTTCACCTGCAGAAACTGCATACTAAACTCTGTTGAATCTAGTTGAACTAAAATTATTTGACCTTTGATCTCATCTGATACAATGATGCAATCTCATAACGATTAACAATCATAATTTGGTTAACCACCTTGACCAGATCTTTTGATTAGTGTATGTTTTATTAGTTTTTGTTGTCATTTTCCATTTCAAATATAGATCTAATGGAAATTTGCTAAAAATTGGCGGTTTTTGACCTTTGACCTTCACTCAACCCAGAGATGACCTTAAAAATAAAAGCGATGCATTTTTTTGAATTCACTTTCAATGCCCTTTCGACAGATGTGTGGTTTTGCAAAATAAGTATAATAGTTTGGGAGATCAGCAGGGGGGCGAAAATTAGCCCCCTCCATTGGAGAGCGTGCGGGAAAATACCGCAGTGGGGCGATGGTTAAGTCTTAATTTATGTGATCACAGCATGTCGATGGCAATCGGATCATTGGGCACAAACTATTGAATCAATTCAAATCCCTTTCAGACGAGTAAACACAACTGAGTAAATTACCAATAAGCTTAGGTTTGGCAAAAAACATTGTATCCACTTTTATAATAGAACTCGCCTCAAATAAACCTCGTACATCAAAGTGTCCTTTCTATAAAAGACCCTCCCTATTCGAAGTGATGCGCTATCCATTTTTTTCTATATATGAACTCAGAGTGGTTACATTAGAAAGCTGTACAGCATTAGATATAATGTGAGTAATCATTTACATCTGCAATCTTGACGAAATGTATGTCTGATACTTCATATGCAAGGACTAATACATGTACTTTTCATATGACCTTGCCAATATAATATGCACAAAGTTCCAGGTGTTTTTAAAATTCGTATTACAAGAAAGCGCCACATCGGCAGGCTTTAGGCTATACATGCAAGTCCCGTACAGTACATGTATAAAAGCACCAAATTCATGAAAATGCAAAAGTATCTAATCAACCTATGATATGCTGTCTCTCTTCCAAATCAATGCTGATCGCATTCTGTCAATGATAATAGGACAATAGGCTTTCGACATAGAGTAGTAGTACATTAGGTGTAGCAGCATCTCAGTATTAATTTCATCCACAGTGTACTGGCAGTTTCGATTTTAATAAATGAGCTCGAGTTGTGACCCAGTACTACATGTGAGATATGCAAATTATTGCAGTTTTGCAGAAATTGACAGATTATGATAGCAATAAGAAAGAATAGTATTTTGCAAATTCTTCTTGTCGTGACAACCTTAGCTTATTGGTAATGTTTAAATTATCTTCCATAGAAGTGAATAGGAGCTATCAAAAAGAGGATTTTCTTAAACATGATCATGTCGCAAATTACCTGCCACTGATAGAACAAAGTATGATAGTCAAAGACAATGATCACAATTAATTTAAAAAGGCGTAAATGGGTCCATTCAGATAATGATCACAATTAATTTTCCATTCAGACAATGATAACAATTAATTAAAAAAGGCGTAAATGGGTCCATTCAGATAAGAAATGAAACATAAATTTTGAATCATAAAATCATGCCTATTAAAATGTAATTAATCCACATAAATAGGCCTGAAGTCAAATTTTGTTGTAGTTCTCTTTTAACTGCATAGAGTATTCTCATTCTACCATTTATAACTCTAATTTGCAGTTATTTTTGTTGACAGGGGAATGCTGTCTGTCAGCTGATAATTGGGACAAGAGTCTTACGCTTACAGATCCATTTAGCGTAGTAGAAGAAGGCGATTGACTAGATTTGCTAAAATTAGCAATTTGCATGAAGACTTGCGCTTAAGAATGTGGTTCATGAATTTCCTTGATAATCAGCTTATTAAGACACTTATACCAAATCGCTAGTACATAAACACAGGGAGAATGTAAAATTTAGCTTTTTAGAAATTGATCAAATAGCCTAGTGAAGAAGGTGGGAGGAAGTCTCCACCGAAAGGATTCGAATAAATACATATTTTGTAAACTCAAGTACAAATACAGATACTTTCTTCGCTGCATGTCCAAAATGCAAAACTTGTTTAAGAACCTCAAAATACAAATACTTTTTTCAGAATCTAAAAATGCAAATACAAATGTTTTTGTAGAACATAGACCACAGTCGTTGCCAGACCAAATGGTAGCATCATCTTCAAACTTAAAATACAGGGTGATTTTTAATTAACGCAAGATTTAAAATTGTTTTTATTTCTACTTAGTCGACATGAAAAATGAAGTATTATACATTTCTGAACACCTGAAACTGGGGAATTTATGAATATCAAAGCGGTTAAAGCATATCTATAATCTCCAATTTAAGAAATTTTTATATTCCATTACATAAAATCATTGAAAACTTTACAACAAATGTTCAATCACGTCACCTTCGCTTTCTAAACAAGGTGCAGTCGTAGGAGGAGGTTTGCAATGGCACTTTGTATTTCACTTGAAGAAAAATTGTTGCATTCTTCTGCTATTCTGTGCATTAGCTGATTCATTGTGGAAGGACGACTGTGGTGGAAGACACGACCCTTTAATGTCCCCCAAAACCAAAAATCGAGAGGGGATAAATCCGGAGATCTTGCTGGCCATCTTATGGAATGCCCTCTTCCAATGACTCGATCATTGGGGAAATGTGCCTTTAAGAATTGAGTCACGTCTCCATGAAAATGGGGCGGTGCTCCATCTTGCTGGAAGATAGTGGAGTTTTTGATTCCCTTCTCATCCAGTTGTGGCAACATGTGCTGCTCCAACATTCCAAGGTAATTGTTTCCAGTGACTGTGGAGTCAAAGAAATAGGGTTGCAAAACGAATGTTGACGATATGCCACACCAGACAGTCACTTTTTCAGGATGAAGCCCTTTCGAAACCAAAACATTGACTGGGCTAGGGCTCCATATGACACAGTTGTGCCGATTAATGCTGCCATCAAGCGTGAAATTTGCCTCGTCGCTCCACAGGATGCGTTGGATAAGGTCCTCATTCGTAAGCAGCCAGTTGGCGAATTCAAGTCGATGGACCTTATCGCCATCCGTTATTTCTTGATGGACACGTGTGCGATAGGGATACCATCTCAACTGCTTGCGAAGAACTGTCCACACATTAGATTGAGAAAATCCAGTCGCTTCCGAAATCTCACGGGTGGAACAGCAAGGAATTTCGCGGCCACTCGTTATCTCAGCAACAGTCTTTTCCACTTCTTCTTCGCGCTCTTCTCTTAAACTTTTACGTCCTTTTCCTGGAGAATCGTTTACAGAACCGGTAGCTTTGAAACGAGTCACTAATCGTTGAATCGTAGTGACAGCGAATGGATCTCTATGCAACTTGTGTTTGGTCTTATATGCACGTAATGTTTGAAGGCAACTTTCATGATTTTGAGCGTACAGGAATATCAATTCAATTCTCGTTTCAGTAGACAGAGACATCTTGATCATTTGACAACAGTGCCGTGTGTTGCAAGCCTTTATTCCACACTTGATAGCTCTGTAAACGCTGTTCATCGAGGCTTCATAGCTCCATCGCTTACTGATCGCTTTGCAAATGCTTTTCATTGACAGTTCATGACAATGAAATTATCACCATCAAGATCTCAAAGGCAAAATGAATTAATAGAAGTGTGATCAGATTGATGATAGAATGCGTCTGATTTTCACTTGCTACCCTTTTCTATTCATATCTAATATCAATAATTTTTCTATGGTTGTGATTAAAGGAAGTTCAATGAAATGAAGTAATTCAATGGTAATGAAATTCAAAGATAAAATATAAAAATTTCTTAAAAATTGGAGATTATAGATATGCTTTAACCGCTTTGATATTCATAAATTCCCCAGTTTCAGGTGTTCAGAAATGTATAATACTTCATTTTTCATGTCGACTAAGTAGAAATAAAAACAATTTTAAATCTTGCGTCAATTAAAAAACAGACGACTTAGGTCATGAGGAACATGATCGAATATTCATACTTATCAACAAAACAAAAAGCAAAAATCTTAGCTCGCGTGAGAAAAGCGGTTATACACTTAAATCAACAAAAATTTAACAGATATTCAAGCAGATGAAATTTTCGCGTGCGAGCTAAAATTTATTTCATTTTGATTTTTGCTGATACTTATGAATGGATTAAATGTTTCTCACGACCTAGATCGTCTGTATTTCAAGTCTGAAGATGATGTTACCGTTCGGTCTGATAGCAGACTGTGTTTGAGGAAATAGGTCTACACCTTTAATAAGATCAAGTACAAACATAAATACCTAAGGAATGTCAGAATGCAAATACAATTTCTTTCAGAATCTTTAGATATTCAATATCTCTATTCAGTAAAAAATTGTGAAAAGAAACATCACAGAAAATTGCCCTGTTGAAAAGGCTTAAAATGAAATTTTTCAAAAATTTGCTTTATCTCATACAAATTTGCATTGATGTCGGCACAACTGATGGACAAGAGCATGCCTGAAATTCCGACTACAATTAGCATCTTACATGCAATCACATGTGTTATCCGCCTTATTTCAAAACGATCGGGTCGAAAATATCGAGTATGTGCGGCTTGCCTAATTCAATTAAGAATGTGACCAGTTAACCAATGACTTTTAAACTTCTTATAGCTAGAAGAGTATCTTTCTATGCCTGATATGTTACTGCCTGTGATCTACAAAGCTTGCGATGGAATTGCGCAATATATTCTAATATCTGCCGTTCGGAACTATGCTTCTCTTGCACCACCTATCTGGCCGTGTGGACAGTGCACTTGTTTAGCCTTCTAGTTGACTTGTGTTCAACTCCTGGTCAGACGAGGTGAGGTCGGGAAGATAGGGTGTAGTGTTCATTTGAATTTTGCTTGTGTCATATCCATGCTAATCATTACAACAACTTTTCGTTAAAATAGACAGCCGATTGTCAAGTGCATTCATTACGCATTTTACATAGTCTACATACTTTAAGCAGTATGACATCCACCGTTTTAGTTGACATCAGCACTCGCAGGTTGTTTTCTGATACATTATGCATGTATGTATTTGTGTAGAAATTATTTTTTCAAGTTCGACGACTTTCTACTCCTCATTCTCAATGTCTCATATCATTTCGAATTAGGATGTAATAGAGATTTACTATACAGATTCACTATGTATTGTGAAATCATTTTTCTTGCTCTGAATTCAGTAGTTATATGACGATGTATCACCACATCTTCTATTTTCATTTCAAGAAGCAAATTTGTCCCTCCACTATTGGAAACAGTAGCAAAATCTCATGAATTGGAAATATTGGCTACGATTCTTGAGCTGATAGATATATCAACTTTTTTCGTGGTAAAACATACATTGCTTTTAAATTGTTAAAATCTGCATTGTAATTCCATGGGAAATAATTCAATGTTCATTGTCTGTCTTAATCTGAAATAACAAATTTACAATGAAAGTCCTCATTGTTTTATGATGAATAGATTTTTTGAAATACTAAGACAACTAAATTTCTTCCTATTGTACACATATGTTGAGTTCAAGGGAGTAATACTCAAGACAAATTCAAAAGCATGAAATTTAAATATTTTCTGTATTAATTTTTTGCTTAAGGGATGTGTTACAATTCAATTACTGGCTGAAAGGAGTCCCAGAATCGCGAAATGCCTCGTGGAAGCCGAATGCCCTATTCGAATATTCAATATCTTAGAAGATTTCAACAATCGAAAAGATCTACATTCATTGGCTGCGGAATGTCTGTACATATTGTTGGCGGATAGAGATTTGAAGTCAATGATGTTATTACAAGCTACAAAATATGGCCAATTGAAGGTAAGTTGTTTAGCATATTGCAAGCTTGCTTAATTTTCTGCCATCCGTCCTTTGAGGTTGAAAAATGAAGATTTCATCAAGCTTATACACTTTCCTTTCATTGTCATAGATGGTCCGACCGTGAAAATTAAAGTAATTAGGTGCAGTAAGTAAATTCATGCACTTAAACTTAATCCATGCATTTAATAAACGGTTACCCAGACTCAAAGCTAGAAGCGTTTTATCAAGGAAAATGTTTTATTTGCTTGCTGTAGATATATTATATTGGCAAATCATAAAGATGATGGCAAAATTTCGAGGTAATGTACGTATGATAACAACCTTTAAGGTGCGTTTACACGTGCCACTTACTGTCGCCACTTCACGTTTTAGCCAATGGTGCAGGTCCATCCTGATAATTCAAAGATTTGTGATTTATCTAAACTTAGCCATGCTCCTGACACTTGTTGACCGCAATAGGTTTTGCAAATGCGGCCAGCATCTTCGCGCAAGGACATAGACATCAATTTGGAAATCACCGTCGGATAGCTCAAACAACTGCTTGCACGCAACTCATCTTGACACCGCAATGCTCCTTGCATCACTCATATCGACCTGGTAGTTGGGGGCACTAATTCAGTTTCATGCTCATGCACGTCCCAGATAACATCTTGACAGGTTTGCCGTTAGGATAAATTTCCAGCACAATCCCAACCCATTCCCAATGAGAATTTCCATTTTGATCCCAATAGATCCCAATCACAGTATCCTGCTTTAGAGCTAAAAACGTATGCAAGTTGACCTCAAGCTGCATCGGGGCTTACCGCATGGGCCTACCATATATGCTACTTTTTGAATTGATGAAAGTAATGTATATATGATCGGTCCAGGACAAGTAAAAAAAATAAATAAGATACCTAAAAAATGCAAAAAATGTATATATGACGGTACAGGACATCAAAAATGCAAAAATGTATATATGACCGGTCCAGGAAAACTAAAAAAATAAATAAGATACCTCCAGAATGTAAAAACGGACTATTTCATATACTGAAAAAGAGCTATAAAAAATAAAATAATAAAATTTAAAAAAAGTTCTAAGCTCGTTGGGATTTTTTCATATACTGAGAATGAGTGTCGGACTGTTTCATACACTGAAAAAGAGTTTTATAAATAAAAATAATATTAAAAATAAAATTAAAAAAAAGTTCCAAGCTCGTTGGGATTTTTTCATATACTGAGAAGAGGTTTCAAAAATTTCACGTAGTCGAAAATTATCAAACATTTACGTAGTCCAAAAACATCAAAATTTCACGTAGTCGAAAATTTAGGCAGTCTAAAAATTTCACGTAGTCAAAAATTTAGGTAGTCTAAAAATTTGTGTAGTCCAAAAATTTACGTAGTCTAAGAATTTATGTAGTCTTTTCACATAGTCTAAAAATATCAGAAGATTGTATTCAAAATATTTATTAAAAATGGAAACCTCAAAGATGGAAGAAACCTCAAAAATGGAAGAAACTTCGAGAATATATCCTTCGTTAATAAAAGAACGTAGTTCTACTTTAATGGACACTGAAAAGATGAACATTGAAAAACACAAAGATAGAGTACGTTATATGAAAGATAAGGAATCTCAATTATTATTAAGATTAGAGCATTATAATAAATTAAGAAAGAGATGGTCTAAAGTTAAGAATGTAACACAAGGTATTGGAATATTTTTAACAGCAAGTTTGGGTGATTTAACAATTGTTATATCTTCTGGCGCTCTTTCAATTCCTGTTATTGCTACTGCTTTGCACTCTGATGATCGCCCAATTGTAGGGAACAGCTGCTTCCGCATTCATGAAACAATGCAGTTGCTTCTCGCATTCATGAAATAGTACATTTCAGAACAAACAGCTGTTACATGCACTTATGTCTTTCTCTTACCCCCACTTGCCAAATGAACTGCCAGTTTTGCGACTGGAACCGCATCCAAAACCGCTTTTTGAGCGAACGCGTCTCAGAAAATGGCAGCGATTCGTCGGTTTACTTGAACTCTATTGTTTTAGAAAGTTACAATTGTCACGTCAACGTTGTCATAGGGATTTCATTGATGCTTATAAACTGTATCTCATCCAACAAATTGTTGACAATCAAAACGTTGTCAGTTAATAGAATTTATTTCATTTAAAATGAATGATGAAAATCTGACTGAGATATCTCCCAGAGCTTTTGGTCTGACTGAGTTTTTAAAATTAAACGGCAAACAAACAACGACAAATTTCGATTTAAAAAGAATTTCTAATCAATTAGGAATAAATAACTTTTATGTATTAATGAGAGATGAATTGCAGTTGATTAAAAATAAACCGATTCCTTTGAACTTCATAACAAATCTCCACACGTCAGATCAAAAAGGAGTACATTGGTCTGCGGGCGAAGAAATAAAAACGGTTCTAATTATTATTTTGACTCATATGGATTGCCTCCAACAAAAGAAGTAAAAGATTTACTTGGAAATGGAGTGTATAATACATTTCAAATTCAAAAACCAGGAACTACTTATTGCGGACAATTATGTATTTACGTTTTATGCAAATTGCAAAGAGGACTGCCATTTCTTGATATTATGTTAGAATTGAATAATGGCTAGCTAAAGGATACTTGTAATTGAAGTTCAGTCTTTTGTAATTCATTTTCATAGAATCTACCTTTTATCTCCTCATTATCGAAATCTTTAATTTCATGAGTAATCGGATAAGTTTGATTTATTTTACAAACTTCAAACACTTCTCGCGTTCAGTAACCAACAAAACCTTTTCAAATTTATTCTTATACCTAAATATTCGTACCCTATCACCAATCTTAAATTTCGATTTTCGCTTTTGTAAATTAACATTACTTTCATTCTCATTATTATTTTCAAATATCTTTCTTATAAAATCTGGATTTTCAGAGGCATTATTTGGAGTTTCTTCAATACTTGAATGAATGTTATTGTTATACTCTTCTACAATTCCTGGTAATATTTTTAACTATTTCTGATTACCTTGTTCTGTAAATTTCTTAAATAATTTACTTTTTAACGTTCTATTAAACCTTTCTATTACTACAGCTTTTCCAGCATTTTCTGTGGAATAAACTGAGCCTTGGCGATGACTTTCGTCTGTTTCAAATAATGGCTTAACATTTCTGTTATAAAACTCAGATCCTTTATCAACAAACAATTTCTTTGGTTTTCCATTACTTTCCTTGAATATTTCTTCAAACGCATATTTAACTGATAAAACACTTTTATTCTTTAATGGCTTCACTTAAGCGTATCTAGTATACAAATCTATAACGGTTAATGCGTATTTAGAATCAGACTCATTCGGCATATGAATAAGATCAGCACTCCAAATATCATCTGTATTAAATACCTTTACTTTCAAAAGATTTTTCGGCTTTCTATATTCTTTATGAATTTCAGACGCGTAGGTTTCAGTGCTATGAGTTTTGTCTAAACCCTGACCGAACAATGTTTTAGCTTGTAAAGCTTTTTTAACAAACATTCTTTCAATTTTTTCTCTAAATGTAGGATTTTGAATATTATCTAATTCTTGTATCATTTTCCTATCAGCTTCATGACGAGATTTTAGGTCATGATTTCGATAAGCTAGATCGTGTCTATAAGCTGCTGCATCAACTCTGTTTATTGGTTCTTCACCTGGTTTTGGATTATTATTCTCATTTAGTCTTATATCTAATCGAGTTCCTGGACCGGTATATGAATGACCAGGAAGATGTTTTTCTTTTGAATATTTCCTCCAAATAAATCCAGGAAAGTTTTCTAATGTTTTTGTATGTCACCTCCGGTGTGCAGCCGATGGCCAGAATGTACTTTTAAGAGATAATTCAATAAATCTAAATTCGAAATTTTTAATTTAGTTAAATTTTCGGAATTTGTAGAATGTGTTGAATTTGTAGAACTTGTAGAACTTGTAGAATTTGTAGAATACATTTTAAAGATAAAAATATATTTATAACTTTATAACAACTTATATATATAATAATTAATAACAATGCAACAATATATTTATCTAATCATACTAGGGACTTAGATATATTCCAGAACCATCTTTAGTTTCTTTTATTTCTATTAAATCATCAACATTATGTAGAATGTTTTTGAGAACTCGTTTTCCTTCGTCAACTAAATTTAATTTACTAATAAAATTATCTACTACTCCCTCACCTCTAGCAACTGTCTCCAACTCTTTATTATGACCTTTTTGTTCTTCTAATGCTGCCTTCTCTGATTTATTTTTATTTACTGCCTGGACAATACCAGCTGTACCACCTGCAACACTTCCTGCTGCTGCTATGCCACCTATTATTAGTGGAATTAATGGAAGAATTCCACCATTCTTTTCTTCTTGTAATTTAATATTCTCTATCATTGGTTTACTTATGTGATGTTGATTTTTGTTAATCGCAATAGTTTTAGGTGTATTTTTGTCAACAATGTTACGTAGTTTTAATTCAACAGTTTTATTATTACTTTTCGCTTGAGACATTATTGATAAAAAATTTCAAGTTAAGAATTTTTTTAATCTATTCTAGTTAAGAAAAAATTTTAGTAATTTTATTCTAAATAATTTCATTCTAAATAATTTTGTTCTAAACAATTTATTCTAATTAAGTTATCGACGAAGTCTTGGGTTCTAACCTATAGAACTTTGTTCAGAGGCTTTAGCCGATCCTAACCATCTTTCCATTAAGAATTTCAATAGAATATTTTACATCTTCTGGTAGTAAACCATAAGCCATCAATGAAGTTGTTGAATCTTTCTTTTCAATATTAATTGTTACATCGCAACCATTTGTAACAATGTCTTCAGATTGTGCACTTAAATCAAAACAGAAAACTGGATATAAATGTCTCCAATCTTCAGGAGTTAATTGTGGTTCAACTCCAAATTCTATACAAAGATTTCTATAAGCATCATATCTTTCCATAAATCGATTATTGGTATCATCGAATCTTGATGGATCAATAGGATAGCGGGTTTGATTTAAAGCAACTTGTAAACTTCGAATTGTGTTAATATGGAAAAGATTGCTGTTCTTATTAAAACTTGGAAAATCATTTATTTGAAAAGTTAGTAATAAATATCTTGGAATATTTGATGTCCTTGTAAAATGCCAGTTAAGTCTTTGCTCAAAAAAGTTACAGAACTAGCAGTACGCTTTGTAAAACTTTCTGGAATTGGTTTGTTAGTATTTAATCTTTTTGCAACAGTTGATTCAACCTCTAAACTAGGAGTAATATGTTTTATCCACCATTCAAGTCTATCAATTTTTAAATATGCTTTTTTTCCAGTCTTGCCATAAAAGATAAATTCATTATTTGCTGTGCGATGAATTATTAATTTAAATTTTAATTGATATGATATTTTGTCATAATCAAAATATCCGAATAATGGAGACAATGACCAATTTACTGTCTGTTTACTTTTCTTGTTAAAAACACGTCTTTCTTTATATGCAGTACTATTTGTTTTATTTAGATGATTTGCAATATTTTCTACATCTTTCGCAATTCCTGCTGCATCTGTTCCAGCGTGAGTTAAATCATCTACAATTATACCATCATTATTATCAGGAAACCAACCTTCGATTTCATGCATTTTATTATTTTCACCAATTGTAACAAATCGAAGCATTGTATCAATTACACCTGGAGAATCACTTATTGTTTCTATATTTTGAGTTGCAACATCTAAACGCATTTGTGTAAATAATCTTGGAAAGAAATTATTCTCTAATGCAATATTATCAGTATCTGGTAATGGTGTTGTAAAATTAGCATCACTATATAAAGAATATTCACAGTGTAAAAAGGAATCAGGTAAATATAAATATAAATAACTTTGTGGATTGTCAACTTCAAAGTTTAAATCTCCTCCAGTATTTACTCTACTAGAAGATCCGGGATTCATAGCAATTCTTATATAGTCATTCTTTTTTTGATTGCAACTGACTAACGGAGGATCGTCTAATCTAAATTTGCTTTCAATCGAGGAAGACATTTTTATAAAAAATAATTTGACTTTTTTGTTTTTTCTCACACACAGAAAAAAAATTTCTCACACAAAGAAAAAATATTTTCTTGGAATTTGTAAAAAAAATATTTTTTTAGGATTCTTTTTTAGAATATATTTTAGAATTTTGCTAGACCAATACCTAACTGCGTTCCATTACCTCTTATTTCTTCAATTGATTTCTTCTCCTGTTTACTTTCAGCGGCTTTGTTAGCAATTTTGTTTTTTGTTTCCTCTGAAAGTTTTTTTAATTTTTTTAGTTCTTCAGAATCATTCTTTAGTTTACGAATATTTTCTAGTTGTTTTAATTCGTTTTCAGACTTAACAGCATTTGATATTGCACTAGCTGTACTACCTATAGTAGCAGCTCCTTTTGCAACAGATGTAATTAAATCTTTATTATTCTTAATAACATTAGCGATACTTCCTATATTATCACGGATGCCAGATAATATTCCATCTCCTTCTTTTTGAACTGTTTCTACACTCTTGTAATGATAAACAGGATTCATACGTGGTTCATGGTCAATTCTTTTATTTGAAGCAAATTGTTTAAGATTGTGTTTATAAATTACAGGCATTTTTTAGGAATAAATTTGACTTTTGGGAAGAATATTTACGTTTATGATTAAGATTTGCGTTTGTGAATGGACAACAACCGCGTGATAACTTCATTAATTTGCTTTTGCACTTTATGTATTGCGTTAAGCAGCGTGTGATGTATTTTAATTTCTTTTCTATTAACTTGCATTTTCTGCTGATTCATCTTTAAATCTGTTTTAAGAGCCTTCAACTTAATTTTAAGAACATCTAACTGATTTTCAACAGCATTTAACTGTTCTTTATTTCCTTTATAATTTTTCTTTAATTCATTTTCGAAATTGATTTTAAGAGTTTTCATTTTATCAACTTTTTGACGAAGTGATTTTACTTCATTTATTATTCTATTCATCTTTTTCAATTGTTGAGTAATTTTAGAACTTAATTCATCAACACTTTTTTGGAATGTAGCTTGTAACTTATTTAAATTTTGAAAAATGTTTTTAGGAAGTTTTTCTACTTCATTTTCTAATTGTTCTTTCAACAGTTGTATCTGATGTTTATTTTCAATGACTGCAGATTTTAACTTTATAGAAAGCAATATTAAAATTTTTGATTGTTCTGAAATTTTTTTTAAAAGTATTGCTATATTTACTTCTACCTCTTTATCGTTTTTATCAAGTTTTAATAATTTTTCGTTTAATGATTTGTCATAAAGTTTAAGCAACTTTAATTCATTCATCAGTGGAACCAAAACATCGTTTATATATTTTACTTTTAAGTCATTGATTTGTGTATCAACATATTGTTTATTCGTTGACTCTGTATTTTATTGTGGAAGAATAGAAAGATGCAATGGACCAGATAAAGCGTCTCCAGTTTTCATGATATAATTTTCTATTTCTATTTCTGATTCACGATTATTCGGGATATATGCACCTCCACCAACATTTGGTGACATCATTTTTTAACAATAAAAGAAATGTCATGGAAATAAAAAATAAAAATTATTTTCTCATGAAAATAAAAAGTAAACTTTTCTCACATAAAAATGAAAGATAAAAATTGGAAATGACTCAAATTTGTCAAGTGTGTGATATGCGTTTTACAAATCAGGCGTTATTATATTCACATATGAAATATACACCATGTGGTCAACTTATAGAACAATCTCAACAAAATATGCAACCTATGTCAAGTATGCAAAAATTACTACCTATGACATATAAGCAATACATTCGTCAATCACAACAATTAAAAAATTTGCAACCTATTCAAAATATGCAACCTGTTCAAGAAATTCAACCTATGTCAAATATTCAACAATTACAACATTTGTTTTTACCTCAACAAGGACAAAATCTTTATACAGCTAGAAAAAATAACGGTGGTCCAAATAATAATTATTTAGTTCCAAATAATCATCTAGTACAGAATAATCATGTAGATCAAAATCAGGAAGAAGTTCACATGCCACAAAAAAATAAAATTCTTCAAGCTAGGCAATCTATGGATGCACGACAATCTATGCAATGTAATACGAAAAAAGATCTTCTGGTTGTAATAAAAATATAGCGTCTAAAAATTTTGTACGTCATTTAAAATTATGTGAGCAACCAGAGGAGGCTAAAAAAGATAAAATAAAATATAAAATGAAAGATCAGCTATGTCGTGATTGCAATAAATATTCTACAAGTCAAGGAATTACTAATCATTATAATTCTTGTATAAATTCTACAAGACAATGTACAAATTGTCAATCTATTAAACCTAAGACAGAGTTTTATGATAGTAAATATCAGTGTAAGGATTGTTTAAAAGAAAAAGTAAAGTGTGGAGGTTCTCAAAAAATTATATTGAAGAAAAATTTTCCAAGACATGCAACACTTTGTCCAAATTTAAATATGAATAATAATATGAATAATAATATGAAAAATAATTTATAGTAAAATAATTTTTTTAGACATAAAAATAATTTTTTTAGATATAAAACAATTCTAGATATAAAATATTTATTCTAAATTTAGGCCGAAAATAATTTTTTTAATTTTATTTTCCGATTTATTCGAAAAAGAGTCTTAAGTATTCCGGAAGAGAGGAGAGGTTCGGAAATACTTCTTTTAAGTGTAGGAACGAAAATTCCGGTTGATTCCGATACATTCCGGAGGCCCTATAGAGGTCAAAAACACTCACAAGAGTGTAGGCATGCTAGTTCGGAATTAAAAAATAATAATTTTAAAATTTTATTAAAAGAAATAAAAAATGTCTCAAAGAGAAAATTTGGAAGAATTATATTCCCCTGTCATAAATAATGATAATTATAGTAATAAAAAAAAATAAAAGTACACTAAGTCGGCATAAATCACTTAATGCATTAAATGATATTATAAATACTCATGTGGATAACACTGAGTTTCAAGATACACTAACACCTGAAGCTAAAAATGGTGTAGCATACTTAGAAAATCTTAATGATCTTGTAAATACTCATCATAATACAAATATTCATCATATTGCAAATACTCATCATATTCAGAATAATAATAATAAGTATTGAGGTGAACCACCGAAAATAATTTTTTTCCCTAATTCTTCTAATAAAAAAATAGTTCTCTCAGATCTTTCACGTCTTTAGAATTTTTTAAAATTTCATTGTATAAAAATTATTTTTGCAGTGGCTGTTATATATTTTGTCTATATTGTTTTTATATTTGTTTTAAATAAATTAGTTTACTTTCAAACAGAAGAACAAAAAAAGATAAATTTTTATAAACAAGAAATTGAAAATTTTAAAGGATGGAAAACTGATGATGAAAAACCCAAGGATAAAAAATTCCACAAGGTAGATTGAATCAAGAAAATTTACATTTCATTGTTTACGGTAAAACTGGAAGTGGTAAGACTACATTTATAAGGAAATTTATAGAACAACATTGTAAGAATGAAACGGATGTACATATTTTTTGCATGCATACTGAAGAGTGGAATAATTTTTCAAATGTTTACGATCACTATAATTTAGAGATGTTAGAAGATGTGAAACCTTTTGCTGGTACACCTGAAAAAAATTATTTATTGATTTTAGATGATGTTGCAAGTCTAGCAAAACAAAAAAACATGTCAGAAATATTTACAAAAGGAATACATAATTATATGCAAATAGTTGTATTAGCTCATAAAGCTTGTGATGTAGATAATGAGATTAGAGAAAACGTTGAAGCTTTTTTTACAACTAAACAAAATAATCCAAAATTTTTTAATAATCTTAATATAAATTATGAAATTTTATCAAATTATACACATATTAAATATAGAATAATACGTGTTGATACAATGATTGGACATATGCAAGTATATGATAATAATTTAAATTTATTAATAGATGCTGAACATGAAATATATAATAACACTCAAGATTTTGATATTAGCATGTATGAGAAAGTGAGGAATTTATCACCTGAAGCCATAAAACAAATAATTTTTTTTAGAAAAAGAAGCAAAAGTAGCACTAACAATTATTCCTGAAACATTTTATTTTTATTTCGATCATTATTTAACTGCAAAATTTAAGATACCAATACCTAATCGATTAGAAAATAATGATACAATAAAATGTATAAAATCTGGAATTGATGATGCAAGAAATGTCTTGAACAAAGCAACACCAATAATATCTGATGCTAAAACTACATTAGATGAAGCAAAACAAACAATTGAGAACATGAAACCAATAATAGGTGTGAATGCTATAATAGATTAATTACTTATAATCTTAGTCATTTTTGAAATAAATAATTTTTAGATGTGATTTTTAGATGTGATTTTCAGATATGATTTTTTTAGATAAAAATTTTTAGATATAAATTTTTTAGATATAATTTTTTTAGATATAAATTTTTTAGATATAAATTTTTTAGATATAACTTTTTTAGATATAACTTTTTTAGATATAATTTTAGATAATTTTAGATATAATTTTTTTAGATAGAAATTATTTAGATATAATTTTTTGGATGTAATTTTTTTAGATAGAAATTTTTTAGATATATTTTTTTTCTAAAAACTGATGGATGCGATAAATGAATCTTGGAGAAAAAATTTACACGAAAAAAAGTTAGACGAAAAAATGTATAATATTGAACATGTACCAGTTTTAAAAAATTATCGACATCCTACGAATCCTCTTACACCTAAACAAGAAGGTAAATTTCATTACCATCACAAATATATGCAGTTCGTCAAAGATTACAAAATAAAACTCGGTATATCAAGATACACTAAAACAAATGATTTTCCACTTTGTTTTAGGAGTTTTAGAGTATTTTTGGCATATAATAATTTATGGTGGTTAATTAACAAAGAACATTTAACAGTCTATGATTTAAAAACATTACAACAATTAAATATTCCTGCCTTTATTTAAAAATTTTAATCCAGAGAAAAAGTTACATCTAAAATTAAAACACAAATTTTTTCTTCAAAAAATAAATATTGAAAAAAAATTATTGTGTCTTATGTAAGAGACAGTTACAAACAAAAGAAGTTATCAATCTCATTTAAAAAGTAAAGTGCATTTACAAAATGTAGATCGAGCTGATGAGGGAAATATATTAAAATTAAATAATTATAAAAACTATCTAGAAACATTACCTACTGACATAAAAGTTAAAAAAATATTTGATGATTATTCACATTCGGAATATAAAAAAGTTTTTAATAGTGAAGATTTTTTTGGGGAAATCGAAGGTTCTAGTGCTTCGCCCGAAAAAGATATAAAATATTTATTTGATGAATTTGTCGAACATAATGAAGCCGATGAAACTTTTTATGATGTATAAACAAACTTCTATAATATATTTAAGAAATCTTTCAAATGTTATATGAATGTAAAAGTACTTTACACAAAAATTGGATCCGATGGAATGACTGAAGAAATAGTACAGGGACATTTTACACAGACACAAGAAATTCATAATGTAAATGATATACAACCCATAGTTGAAACGATGATAAAGAAATTAAAAGATGCTATAACTGAAGCTCAGTTGCGTTGGAGATTTATTGCAATAATATCTAAGAAAATAGTAATTGACAAATATAAAAATAATACTGGTGGTAGTTACATACCCCTTCCTTTCAGTTCTCCACAAATAATCAACATACAGAATGAAGATGAATATTATTTTCTGTGGGGTGTTATAGCACATCTACATCCTGCAAAATATCACAAGGAAAGACTAAGTCATTATAATAAAGAAGAATATAAAACTGAATATGATCTCTCTGATGGCTTAGATGAATTTCCATATGATTATAATAAGTTAATAAAGTTTCATAAAAAGAATAAAAATTTAATAGAAGTAAATGTTTTTGAATTAAATGTGAAGTTTGTTTCTATTGGTGATGTTACTCCCTTATATCCCGGAGATATTGAAGTTAATAGCATTGTTTATAACAACTTAAAAGAATTTTATTTGAATAACAAAAATTTATGCCAAACAGAAATAGTATACAATGAAAGAGGAAATTACATGCATCATAATATTATTTACAAAGGAAATGTAATATGTACTGAAAAATATGACATTATAAAAACACTATCACCAATAATGATTAATCATAATAATTATAAAGGATATTGAAAAATAATTGAATCTTGAAGATAAAGAATATTTAAAATTATCATACATAGTCTACCAACAATATAATTCTCAATTTAATGAACTAGAATATCATCCAAAAAATCTACAACAATATAAAGAACATTGTCATCAAAAAAATCTACAAGAATATCATACGGGTAAACATATATTAAGTAAGGAATATCATGAACAATATGAAGAACAATGTCGAAAGCAATATGAAGAACAATTTCAAAAAATATATCAAGAACAGTTAAAAATATTACAACAGGAATATCAACAAAAGTTAAAAATGTTAAAGCAGCAGTTAATGCAACCAGCACAAGCGAATATACTATACAGTATAATCAAGGTCATTACATATTCTGTAAAGATATTTCTATATTTACAAAAACTTCAGATAATGCTAATTTTCACTGTCTCCAATGTATGACGAGCTTTAGAAGTATAGAAGAAATGAATAATCATTTATCAAATTCTCAACAAAATGAAGCAGTTAAAGATACTTTTACCAAAGAAGATTATTTAGTATATAATAAATGGCATTACAAAAATAAAGTACCCTTTATTATATATTGTGATTTTGAAGCATTTAATGTTAACATGACACAAAGTTCTGGTAAGCATTTGCTTGAACAAAAACCATTATGTTGGGGAATGTACATTCATTCAAATTATCCTGAATTATTTAAATCAGAATATTGTCAATACTGTGGTGAAGATAGTTCAAAAATGTTTACAAAGAAAATAGAAGAACTACAAAAATATTTTTCACAATTGCTTAAAACGAATAAACCAATGCTTCCATCAACGTATGACCAATTAGTACAATTTGATAATGAAAAAAATTGTTATTACTGTGGAAAAGAATTTACAACTTATAAAGTAAAAGATCATGATCATCTAAATGGATTATATAGAGGTGCAGCACATACACGTAATTCTTGTAATCTTAATGCTAATAAATTTAGATATAACTTTGTACCTTTATATTTCTACAATGGTTCTAAATATGATTTCCATTTAATAATAAAAGATCTATTCTCATCTGAAAAATTACGACAACTAAGAACAAACGTACTATGTAAAACAGAAGAAGAATATTTCTCAATGCAATTTGGTTGTATTAGAATATTAGATGCATTTAGATTTTTTAATCCTTTTTCATTAGATGTCATGGGAAAAACTTTGAAACCTGAACAATGTAAAATATTAAATAGATATAATTTAAAACCTTTAAAAGGTATTTTTCCCTACGAATATTTAACTGGAGATATAAATAGAATAAATGAAATAATGCAAGAACATCAACTTTCTTCGCGTGATAAATTTAAATCAACATTAAAACAATCACAACTGTCTGAACAAGATCATGCAGAAGCTGAAAAGAATTGGAGAGAGTTAAATTGTGGAACAATGTACGATTATACAATGAAATATCTCTAGATAGATGTATTAATCCTTGCTGATCTTTTTGAAAACCTTCGTGACATCTGTGTAGAATATTACGGAATAGATCCATGTTATTGTTATTCTACATCAGGATTAACATGGTTAGCAGGGTTGAAACATACAAATGTTAAACTTAAATATTATAAAGAAAGTTCTTATGATAAATTATTATTTTTAGAATCTGGAATTAGAGGTGGTGTTTCATCTGTTCTAGGTAATAGATATGTTAAATGTTGTAATAAGAAAGTAAATCCTGATGATTATGGTTATTTAAATATTTTAAATCCAGAAGAAAAAGATCAATTTATAAAATTGTTTAATCAAAATATAGAAGGACTTATATCAAATGAAGAGAGTCAAGCAGCAGTTGATGAATTCATGAGAGAAAACTATTTATTATATTATGATTTTAATAGCTTATATTCTTCTTGCATGATACAAGAATTACCAACAGGTGAAATGGAATGGAGTAGATTCCATTGAAATATAGAATGAAGTTGATTTAGCATACCCTGATTATATAAAAGGCGCAACAAAATATTATCCTTTCTGTCCCGAAAACAAAATTCCCAATAAAGAAGATTTTCAGATTATCAAAAATCTTCAATTCCTAAGAAATACAGGCCGACAAAAAAACATATGTTAACACAAAGCAATAAAGGAAAGTATGTTGTTGAAGGAAGAATGCTAGATTGGTATTTAGATCATGGAATGATTCTTTTAAAAAATTACCGGAAACTAGTGTATAGAAAATCTAGGTGGTTAAAAGATTATATAGAGTTCAATATTGGAAAACGTAAAATCGCTAAAAGAAATAAAGATGATTTTGGAAACGTGTTCTTTAAATTAATGAATAATGCCTTTTATGGTAAGACTTTAGAAAATGTGCGTAATAGACAAAATATTGAAATTGTTTATGATAAAGATAGGTTTCTAAATTTAACAAGGAAACCTACATATAAAAGAACTACTAGATTCAGTGATGAACTACGTGCAGTGCATCTAAGACGTAGCATTATAAAACATGATAAGTTAAATTTTATAGGATTCACTATATTAGAATTAGCTAAACTATTTATGTATAGATTTATATATGATTATTTAGCACCTGCCTATGGCGAAAACTATAAATTACACTTTACAGATACTGATAGCGTCTTCTTAGAATTAACAATACCGTATAATTCTTCACTTGATGAAGAAATTAATAAAATAAAAGATATCATTCATCCGTCTGATTTATGTGAAGTAAAAGATGAACTAGAAGGAAATGAAGAGTACATAACAGATGCTGTATTTATAAAATCAAAATGCTATTGTTATAGTACAAATTCTAAAACATCTAAAACAAATTCAAAAACATCTAAAACATTAAAAGGAATTTCAAAGGCATCAGTGGCTAACCAAATAACATTTCAAGATTATAAGAATGAATTATTTACTAATGAAATAAAAACAGCATGTAATTATAGACTTAATTCAAAGAAACATAAAATTTATTTAAAAGAGGAACATAAATTAGAATTAGATCCATTTGATGATAAAAGAAAAATTTTACCTGATGGAATGACTACGTTACCTTTTAAATTTTCTAATTTTTAAATTTCTTAATTTTTAAAGATTAAGAAAAATTTTATGAAAAAAATAAATTATTCGATCACTCCGCGAAAATATTTTCTATAACTCTATCATGTATTTTTTTTATCAATATTAATTTTAATGAAACCATAATCTTTTGACCAACAATTATTACACGAATGTTTGAATTAATCTTCATCTCTTACACATAAATCTCTTAACAAATCACATAAGTTTCTTGCATTTATTTCAAATAGTATACATATATTTGCATTCTTTCTAATAACACTTCCATCTAATGAATACATACTTTGTGTTAAATAAAAAACACTACAGCTGTTATGTCTACCTCTTGTGAAATAATTTCTCTGAACTGACTGATTTCTATCATTAACACAATCATCAAAAATTACACAATGTTTCATTGTTTTATCTAGTTTACTAGGATCTTGCACATTACCACTATCATCTATTAGTTGTATTGATGTGTTTATTTTTATTAGATTCTACTAACTGATAATTTTTTGCTGCTTCTTCACACCACGAACTTATTTCTTCTTCATATTCAGATTTTTCATATTCTTAGAATAATGAAGCAATTGCTGTTTTTGTAAGATTATTTTCAAATCCACATTTTAAAAATTGATAGACGGGTTGTTCTGCTATTGTTGTATAAATTATAGGATTGTTATAATCCAAAAAATTTGGAGTCGTTAAAATTTTAAATAATAAATATGTTTTTCCACATCCTGATCTTCCACAAACAACTGACAAAACTTTATTAGATAAATTTGGATGATGATTAAATTTAAGTTTTTTTTTATTTAATGGGTGCACTTCACTCATTTTTAATAAAATTTTTTTAATAAAATTAAAATTCTCTAACCAAAAGATCTATCACAATCTCTTCACCTCCAAAATTTATTTCTTGTCCTTTCTCATCAGTGATTCTAATGTTAATGCTGTTAATAGTTTTTCTTGTAATAGGGAAATGTATTAATGTTTGTGGAAATATATTTAATCTATAACCAATGGGTGCAATAAAAGCTGGAAAACTGAACATTAAATTTGACAATTTACCATTTATATATCCTCCTTCAATAATGTCACAATGTACAACAATTGAATTTATTTCAGCTATTTTTGGAATCTTCTCACCTAAATGATAACCTTGACTATAGGTTTGTTTATTAAATCCTAGTAGTTTTGACAATGATCTATCATGATTAAAATCAACTTGATGATTTTCGTCTAAAGTAAGAGAAAATTTATTAACTGCTGGTTCCACTGCGAAATGTAATTGTTTCTTATCTTTAAATGGTATACCTAAATGTCTCTTAATTTCATTTGATATTGATTCAACTTCGTAAGAACCAGGAAGAAAAGTTAGTATTTTCCACGTTTTACCTTTATCAGTAGAATATCTAAATTGATCATTCACATCTTTTATAACATTTTGAATAGTGTTAAATGTGGAGAAACTAGTCAATGCAATTTGATAATTTTTATTTTGTTCCAAATGTAGAATGGGTTCTAAAAGTAAAAGTGAAAAGCGGTGCCTAGGAGATGAAGATTAATTTCTATGCTCGGAGTAGCGAAAGCATGAAATTGCACGGATTGTAATACTCCTTGCATTTTCATGCATAAATTGGCGACGCCACACTCACAGATGCAAGCCCGATTTTCCATTGGATCGAAATCAATAACTGAAATTATATTAGAAATAATGCTTCTATATAATCGAGAAGAGTTTTATCAAGCATAATATTGTAAGGGGATTAATTGCTCGTCCAGCTTCTAATGTAGAAAATGTTCTTCAATTGCATTTCAGACAATGGAATGTTTATTGATGATGGGTGCAGATGCAAATTTCACACTAAACGCAGAAACCCCTTTGACATGTGCGATTCAAAACAATGACGATCACCTTGCATATTGTATGGTTCAGTCGTTGTTGAAGAAGGGTGCAACAGATCTCCAAACGGCATTGGATCTCGCAATGAAGACAAATAAGCATCAACTAACCGGACTTTTTCTGAAGCATTTAGGTTGCAGCAGAGGTGAGAATTTCCCATTTTTGAATGTACATGTATATTGGTAGGTTTTTGTGGAAATTACAGCGGAAATCCATTTTGATCCAAGATGTGAATAACCAAGCATCTTTAGTGTCTCTACCTTGATAGGAAGCAACAACACTTTGATTCTCTAGAATCAATGCTATTCCTCGAAGTGGATCTTTCAGTTTGAATAAGCATTCTTTGTAAACAAAAACGTTATTAGATGATATAATTTTATTTTCCAACACTATGATACATTTTCTTGGCGGGGCATCGCCATTCAAATCAACGAAAGTTGGTCTTCGGAGTTGGTAAAATTGTCAAATTTTTTCATTGGCTAGAAATCAGTCTAATTGGATTATAATCTGAATCTAACCAAACTTGTGTTGCAATTGTAATCGCGATTACAATTGCGTAGTTGCAATTACAATTACAGGAATTAGTAATTGTAATCAATTACATTTTTAGTCATGTAATTGCCATTACTGTACGGTCAGCTCTCTTCATTGGCACGCACTTTAAATTTCCTTGCTCTCTTTAAAATGCATAGTCAGCCACTGCTTTTAGGCTGTATAGCGTGCTGACAAAATTGCAGTAACTACTCATCTAAATGAATAAATGCACCAAAAACATTGTGAGGCAAGATTATCTGTCCACGTTTTGACTTGTGTTCACTATTTGCAACACTATAATTGATAACACTACTTATAGACTTATTCTAAGAAGTGCTTATATGGTATTGCCATCATTCATACAAAACTACACAGATGCATTTGTGCATGAATGATCATGTTAATCATAGCTTCACATGCACTTTGTCAATAAGTATGGTCGATAAGTGTGGCAATCTAAATCTGACAGAAACTCTTGATTTTCAAAAAGTGCTTTTAGATATTAGTCACATTTTTTATGATCTCATTATTCAAACTTGATAAAATTCGATGTGGCTATTAGAAATGCGTTGAAACTAAAAAGAAATAATTGCAGTTGTAGCTATTATAGCTTTTGAGCAACATACAAAATTGTAGAGAACCCCCAGGTAAAATAGAGTTAACGAATACATGTGTATCAAATTTCTTAATTGTAGAACTGAAATCCAGCTTGCGTATTTTGCATGATAAGTTATTTAATTTTATAATTACATAAATAAAATGTATTTTATTTAATTCCTTAGCCATCTAAGTAAGGTTAAAACGACTAATTTCTAACGTCACAAGCCAATCGCGTTGTCCAGCATTAGTTCAGCCGGAAAAAATGATTAAACAGATATTGTCTTAAAGGAGAGGTTGTGAGTGAGACACTCTTATTAACGCGGATATTTTGAATCAAATAACGGCCGCCAAATTATTTGACTTGAGAAAGGGGTTTGATAAAAAATGCCTCCGGAATAGACGTGCTGCCGGATAAGCCGAGTTTACGCTGTTAAATTTCAATTTGTTAAATCATGAATTTGCATTTTATAAATCAAATTTAGGCTTAGTTTTAGTTTAGGGTTGGTTTAGTTTGAGTGTGAGGTCATCTTACTTAAGGGAAAATGAATGACTTCTAATTAAAGTGACATTGAATCCATTAACTTTGGTCAACCTGGTTATCAGATATTTTTTGATGTTTGTAGCTATTGTAATGTGATATTGTACATGTAGACGTAAATGCAATTTAGATAAAGTTAGACATGTTGGCAGTGAATAATCTGATTTTCATTATTTTTCAGATGGAAATATCAGTTGGTGTAATTTAAATTTACCAGAATTCAGAATGGATTGGTTTGAAAGTGCTTTGAACGACGAAGACTCTGACAGAGGTAATTTTAGAATGAAGTAATTACTGCTGTTCTGCGATTTCGTTTTGCATGTAGACCAATATGCTAAATTCACCTCGATTTTTTTCTGCGTTCTCGATCTGCCGCTAGATGGAATGGTCATCGCCTGAATTTTCTTAAGTCGACTTCATCAATAGCAAAGATTGCTATTGCAATAGTAGAATTTTAGGCTTCAGAAAATTGGCAAACTAATGAAATAAAGGACTTTCGATTGAAAAGTAAATTTCAGACAATTACTTGCAATAAGTAAATGAAAGAAGTTATGTTATTCATTCACATTGTTGTGTTTGTTGACAATCTCCGGTTTGTATTACTTAATATCTTATGCAGTCACTAATCTATCAAATTTACTGCATTATTTTATCACCCAGCATTAACAATGAATGAAATGTGACAAACGATAGACGAAATTGCCATTAGTAAGACGCATGACTGCTAAGACTGGAACCTGCAATCCCAGGATATCTAGACCTATCGCTCTACCAACTCAGTTACAACTGCTAACTTGCGAGCGATGTTAATTGACAGGATCAAACCACAGAATTAGACAGGTCGTCTCTTCTTGTGTTTGACTAGAAAGGAAACATGGGACCATTTAACGTTAATGAAATGGCACAATCTGCTGACATAATACCATAGCAATCGAACAATGAGCAGTCAGTTCAACATTAAACACACCAAATTGTGCGGAGCTTCAGTGACTGCTATCAACCGGATCACACAGCAAAGAGACACAGTCGATGTCAAGTTCTGCAGAAAAGTTTGTAAACGTTTTTTCGTGCGCCTGCTAACTTTTTTAATAATGATCGAAGGGCCCAACATTATCGAGAGAACTTTTGCGCAACGATCTGAATTCTCTGAATCTGAAAGAATCGTGGCGATCGGAGCATTTTGAAGGAATTCAGAGCAATCCTCAATCGACGCACGACTATTTTTCCTATCTCTGCAAGGTAATAAAAATTTATTTTTGCCCACTTAGCAAGTTCTTGCATGTGTCATTGTTTTGAATCAGTTTGCACTTCTAGCAAAGTGATACGCTTAAACAATCTAATTCTGTGCATCAAACCCTTACCATTTAAGCGTTCGCGCAGAGTGATGGTAAATTATTTATCCATTCAATCCGTAGAAGTTTGGCCGTGACGTTTCATGGAGTAGGCGACATCCATCGCAGTGACATTATTCGTCTTGGCATGTTCCATATCAGTTTGAAGGAACTCGTTTGTGAAACATCAGAAGAGTCTGATTTACAATATCTGTTGGATTTCATTCCTCATAGGAGAAGCAGATTAAGTTAAAATAAGCAATCATGATTACCATTCTATCATGATCGCAATAAGAGAACTGTAAATTATCCGTAGCTTCGGCAAGTCGGTTGATAACTGCAGCCCTTGCGAAATTATTGTCCTATTTCTTATAAAATGAAGGTCGTGATAGAGTATTTGGATACTCGAGTCATGTATGATACAATTCAACTGTATGTATGATACAATATTGACTGTTGATTTTGTCAGAATGCATTTAATTGTGGAGTGATAAGTACATACAGTTGAGCAAATATTGAGGCGAATCAGATATACACGTGTCTAAAAGCATGGACCTGTCATGAACCATATGGTATGCTGCATTATCAAGGTCTCGTGCACATGCACGAGGCAACGTGAATAGGACAAGGTCTCCTGAACGTGGAAGGTATGGGTGGATGTATTTTCAATATTTTTGAAGGCGTGGGCAAAAAAGTAGACCTGCAAGAAACCACTTTATGCATGATATCACTGATTGTCACTTGGGACCTTAAACAAAATGTAAGATGTTACAGTGCCCTCAACAAGAAAAGTAATCCTAAAAGGTCTAAAAACGGTATTAACGTACTAAGAGACGCCAGGATGTATGTTCATCTATCAAATTTGTTCTTTTCAAGACTGCGCGAAATATGATGCGTCTGGAATTAAATTGAAAAATACATTGATTCAGTAAAAGGATGATGTATGCTACCTGAAATAGAGTGCAGGGCTAACTAAGAGTATTTTCTCTAATGTCGCAGCTAAAAAAGCCAATATTCATCAAAAAATAATAATAATTCTGCATAACATTTTGTAGATCGCTAGAGTTGCATATTGTGATAATTATGACAGTTAAAGGAGCCTTTCTGCTGTCGTATTTATTGCCTTTTTTGCCCAAGTTCTTACTATACAGATGTAGAAAGGCCACTTTAACTGCAAAAAAGAAGCAATTTTATAAACGCGCAAAATTTGAGTATAAAACCGTCAAATTGACGGCTTCAACGTAAAGCACTGAATATAACGCTATATTATGCAAACTGGTGAATCAAACATTCTAAAGCTGCTGATAGCAAAATATGGCTTTATGATGATAGTATATTCCTTTTAAAATTTCGGAGTGTTTCCACAATTTCATAAGATACGAAGTTTTTTTCCATTTCGCAGATTAGTGCATGTAGCTTTACATAACTCGCGCTAAATTTAGCAGTGTTGTGGAGGCGCAATTTTTGTACAAGTACATGTGAAATTGTGCTTGCATTACAGGGAAAAGGGACGTCCATGACCCAACTTAATTTTGAAATTTACAACTTTAAGTGAGATCATGTACTAACCAAGGTTATTTAGCATATTAAAGATACAAGCCTAAACCAACAGCATATTAAACAAAATCACGCTGCATGATCATTAGACGAGCTAGCTGTGACTCAGATGCTTCTGAAATGATTGATTAAAACAATGCTGCTATATTGTATAAGGGACAAAAAAACAGTTTTAAACTAGTTCCAAAACTGCTTGTCAAAACCTTGTTTTCGAAGATGGCTTTAGAAACCTTCCTTTTGAACACGTGTTCTATACCGTATTGCAAGCATGGTCATAAAAAGTTAGCAATTTCTAAAATGCGCAATTTCTAAACCCATTTAGATTCCAGTGATTGATGCGCATGATGCACATGTAGACTGATTGATAGGCGCCTTGACATTATATTCACAGTGAGTGCAGATTAACACTTAAAACAACTATGCTATATAATAGGGTTGTTATAGATGCGGATACGAATGCTTAAATTACCAAGAAAACAGTTGATGCCGACAAATATAAGCGTACGATAAAGTAAATTTGCGGATAACATATTATCGACAGACATTACAGATACTCTATTTCACATATCAAAATAGCTTTTGAACATGCTGATTCATTTCATAATTTGTTCAATTGCTCAATGTAAAAAACGATGCTCGACTAAAAAACAAGTAAAACAAAGTCTTTTTGCTTAGATCATTCAAAAAATATGGTTGTCTTCAATTCTAGAGGGGACCAACCATTTAACTTGCGAAAAAGCAGTAAAACCGTTCTGGAAGCGGTTTTTATAAGAGCTTTGATCATGTAGTAGTTATAATTTCAATGCACTGATTTCAGTTGCCATAGTGCTTGCTGACATTGTGTGAGCTGTTTTGTTGAAATCTTTAAGTTGTCCGAGCACTGATTCAACATTACCCTTTTTAGGAATTCCATCGGAAATCTCATTTCCATAGGATTTTTCAAAATTTACATACACTAACCCAAAAAATGAATGTCGCACCTGATTTCCTTCGATTCAATTAAGATAGGGCTATCAGTACGAGTGCTATATTTGTATTCTATTTGCTTCGAAGCAGTTAGGGTAAAAGCAATGCTCTATTAGGATTATAAATGCTCAGAAAAGTCAACAACGGGTAGGACCACCTGGCACAGAAATGACACTCCTCAATCTTTGAGGCATACTTAATATTCAATTGTCAACCTTGTCTTGTGGAATGGCATCCCACTCCTCTGAGACAATTTTCTTCAGTCCAGCAAAATTTCCGATGGAAGATCTTTTGGAAATTTTTCTTTTCAACAAATCTCACACGATCTCAATGGGATAATGATTCGGAGATCCTGCTGGCCAGTGAATTTTCTGAGTTTCCCGCCTCTGGTGAAATGCTTCTACCAACGAGGAACGGTGTACAGGAGTGCTGTCATCTTGGAAAATGTAATTTCCTTGAGTGCCTGATCACTGAAAAAATCCTGTAGTGTGCTGATGTATGAAGATCCATTCACGAATAAAAGAAGCACTTTTAATTTGCTTCGATCACCATGCCAAATAGCGCCCTAAACATGGATAGATCCAGTCATCCCCTGAATACTCCAACGGAAGTTTGCGTAACTCATTCTCTCTCCGGCGAGTCTCCAAACTCGGATTCGTCGATCGTTCTTTATCCGTCGAAAACGAGACTCGTCTGAAAAATATTACCCACTTCTAAGCATTCCTCCATGCACATCTTTTCATAGCCCAGCTCTCCATTAACTTCATGTGAGTAGTTGAGAGAAGAGGAGTAGTAAAAGAAAAACTTTTTCTCAAATTGGAAGAAATAAGTCTATTGTACCCTGTCTGTGCAGTGACAGGTTCTTGCCACAACTTCAGCAAATCTCCGACAGAAGAAAACCTATTCCTCTTTGTCAATTGTAATAGCAAGCGGTTGCTTCTTGAGCTGGTTTTGAGTCTTCTTCCTGTTGTTGTTCTGTTGATTATGTCGTTGTGGAAATGTCTTCTTCTCCAACGCTGTATGGACCTTCGACTTACTTTGAGCATGTCTTTCCCATTGGCAACCCGACCGACACGCCTCTTGTGTATGCTCTTTTCTCCTACTGATGTTCATTAAAAATCTAACTTCATTTTATACAAAGTAGTCTACTTTGATCAAGAGCAAGTGAACCAAATTGTATTTTTTTCACTTCCTTACTGGTTATCGAAACATTTCTATTATCTGACTAACTTTGTGTTTTATGCAAAATTTTTGTAAATTCCTCAAACTTGTAAATATACTTCTATGTTCGCTTCAATTGTATGAGAGATTCAAATCTTCTACAAGCAAATCTGCGCATTCATAGATAGCTATCTTGGATTGCATTTTGTTTTGGCATTGAATACGGCTGCATAGAAATGAGATCAATATGTGATGTCACATATGAAATCAACAAAATGCAATTCAAAGTGCGACATTCATTTTTTGGTTTAGTGCATAATAATTCCCATGATATCCCTACATCAAATCTTTGTACCTCAATTGGAACTTACTACCCATAGATAGTTTCATATCTTATTAGATAACGTAAAGCAAAGGAGTGACTACATATAGCTCTACAATCCATGATATCAAACTGCTGTGTAAACTTGCATTAAGAAAATCTAAGCTAGCTTCCTCAATAGAGGTCATGACATATGTGTCCTTTAATAGGCACTTGACAACCATATAAGCCGTAGTCCCAATAGGTTTTACCAAAACATTTAAAAATTTCATCGATGCATCAAGCCTAATATAAACATGTAGGTAGGCCTAATACAGATTAAAGATTCCTAGATTAAAGATTCTTAATTCTAATTAAAGATCCTTAATCCTAGATTAAAGATTCCTTCACAACTGATGCGACTGGAAAATTTCTGTTTCAAGTAATTGCAGCGCTTATACGTGGATCGTCAACAGCATACTATTTAGTCTACATGTATATATTGGGACATTTGTAATTCCTATGTACATTCTAGGATATTGTTCATGCGATACCGGTACGTACTCAACATAAATGGAAACAGGTCTTTACAGCAGGTGCCGAGGCTTTAAAATAGACTACATGCATACATGTGAGAATCAACTACAGAAATTTCAACCTGACATATTTTCTATTGCTATCTCACATGTTTGCGCGCTGTCTGACTGTTAATCAAGACAAGAAATTTGCAATCACTTCTTTAACAAACGTATATATATTACTTAGGCCTATAAAGCATCCTTTGTTATTTTCCGTCACTCAATTTCATTTTAAAATATGAACGTCTTTTGCAGCAACACGTTAGTAAAGATAGAAATTATGTGAATGCCTACGTTGCAAATATTTCATGCCATAATGTTCGTTAGAAATGAAAACTCATGCTATTGTAGCAACGTTTCAACTACTATATAGCAGAACTGCGAAATAATTGTTCAATTCTTCTAGATGTTTTCCCATTGCTATGGGGGTAAATGCTCTATAACCTTGATTCAGATCAGATAAGCGGGGATAACAAGACACCTTTTATCAAATTTTCAGGAGTGACAAGGTGACTATCTTCTCATACTATTTCACAATTACACAATATTATGACGAATAATGTGTGATGTATATCCATTTTCATTTATCACACTTAACATAGAATGCATGTGTTTAAATGCATGATGGTTTGTAAGCATTGTTGAAACTCGCAACAATATAGGGAGATACAACTTGCAAACCATAAATGTGCGAATATAGGCAGTCATTATCAACAGTATATCACCATTTCCTATTTTTCTCATTTCAGTTGTATTGGAGGTGAAAATTAAGCATCTAGTGCGAAAAATCAATCGGGCTAAAGATCTGCGAGATGATAGACGATTGACGTGTCCAAATGTTCTAATTAATCGACTTCCTTTACGATACCGATTAGAGATGAAGCGGAATTCTATGCCTGCAAGAGAAATGAATGTTCACAAAACCGAGCAGAAACTAAAATTACATGAGTGGAAATCGGACAATGAATCTGACGCGAGCTCAGGACGACAATATTCGAAAAACAAACATTTTGTTTCTCCATCATCAAAACCTCCTCGAGTCATCAAACGCCATTTTTCACTCGTTGATGTCCACAACCCTCAACAACAAGGTTTAAGACCTTTAATCCCACATCCACACGGGCTTTTGAAGAAGCATCGGAAGAGTATATTTCCATGGCGTAGACCAAAAATTAACAAACGCATCAGTGGAAACCGTATTAGCAGCTCCGAATCTGGGGCCTCAAGTGCTGAAGATATTAGGCGCCATTCAGACGGAGAAACGGTGGAAGAGGATGAAGATATCGACGAGGATATTGACGGCAACTTCAATTATTCATCACAAAGAGCGAGTGAGGATATTGATGGAAAACTTATACTTAAATAAAACCACTTTCGGCCAAGATGATAATTATATAACATCGAAGTGAGACAAATGACAGCTTCATGAGAATATTAATTTTCACGATTAATTAGTAATCATTTATTTTTTCTCCAGGGCCACATGAACTCCTCTGTCACATATTTGATGGAAATATTGGGATTGGGTCACAACCAAAAATCAAAAAGGCAAAAAGCAAAAGAAGAATAGCTCTACATTAAATACTGGTTTTGTAGCGATGTCCAAGTTGCTAGATTTGTGAATCAATCATGACTTGTTCGGATAAGTCTCATTCAGTAAAGGGAAAAAACAAATTATACTGTTTCATTCTCAACTCAAATGAAAAATAGGAGAATGCCATGATGTGTATCTATGATGGTCAATTAGCATATTAAGACAATTTTTGCGGGTATTCATTAAACACCACTTTTACCCCTAATTTATTTGAACTCCGAAGACCCAAGAAGGGGTATTGGTGCCCTCCTCTGTTCTGATGTTCCCATGATTCCATCATTCCAAATTACACTGCAACACAATTGGTGCATTCCTGCTCCAATAGTGGTCCCCGACAACTCAATCATATTGTTCCTATAAATAGCAATTCAAAATTTGAAAACTTGAAAACTTTTCTTGAGTATTAGTTGGAAATTGATGATAGATGACTCTGGTGAAAGATGCGGTTTGATAAGTTAGCAAATAAGAGCGTCTTAAGATAATGTTAGGAGTATGCTTGATCCCATTGAGATAGTTTAGCGGCACTGAATACAACTCGAACAGAGCTTTTTGAAATTACATGTGAATTATGAGTAGTCTGCTACTATCTTACGTGTATATCGTGGAGACAAATTGCAGCAAATGCATCCAATTGGATGAATGTACCAAATATGTTATGATGTATGATAATCTGACCATTTTGTTACTTCGGATCCACTTTTGTGATTGACAGTGTCACTAATAAAGCTATTATTATCGGCGCTCTGGCCGTGTGGTAGAGTGTTCGCTCTGCGTCCGGGAGATCTTGGTTCAAACATTGGTCGGGTCAAACCCAAGACTTTTAGAATAGATACACTCTGCATTCTTACTAAATACTAAATGCAAAAAGGATGAGAATGGGATAATGACAATTAGGCCACATGATGGAAAGGCTCCGTGCTTAATGTGCTTCCGAGTATAAACAAAGTTCATTATTTTTTTTGTGAGTAGTGTTTAAAGCATGTTGCTATTGTTCACATAGTAACTGCATAAATCCAATCATTGATGAATTAACATGTCAATTGTTTATTTTAGAGCACAGTTTTCCGAAATAGTGAATGCAAGGAATGACCGCTTTTAGTTGAACAACACCCAAATTGCTAGAGGAGAAAATTATGTCAGAATGAAATAATGCTCATAACTTCTCTATTGATATATCAGTAATGACATCAAATCATGGATGACTCGGTAATTTCCTGGAGTTGAATCAAAACAGATTTGGTTTTTAAAATGTACATATTACCAGAAATTCTCAATTAAAGTATAGTACGATACAGAGCCTTACTTCCTACTTGATAACTTTTTTGCAGCATATATGGGTTGTAGAATAAGTGAATGTCATGAGATTATTTGAAAAAGCAAAATCATTGAGCTCTCAAAAATTTATAATTCATTCGAGAATTCTCACAGTTAGAGAAGTATCGCGAATATTCGAATTTAATTAGTAAATTGAATGGAAGCCCTCTACACAGTCAAATTTCTCGGCACGATGCCTGCTATTTATACTGTCAAGCATAGATAGATTTTTTTGGCATTCTGTTAGAGGATGGCGCTCTGCTTTACGAACCATGTGTTAGGGTGGCATTAGAGGTTTCCCGGTAATCTAAAGTTTGTTCGCCTGGGATTTCGAAGGCTATCTGAAATTTCTGACATATTCTCATATTTCCTGACCTTGATCACGTTGAAGTAGAGGTCGAAATCGAGACCAGGGCGAAAGATGGAGGTGGACGAGATTGAGTCGAAACTGTGATGTTCTTCTATAACAATTTTTCATATTTTCATGATCAACCTCCGTCATTCTCAAGGTCGACGTTGGGGTGAAGTGGTCAAAATCCTGGAATTTACTACAATTGATCTTCTGTACCTTTCCTTACATAGTGGCATGGTAGTGGGAGCATCCATGAAAGTATGTAGTATCCAAGTTTATGAATGAAATTAATGTATGTGTCAAGCACTGAGCGTTTTACCTAGGTTCCCATGTTTCTGCATAAATAAGAAGAATAAGCACATGCTTGACGATGAGTCATTAGGTGTGCATCTACAAGTTGGTATTCATCAGTTTACATGCTTTTTTGCTGACAGGGGCATTTGAGAAATGTAATGAATTCTTTCAAAATGCTGCCTATACGTGGTCATAAATTGATGAAATATGTCAACATGTGTATGTTAGTGAAGCTGAATTTCGACGGATTCATTAGTCTGTTCCAGCGAAAACTCCAATTAAGCGGGAAAAAAGGCCTTCTCTCAAACTCCCGTTTATTCGGAGTATAACCAATTATGATAGAACAAAATTACTGCACAAGCGCATTCATTACATGCGACTTCATTAGAAAGTTGTGTATAGAAACCTTTATATGTAAAATTCGAGGATATGAGACGTTTCTGCTGATAATCTCGTACACTTTCAGGGGTTTCATTCTCTCATTTAAACGGTGAAATTGACGAATGGATGAAGACTACCCTTTCAGGAGCAAATATTCCTTTTAGTTTGAATGACCCTCGACGCAGAGGTATGAATCGTCAGCGTTATGAGTTCGAAACATATTCCAATAAATTGGATACTCAGGTGATGGCGAAGACTTTGAGACGAAAAAGTCTGGTGCCAAAGAAGTTTTCAATAACACATGAGGATGAAGCAGCTTGTGACTACATCGAAATGATATTGACATCTGGTTGGGTAGGTGGATGCATTCACACTCGCTTTTAGGCCTACATTTCAAATACATACTCTCATTCCAATCTCTCTCTCTTATTTTGCTACTATACTATTTATTATTTTTTCTACTGTAAAATTAATTCAATAAATCAATAAACAGCTATCAGAAAACAGAATTACTATCGGAAAACACTAAGAGCATTGTTTCTTTTCCAGCAACACCCACCGGTCTTATACAAAGATGAAAATGGAAACCATAGCCCAGGTCTTGAGAGTAGAAAACTTACCAAGGCACGTTCAGAAGCGATAAGTGAAATGTCAACTGACAGATTGAATAAATGCTGCTATCGAATCCGAGTGCTTGACATATCTTGCAATAACTTAGCAGAGGTTGATGAATTGAGTACTTTGTCTCGTGACTCACCTTTTGAAGTATCATTTATGAGTCTCACTCGATTGTCCTTAAGCTACAACCGCTTGACGACAATACCAGAGGACATATGGTCATGTATGCCGAAATTGGAGCGCTTGGAATTGAATCAGAACAAATTGACGACACTTCCATACCAAATGTTTTTCGATTGTAGCTTGTCCCACTTGGATGCTTCTAACAATCAAGTGAGTATTAATACAAGCATATGATTGGATAGATTACTTTATGCAATTTATTTTACAGGTCACTGAAATTCCACTGCCAGAAGATAAAAATTATTTGATGGCTTTTAAATTGAAGAGTTTGAAACTCGCATACAACGCATTTTCGGTTTTCCCAAGCAGTTTGCTGTCTTGTCTCCATGGCTTGGAATTGCTATCCCTTCAAGGGTAAGATCCGGATGACCTTCAAAGATTTAGGACTGTATAGCATAGCATTAAAATGCATCACACAGAAAAATAGCCAGGTTTTGCAGGACAGTGATAGGTCTACTCTTTTAATTGTCAGATTTTATCTATAGTTCCCACATTGCCGAATTTGATTCTGTCAATATAATTGATGAGGAGATAATTGATGTAAGAGCAAAGATAAATTTCCAATATACTTTAATCCTGCACCTACAGTGCTCAGTAATCCATTATTTTTGTTGTTTTACTACACCTGACGACAAAACCAATTAATGATAAATCCTTATAGAGCTATAAACTTAATGTATATTGATAAGTGGCGCTATATAGATCCCAATTTATTTTTAATTTTCGATCGATTTTTTTGCTCGTGAATGTCATGATTATAATCAGTGAGTGACAAGTTCACGAAAATTTTGAACGGCGTTCAGTTCACGTTCATTTTTAAATTTGTGAACTCCGTTCAGTTCAAGTTCACGGTTTCAAAAATTGAACGCCGTTCAGTTCAAGTTCAGCAACATGTCCATCTCGTTCACTTCACGTTCACCGATTTCCCTTTTCGTTCATTTCCCGTTCATTTCAAAAAAAAAATTTTGACCTTTACTTCGAATGCACTTATCTATCAAATAATTGAGTCATCGCTTCCTTCACATAAAAGCTTTAGTGTAAGGTGCAATTTAGAGAACTTCCGGGTTATATGATTACATGGCTTAGCAGCCTTTTCCTCTGTGACATAATGGCAATTGTATGCTTGTATAAATTTATCGTTAATAGATGGAGAAAAAGCAACGATCAGTACTAGAGCGGGTCTACAATTCTTGGTCACTAAATTTGGTTAAATTGTCGCTGCTGTGGTCAAGCCATTAATGGCCTATGCAGGTGAAATCACATGCATGCACAGAAAAGGTGACATACATGTCATCAATGCATATGTATATATCTTGCGCTTTGCGCATAACTAAATGCAAAATTCTGTTTGATAAAGCCCATATCTCAAACCACAAATGTAGTCATCTATGAGCACTAGACAACTTTTCATGAACTATGGCAATTTCCTAAGAAATAGTTTTTCATAATGGACGAGTGATGATGTGACGATGCGATACTATTTTAGGCCTAGCATTGTGCTTTGATGCGAATGTAGACAGTATTGGAAAAGTCTGTATCTGATATCATTGCCACGTAACTTCCGACGTTCACGGTAACTGTCCGGATAGACTGACAAGTCTTGTTTATAGTTGCATGTGACCGCAGATGTAATTGCTTACATAGAATGCAAATTGACAAACAACAAAAGATTAAAATTAGTATTGGAAAAGCTCAATATGCTCTTCACATCGATTCTATGATTTCTTAATTCTTTCACACTACACTAGTTGGAAAATGGTGAGAATTATGTCTACATGTACATAGCTAAATGAAACACTTGTTCAGTTGCAACAGTAATTGCTGTTCAAAGTTTTTGTCAGATAGACGACATCGCTTCCTGCTGAAGAGTTCTCCAGCATGGGAAAAAAGCCTTTCAACGGGGCGCTAGATGGCAATGTAGTGTTTGATTGCACAAAACTCTTTTGATGGCTGGAAACACGTTCAACAAAGCCAGCTCTTCAGTGTCTGAGTGTAGAAACCTCTCAATTAGTTCTTTCGAAGAAGAACGCACTTTTTTGGATGAAAAAAAGGATGCAATCTTGTCCTTTGATTTCTCTTCGATGTCGACTCGCTTTTCATCAGGGGGCATTTCTTTCTCCACGGCATCTTGCAGTAGCTTATAGGCCGCAGCTCTTCGATTTTCCTCATGGATGAAGTCCAGGCGCTTGAACTTGGGGTGGCACACTGAGGCAAGGAGATATTTTTCATCACTCAGAAGGTGTCCGAATCGTTTGTCCAGTCCATCCACAAGGCCATCCACAAGGGGCTTGCACACTGTCAAAGTATTTTTCACTTCCAGCAGCTTTTCCTTCAGTACGTGAATGGTTGGCAACAAATAACCCAAGAATATATGCTTGTCTCCTTGAAGAATATCGAGTGCACAGGCGAAGTACTGCATTGTGGTTACGTACTCCTGGATAAATATCTCGTCATTCTGAAGGTGACGATGTCCTAAGTGATCAAATAGTGACTGCATCTTATCATCTTTCTCGTTCAAGATTTCCTGCACCCGCTCCATAGCGTGAAAGGTGCTGTTCCAACGAGTACAGATAGGCACAACAAGCTTCTTACCGCACGTGTCTTCAATCCTCTGAGCAATGATGGTGCTCTTTGTAATACATAGTAAATACATCAAAGCTGCAAATGACGTCAGAACATTCGCTATTTGCAATCATACAAATCCGATTGGAACAGTGATTGATTAACTGAATGCTACTTACCTACATGCCACAAAGAGCGAGACATCGCATTAGAAATCTCAGTCTAATTTACGAAATCTAGCTCGTTCGAGGTCCGGAACGATTTTATCAACTTAACGTGGTGTTTAGCAATTTACGCTCCTTTACAGGTGAGATCATGTACATTACTTTTTATTCTAGCTTGAAGCAATTCCGGACAATCATGTGTGAAGGTTCAAAGGTAGAAATGAACGGGAGCAGTTAACTGCCGTTCATCTCCGAAATATGCGAACGCCGTTCAGTTCAAGTTCAATTTTGAAAAAAAGAACGCCGTTCAGTTAAAGTTCACGAAAATCGTGAACTAGTTCATGAACTAGTTCAATTGAACGGCGTTCAGTCACACTCTGATTATAATGCATGCTACTATGCTTCAATTTTATCACATATTTGGAGCTAATGTATACATCCACTTCTGCATTTTTCCTTAGAACATGCATATGTCAAAAATTCTCAAGAAAATGGTTGTCAACAAAAGCATCGTGCCTTCTATGATTGATGAACTGCATTGTTATGTAGAGCATACATATATAATTTACTGTGTAGCACATGCATTTCATGTAGCAGATATTTTTTAATAATGCAGAAATAAAATACGGGGACTTCCTGAAGAGTTGTACCTTCGAAGACTTAAGGAATTGAATCTGGCTAATAATTACATTCATGAGATACCGGATCAATTTTTGAAAGAAGCAAAGAAATTGGAAATTCTGGATCTAAGTTCGAATGAAATCGGTGAGTATACATCTTTTCATAAATTTAACAATGAACATCATGAAAATAGAGATGAAAATCTAAAATGATATTGTATTAGTTCATTAGATTTTAAATCACAAATTTGACAGAATTGATGACACTGTTTATTTTCTTATCAAGAATTGCTACGCATATCAGTCATATGAAGTCACACAAGATAGTTGAGGTATTTTACATAGTTGAAGTTCAAATATTTCCATGTATTGTTTGAGTTAAAGAGTCGACCCAAAATCGATGAAGATAATTGGCACCAAACATATTTCGGTCTTCTTTCGACCTTCTTCAGTTGTGAATATATAGTATATATAGATTAAGCAATGTATGCTGGTAATAAATGTATAAATAAAAATAATGTGTGTCACAAATGCATGTTTAGCGTATGTGTTCATTATTGTGCAGACGAAAGTTAATAAGCGATATAATTGAAAGTTACCCTTATCTGTTGCTATCCTTACCTTAGTTGAACACCTCTAAGTTCCTCTCCAAAACTGTGAGTCAGTACTTGTCTCAGGTAAAAGATGATTTTCAACTCCTATTTAATTTTTGGAAGGTCCCCTCTGCTTGTTGCCTTCAAAACTCAAAAATTCATCTTAAAAATACTGTAAAAGAAATAGAAAATGTGAGAGTTGACCAAATATTCATTGTGTTAGAAAATATAAACAGTTTTCAAATTATGCAAATGATATGAAGCTCCGATACGTGTTTCACTGACCACCGGTCATATCATAATGAACTATAAAAAGGTGATGACTTCATACCATGTACTAAGTGCAAATTGCCAAATGATATTGATAAAGGCCTACAGATTGCACTTAATGATATGAGAAATCTGTATAATCTGTAGCCTATAGTCTTCCATCTCAATCCGGCTGCATAGAGAAGAAAAAACTTGCAATATTTTGATCAAAACTTTTAGTAGACGTGTGCGCTTATCTCACCGACTGGCCAAATTTCTCTCATTTGCTCTCCTTCATCATTTCTGTGAATTATAGCTGAAATGATACACACAGCATCAGTTATTGTCGGTAAAAAGTCCTGAAAAGTTATCTGAATAGAACACTATTTTATCTGATAAACTGACAAGAAATGAAAATGTGCGCTTTGTAACATGTGCACGGTATCTTCTATGTCCAAGAAAAAAACGTAAATGTCAATAGAATTTTTAATTTTAGGAAAGTAGGACAGGACTGGCCATTGAAAATGAAATCAGAAAATCGCCTACAGAATTCTCTAGAGGCATGCTGGAATGCCATACTGTTCAGGATCGTTTGCAATGGGTTATGAAGGTCAAACATGCAAAAACGGTTACGAAATCATGAATCTGTGACCACACGGTCAACGTTTGCAATTTTCTTTAATACGGTCTACAGACTTCGTTAACGCTTCATTTTCATTAATATTCAGGCAAGTGATAATTCTAAGGTGGATCTTGTTCTGCGTGAAGATGTTAGATTATATGACATCAGAAGTTATCTAGAGACAAAGACAACACGTTTCTGAGCTAAGCCCGCTGGTGCCGTCACAGTTTTCTTATGTCTTCTCTAGGCTTAGACAGCTTTGATACCCGACCTCTATGTTCCTTCTATTCAAATATCTACAATCTTATATCGTACATATCTGCATTGTTACTTGATTGTGATTTGCAATAATATATAATGTAAGTCTCACTGAAGTCGAATGCTAAAAGAAGAATACAGGAAATGCATACATCCGCGACTTTGACGTTGGATTGTCAATGAATAAATTGAAAATTACAGAAATTGCAAAACTGTTTAAAGTTGACAGGATAACTGTACGAAGATATAGAAGTAGGCACCAACGGCAAGAATAGAAAGAATATTGTGATAGACGAACAACAGGTGTATATTTAAGAACGACTGGCCCACCGGGCGTTCTACTCGCGTCTCTTAAGACGCAGTCAATAAAAAAGTGAGCGATGAAGAAATGTGGCAGGTATAGAGGAAACTGATATCCTATGATGAATCTCGCTTTATTGGAGAATGAATAATGGCAGGCGCTCTCTCGTGTGGAGACAGAAAGTCAGATACTCACAGAGAGAAATTGTAAATCTTTCTTTCAAGCTATGGGAGGATCTGAGCATGTTTGGGGAGCAATCTGGTTCGGTGACCGTAGCAAACTCATAATCAGCATAGATGATTTTGTGAACGACAAGACGCACACCAATATCCTTAAGAAGATTTTGATGATGACAGCACTCATATCTTGCTCATATTTTTTAAGATGACAATGCTCTTGTGCATCGATCTGATCTTGCGGAGCAATATTGTTCTAACAAAATGATCCGAAGACTTGATTCGCCTCCAAGATAACCCGACCTCAATCCAGTTCGAGCACCTTTGTGATCTTAAACGAAGAGTTACAAAGAAAGGACGAATTGACACCATAAAAAGACTTGTCGAAATAGTTACAGGAGAATAGAAAATCAAACTTTGATTGAAAGTTTAATTGAGAGCATGCTAGGAAGAGTTCGTGCAGTTATCACGGCCAATTAAGTCACACGCCACTAATTTGATCAGACGCTTGAAATCCTATAAATTGATTTTATTTTTTAGTATATCTTCATTGCATTATCAGAAATTATACGTATAATATGGCTACCGTCATGTTTTGATTTCATTTAGAGGGCTGATTTTTACAATACTTATATGTAGCAAGTCTGTTCCGGTTAGGTGTAGATATAATCAATTACATTTCGTGATATTTTTGATAGTGATATATAATATAATAATATATAATTATGAAAATACCGTGTAGTTGCTATGCCGTTCAATTGAATTGTCATTAAAAATCATCCAGTATATCTCCATTTTTTGTCTGTCATCTCTACTAATTTAAACTTTCCGGAAGATAAAGCCAAAATAAAGTTGAGCTGAACCAGCCATAATCATATGTTTTCTTGTGATGAAAAGCTGTCAACTCTCTTAAAGTTTATCATCATTAGTGTGGAGTTGGATATTTTGCTCATTGCAGTATCTCATTAGAGCAATAGAAACACACAGAAAGATCGAATGAACAGGATGAGCACTAGCTAAAATTCAATGCCTGACTACGCGTCAGCTACTTTAGAGCATCAATATAGATAAATCTTCATTCCAGATTCGGAATATCAGTTCCATTGAAAGTGTTTACTTTCTTCCAGAGTAATTTATCTTTCTTTTTACAGAAATGCTGCCCCACGAGTCCATATCGGAGCAATTGTGTCATTTGGGAATATTGAAATTGTCAAACAATCAGATATCCGGGAAGGAACCAAATTTCATCCCACAATTTATACTCTACTTGACAGCGTGAGTATAAATCTACTGATGCATGACTATGATTTCGTTTCCGCTGTTAAGCTATGCTGAATTTATGAAACTGGCCTTCATTCGAAATGTTTGATTATAGAATTCATATGTGAAAATCTGTAACAATCTACAACCGTAACTCATCTAAATCATTTCCTATCAATTTCAGATGACAAAAATTGTTTCTCCTCAAAATTTGAAACCTCTAACCAATACACCGGCCTTCGATAGTAAAAATATAGTCATGAACAAAACAAACAATACATCTTCTTGGTAGACACTTTTGTCGAACAAATGCCTTTGAAGAAAACTGCAAAGGATTTCAGAAAATGGCAGTGAATGAGCCTATCAGACTTCCATGGACTCTGCATATGCACATAGCATAATTTCACTATAATATCTCATAATTTCCTGATTTTACGTTTGTCTACCTTCGCACAGTGGCGCCGTGCAATGAGAGTTCCACCTATTTAGCCAATAGCCATTCGGTCGTATTGAGATGCAACATTTTTATTTAAAGAGCTTCGATAATAACACAAGGCATCAATCTATCAGCCACGTATACAGTGCTACACAATCATTGCCTCAATGACTTTTGTAAGTCAGTGCTCCGACTATTTGATGGACGAATGTCGCTCTCTTGCCTTGTTTATGTGTATACCAAGTCTTTGGTCGATACTAAAAAACCAGAGGTTGTGACACCAAATATATTTCGGTCTTGTGAGCTTTAATCATGGTGCAAAACACACCTCTGGAACTTTAAATTTCAGTATTAACTTGCTGTCTGCACACTAAAGCAACATTATTATTCTAGCGAATGCTCTCAAATCATTGAAATCAACCGCTCTCTATGCCTTAGGTCATCATTATTTACTGTAAACCAGGCTGAATGTATGAAAACTAGGGCTGTACCGATTAATCGGCCAGTTTCAGACACGGAAGAGCGATAATCCGCAATCGGTCGATTATTTGCCGACAAGTGGACTTTCGGAGATTTTTGCATATCTTCATTTAAAAATTTAGTGACTGACCAAAAAGCAAGATTTCAAATTTTTAGACAAACTTAACTCTACATGCACATTGTGCATTGAACCACTAATTTGAATTCAAACAACTTTTTTTGTCATTAATCATTACCCATGACTGAGAGCAACTGAATTCTTCCATCGACTAGATTTTCATAATGATCATACATGTAAATGTTGGTAAAAATAAGTTATTTTCGCATATTATCATGTAAAATATACTTAATATTTTTTCGCCCAACCTGGGTAGAAGAGCCCAGAATGGGAGCCGTCCCCAGAGTTTGTTGCATATTTATTGTTTCGGCCAGAACCGACTCGATTTCTTTAATTTTTAGTCCCAGGCCCGTCTTATCTAAAACTAAGTAAGAATTTAAAATTAATGCATTGAAAATACTGTCATATCTCGCAGAAAAATTTTGTCGCAACTTATTCGTTATGTACAGAGCTCGCTGGTCTTTAAATTAATCAATAGAATTTTTAGGGAAAATATTTTGCACGTGTGTCAGGGACGCATATAAGTTAGCCATCAAAGTCTAATGATTTTAGTATTCGGTATGATCGCATGATTGTAAACCGGACAAATTATGCTCGATTGTGCATCAGCGCAGTACATATATTGTATGTGGACATATCAAATTTTACAGGACGGCAAGGAAAATGATCTTAAGAACAAGCCACCTGTTGTGCCTCCAAAAGTCCAGGCCAGGGCTCGGTTTCCACTCTGGAAGAAGCAGTGATCTCAACTTTTCATGCTTTTCAAATTCTTAGCCATGTCACGATTTCGTCTCTGGTTAAATGAGACATGTAGCCATTCCCTTTGCAACTGACGAGCTGCTATTGTAGCCTTATACTGGAGTTCCCACTAGAACAACTATGGCATCTAAACTGGTGATCATTCATTTGATCATTTATTCTAGACATTATTAAGTAGTTTAATGGACTATCTCATCAAAATAAGAAAATCCCAATGAACAAGAAGTCATTGGTTGTCAATTAACCACTTATGAGCCATTTTTGCAAACCCGTGACATCCGAGGGACCTTGAACTTCACTTTTCCTAGGATAGAAAATCCGGGATTATGAAATAATTCGACGATTGTGATCCCCTAAAGTTTGGACATTTCCTAATCAAATTGGCCAGTCTTCGTAGTATGAGAATTTTCATGCTTCATTTTTCTGTTCTTTTATGCTTTAGATATTCTGCCACCAATTCCTCATTTTTCAGTATTTTGTTCTCCAGAAGTATGAGCAATCATAGTAAATCGACTTCATTTACAGGTTGCAATGTTTAGATCTTTGTGCAAATCAACTTAAAGGGATTCCACCTCCGAATTTGTGGAGCGCACGGAGCATCCGGGAGTTGAAATTTGGAAAAAATCTGATTGAAACAATAGACCTGACTGGCATCAAGCGCTGGAGCTCAACATTGGAACATCTCGACATCAGTTATAATAAGCTGAATCAAGTAAGAATACATCTTTGAATAGTGGGCAAAAATTCTGAACTTTAAATACTCTGCTTTAAATTTTACGACATATACCCAAAATAAAATAACTATGTTGTCTTGCGTTTAAAGCACATGTATGCATATGCATCAGTGTTGGAACCGGCCGCCGGCCGGCCCGGCCCCGGCCGCAAATTTTGAAAACCGGCCGGCCGGTGCTTTTTCAGGCCTTTTTGTCAACTGCCGACATCACCAACTGCATCACTGCTACAGCATTGTGGGAGCCTGCAAATATATAAAATAATGTTTGATGCATATCTACCCATATATATACATGTATATATAGACCTATACTTGAATGTGTTGCCATTACCTACTAACTGAACATTTGAAAGTGGATAATTTTCAAGATATTAATACCTGTGTTCCGGAAGTAGAGTTGTGTGATAACCCTCCTGTTCTAGAATGTGATGAAGTATAGAAACAGCTGCTGAAACTGAAGAACACCAGTTGTGGTCCTGACAATGTCCCTGCTTGGGTGCTTCGCCGATTCGCCACTTGTCTGTCTCCAGCAATAACTCATCTATTTAATCTGAGTCTACGTACCAGTATTGTGCCCAGTTGCTTTAAATTAGCCAATGTATCTCCCATTCCTAAAATAGACCGTCCATGTTCAGTATCTGATTTTCGTCCAATTTCATTGTTATCTTCTTTGTCAAAAGCTCTTGAACGAATTGTTTGTTCTAAATTTTTAATGCCTAGTGTGAAAGATGACATTCATGCTTCTCAATTCGCTTTTGTTTCTAGGCCAGGTTCTGGAACTGTACCAGCGCTTGTTCTGATCTATCACAAAATACTTCAGTTTTTAGACTCTGCTTCTGGTGCTGTTCGTCTATTATCTATAGATTTACAGAAGGCTTTCGAAAGGCTGCCTCACCACGTGATTGTGAATACATGTTTGAAGTTTTCCATTATCTATTGTTAAATGGATATCTAATTTTATTTCTGATAGATTACAGCGTGTTTCAGTAAATGGAGAACTGTCAGGTTGGGTTCCAGTTACCAGTGGGATACCACAAGGTAGTGTGATTGGCCCTATTTTGTTTGCCATTGCAGTAAATGATTTATTCCCAGTTTGCGATAATACCACTCTTGTTAAGTATGCTGATGACATGGTGTTTATACATTGTATCCGTAAATTATCGGATGATAGACTATATGAAGAGTGGGAGAATATTGTTAACTGGTCTGACAGCATTCAATTACCATTGAATTATTCAAAGTGTAAAATTTTGAACATTGTGACTAATTCAAATTTATTTACACTCCCAGTTTTTGTAAGTAATGGTGCTTCTTTGGAAAATGTTCTGTCCATGAAAATTCTGGGTGTCGTTTTTTCAAATGATTTAAAGTGGAACCTACATGTTGAAGGTATTGTCAAAAAGATTAGCAAGCGTGCTTTTATTTTTCGCAACCTGAGAAGGTCTCATTGTAGTGTCGAGCTGATGGTCCGTTGTTACATCTCACTAGTCCGTTCAATTATCTTGTACGCTTATCCTTGTGTTTGCAATATGTCTCAATATGTTTTTCAGAAATTATTGTCTATTGAACGTCGAATATTTCGTATTATTGGTTTGAACCCTTCTGATTGGTCTTATATCTCCATCAGCCACGTTTGTGACTTCAGTGGTAAAAAATTGTTCAAACAAATCCAGGATTGTGATAGTCACCCCCTTCGGGCTATTTTCCGGGTAAAAAATGTTAGTTATGCTTTAAGAAATGCTAATTGTTTGCATCGTCCTTTTGCAAAATCAAAACGTTTTAGTCAATCCTTTATTAAGTATTGTGTTTAACTTCCTTTTTTATCCATCCTGCCATGTATATTCCTGTCTTCTTGATCTTTGTATATGGACATTCGATTATTGCAATGTGCTCACGGAATGCTTGCTTTGTGAGACAATAAAGTTATTATTATTATTATATTGTTGATTAAAGCTTTGATTACTAAAAGCTATGCTTTGATACAAAAAGCTATGCTCACCTCTGATTACATAGACAGTCTCAGCTTCTTTCAACCTGGTGGTGTCCTCTCTTGACAATGTCTTCTTGTTAAATGCGAACTGTGGTATTGTCTTCTGTTTCGTCGACCCCGCGGTGCTCTTCCATTTGCGCTTACTACAGCTGTTCACATGACGATGTGCGGCTGATAGTCCATAGTTCTTCCGTGTACCTTTCATATCTGGTCGTCCATGAGTTTTAAAAAAGCTAGCTTCACAATGACGACAAGCAACCCATCCAGTAAGTTCTCTCAACGTGCCTGTAGTATATTTCAATCCAAGAATATCTGACCATGAGGATGTTGATGAATATTTCGTAATGTTTCTCTTTGATACCATTATGATACCATCATTCTCAGTGAACTCCAAAACACCATTGTCAATCATTTGGTTGATTTCCTTGTCTGTGAGATCCCAGTCCGAAACGGATTCGGCGTCGAGGCCGGTCATGATTGTAAAACAGTCACAGAAAGTTGTCTGAAATATCTTGTGCATCTAATCTTGTGTAAGTTAAAATATCTTATGCATGTTGCATAATGGTATCAGTTTTTGCTAAAATTTACTAAAATTTTACCGTTGGAGGAAGACATAGTAACAAAGACAGAAGCCCCTCACTCAACCGAATTGACAGCTCTTCAAACACACATTAGCCGAAGAAAACAATTTCTTAGCAAAAGTCTGTTTTAGAGTTCAACAGACTTGCTAAGTTGATGCAGAATTAGGTTGCAATCATTATGCAATACCGATGTCACTAAGAAATTTACTGTCAAACTTCTTTCCTTGCATCTATTTTCCCTCGGCAAGGTATTCTTTACATCACTTCTCTTTCCTACTCCCTCGAATCACACAGACAGCACCAAATATTGGTGCATTATCACAAAAAACAAATGTTAAATTAGGTAGATATGAGAAAGTGGATCTCTGATCGCCGGCCCGGCTACCCGCCGGCCAGTTTTGAAGACGCCGGCCCCGGCCGCTAAAAACACGGCCGGTTCCAACCCTGATATGCATACCTAACTGCCGGTAAGTATCGTCGATGTATCCTCCTGCACAAAGGTTTTTAATAAAAATGATATAGGTTAAAAAAAGTATTAAAAACTTTTTAAATATAAGCTATACTTTATTAAAACCATAAATATGATGAGTCACATACTTAAAATGCTGATGAAGATAGTGTTGCAGAGAATTCGACGAAAAATCAATCTACAGATTCCTATTTGCCAATATGGATTTATGAAGGACCGAGATACAAGAAATGCCATTTTTGACATGCGTATGATTAGTGAGCGTGCCATCCAACACCAGCAAACAATTTATCCTACCTTCATCGACTATCAAAAAGCGTTCGATAAAGTTCGTCATAGGGAGCTCCTCAAAATGCTATAAAGGATCAAGATTGACAACAAAGACTTCAGAATCATCAGAAATCTGTACAAAAACCAAAAGGCAGCTGTACGACTAGAAGGAGGAACTGCATCCTGGGTAGAAATCAAACGAGGAGTTAAAATAGAGATAAAAATCAAATAAATTCAAGCAACTACAATTTCAAGTTAAAAAGTCGACATGCACACGATAAGAACGAACGTGAATGTCTAGCAGTGAAACATAGGGGCATACGGAAAGGCCCAGAGTTCGGGAAGCGTGGGGGCATAAGTGGATTTAACGGATGCTGAGCTTTCATGCACTTGTGGAAAAAATCGGAGGACGACAGAATTTCTTCGTTCTTGAAAGTCTGGCATTATGTCATATGTGCATTCAAAGTCACAAATGATATGGTGAACTCGTTTTATGACTCTGTTTATCTTTGTTAATGAAGATGGATAAATTTCACCAAAAACCGAGATTGCATATAACAGTGTGACCATGGCAATGCCATTGAAAACCTTTAAGCAGTAGTCCTTGCTAATAAAATGTCTCAATATTCTCGAAATATGGAGTCTTCTACCTGCTGTTCCGGTTATACGATTGAAATGTTCTTTTCAAGATAAATGATCTGTCAACGTGACTCCTAGGATAACACATGCTTGAAGCACACTTACTTCAAAATATGGCTGTATGAAATGGAATGAAATAGTTATAGGTTTTGCTTGAACCTTTTAGAGAATACACAGATTTTTGCTCTTCAAAGATCGAGATCTGTTATTTGACATGTATCCAGGAACTATAACGCGAGCCGCGACGCCTCGTTGAGTGAGTGAATGAAAAACGAAAAGCACCTGACGAATTTGTTTAAATGTAATCATCTCATGTTCAATGTTCGCACACACCAACAGATGCCAATCTTTTATTCTGTTGGGCAAAAGAATCCTTGCGCATGCAAAGATATAGGAGTAGAATAATAGTCATATAATTCATGGGCAACCGCGCAGAAGCAGTGTTACAGTCACAGAATTAAATATTTTTCTTATCCGCGCGCGCAGATGAATCCAATTCTGTGGTTGCAGTAGATAGTGAGTTGCTAGTGACATGCAAATTTCAATGGGTGAGTGATACTGTTAGAGATTTGTTAGCCTAACAGTGTTTCTGTGCGGTCGCCCCAGATATTTTACTCGAGCTCTATGAACAGACACAGCAGGGATGTGGAGCGGGAGAATTTTGTCAGCTCCGTTTCACGTGTCTTCTAGAGCAGCTCCGCTCCCTATTTCATCAAGTTATATGCCCGATCTCATACGCCCACTTAAACATGCATGTACAGTATGGTATCAAATCAAGTGATAACTATCAAAATGATGATGTCGTTCACCATTGTAGTCACTACATTATCAAATTTAGCGAACTAGACAGCTATACCCAAAGGCTATAATCAGTGTGTTTTATTATGATGTCTGAATGATCTGTGCATTACTGTGTTTCACTGTCTTCCTCTATGCCTATTTGAACACTAACGCACGACTTTTTAAGCTATGTTTTTATCTTGTAGTTTCTCGCCATGTGTGTCTTAGGGTGAGGCCACATGACGAGCCGCGCTTTAAAGCTAGCAGCGAGATAGCGCCGTCAAGCTTCGAGCTTTGCGGCCACATGATGAGCGGTACAGCCTGATTACCGCTTGCTTCACCCCACCGCTCGAGCTTTGAGCTGTGATAATTGAGAATGAAATTAACGCAGCTAGAAGCTAGCTGCAACAAGCTGCCACAGCGCAGCTAGAGTAACTATAGTGTGACCGCTCCGACTGAAACACATACAAACATTTTCACAGCGCGGCTACAGCGCAGCTCCAAAGCTCGTCATGTGGCCTTACCCTTATCATAAAGTTGCGAGCAGAATTGGTTATGTCAGAAGTATGCCCTTTATTATGTTGACAATAATTATGTGAAACTAATTCTATTTAGAGGTCTTGATGACGTCAAACTCACGACGTACATCGCACCAAAGATTACGTCAAACATGACGCAATCTTTGGTATTAACATATTTCCAACTTTCAGTCTGCATTCTGTGACTGTATTTGTATGTTCAGTCCATATCAGGGATGCAGAGTCGGAGTCTCCAGACGATTCCGGTCTATAACTAGACCCGAAATATAAAACAAACAAATTATTTATCTTCGTGCATAACTGTCACTGTCTTGATGTCAAAAGCGCCGAAATCAAGCAAGCAATACAGGCAATGATAAGATCCCAACAGCGGAAAGAAAATACTCCCACTCACCAAACCATCGACTGCCCGATATCTTGAAATCCACATGTCAGCTCCTCTCCACGGTGCCTATGACACAAGAGTAATTGGAGCGCCTGTTCTTTGGCGCGCAGTTTCTGATAAGTGACCTACGATCTCGACTTGAGGCTGATGTTGTCGACCACATTATGCTCTTGAGAACGTATAATGGGATGCTTTGGTGACTTATGAATACAGGATTTTCTTCGCTGTTTTTCAAGCTTGGTTAAATGCCAAGCTTTAGTCCATAATTGAGTAAAGCTGATTAACTTCCATAGAAAATAGCTGATAAATGTGCAGCAATGATCACCAGACATGGGTTCAGGTAGGCCTATAATGATATATGGTGAAGGTCACCATTCTGTTTTGAAAAACTGAGCATACATATTTACAGGTGTTTGCTAGTCATTAATGCAAATAAATCAGTCAAGAAAAGATAATAGCGTCCAAATGCGGCATTGTATCTCAAATAACACAGTCTGTATTTCATTTGTAATTGTTACTATTTTTAGAAGACACTTCCAATTCAAAATTATATTTTGCAGATCAGGATACGACATTACGAAAAAATAATTTACAAAATAATTTGCGAACATTAACAAATTATGCGCGATCGGTAATATATGCGAAGTAATATGGCGAAATGTATGTAGTGGTTTTCCTGAAGGAATTAGAACATGTTTGCGGAGTAATAGCCTCTAGATTTTGCTCAGTCAGTTGAACCAGGGTTGCATGGCGTTGCTGCAGAGTCTAACTGTTCATTTGCTCTCTCACCTCGGCCATTTGGCGTTTAAATCCAGCTTTCCATCAGAAAAACAATTTTCAGCTATATTCAAGAGCGGACTACACGCTTGGAGGAATCGACACTCGTGGGAGTGGTGTAATTGAGTTTCCGTGTGGCGACGATGACACGGGGCATTTTCAAAGAGGATCCCCTCCAGTTGCATCGGATGCCCTTCCTAACCATTCGTTGAAACGTTCAGCATCTGTTCCTCCTTCGAAGAATTCATGGTGAATGACTCCACGTCTGGCAGAAACGGTCAAAATTAACGTAAAATTATGGACTACCCGGAGTCGGAGTCCCTGCTCTATAGTAGTGTATGGTATTTTCTCAAGTATATACTTATCACATAAAAGGATTTCTTGAGATGATAATTTGCGAAGTTTGGGAATAACAGGAGTCTCCTCATCAACTTCTAATTATATATGTAATATATGATGTTACCGTACTTGGCAGTCCATTAGCTACTCGACATAAATTTACTTGACATGTTCAAAGTCGCTTCGTTCAGCTTTACCTCTCTCTTCACTCCTGAACCCTAATACTTAGTTTTACTTCTGGAACATGATCGGATTCTCAAGTTTAACAAATTGCAAGCATTTATTTTGAATTTTCAGTCTACGATAAATGAAAGTTGCATTGATTTTCACGCTTTATTAAGTATCTTTAAGTTGTCTATATGTGGTTTGAAAAATGGTAAATGGATTTCACTGACAGAATTCATTTTACTTACAGATTCCACCAGAAATTGGAAAATTATCAACCTTGAATGTTCTCAACATCAGTCACAATAAAGAAATCACCACAATTCCAGACGAACTCGGAAATTTACCAAAAAACTGCGATATTTCATTGATGGGACTCAATTTGAATATGGAAGAATCTTTAATCACCGGTCATCCAAAGGACTTGATATCGTACCTTCACAAGAAATTGAAAAAGTCTTCACCATATTACGGACTAAAGTTGATGCTTGTTGGTTATGAAGCACGTGGCAAGACAAGTCTTCTAAGAGCACTGAGAAGAGAGAAAACAATGCAAACAGAGAATATATCCACTGTTGGCATAAATGTCTACAAGTGGAGGTAAGCTGCGCTGTATATAGGACTCGAAGTGGGGCGGTATGCGACAGTCAGTGGCGGATCCAGAGGGGGATATCGGGATGCATCCCCCACCGGATAACCAGCTTGTATTTCAGTCTTCTTCATTCAATTAAACTTGTAATTATGGGATAATCTGGGATTGGGAATGTCTATGAGATCTGCAGGTTATTGATGTTGTGATCCGTAATTCATTTTTTCTTGCAAGTGAGGAAGGGGCGTTCTTGCAAGTGAGTGTAGAAGTATTGAACGACCCTTGAAATAATCAATGAGCGTGTCCAGATTTCACAATTACTGCAGTGATTGTTTATGCAGGGAATTGTTCATGCCATGTTTTACGCTGATTGATGGCTACACCTCTCGGAAATTGGACCTGGATCTGGTTTGAAGAGCCCGAAGTAATTAAGTGACCATCGACGTCGACTACCATTGTGACTTGAGAGATAACCGTTCACAAATTTCAACAAAGTTGATCCTTTATAAAATCGAAAATAAAGAAATTGAAAAAATCCTCTACACATCGTCAAGAACTACTTGCACTGATTGGTGGCATTGATATATGCTCACCCTGAAACTTATGTCGAAACAGTGACCGATACCTTTTCATTGAAGAATAATCGAGGATCTACTTTCAATCTAACAATTTGTAAATGAACACTTTATTCTTTATACATGCACGCTTTGAAAATGCAGTAAAATCATCATGATACGGCAATTATATTTACTTACTTCAATCTTGGTAATCATTTGAGGTTTTTGCAGACGTTTTCTTTTCGAAGAACTATTTTAGTATTTACTAAGGTCTGTAAGTATAGCGTGCGAATAATATCAAGAAATTAGCTATTTCAAATTTGATGAAACGTACAAATATGTAGACATGCAAGTACTGGTATTTTTAAAGGTTTCTGTTCATTGATTACTGGAAAATTTAGATAATAATTCTAACTTTTTATGAGCGAATGCATCATATGCTTTCATCAGATTTGAGCGCACTCCGACAAAATGTTGTGACCCGCACTCCAGTTTGGAGAATTCAAGTCCGCTCCGAGCTCCGGAGCGCGGTGTGCAAAGTCGGAGTGCACATACCCGCCTGTGGTATTCACAGACCCCCCACCGGAAATTTTTAGATCCGCCATTGGCGACAGGATTCATGCCGGAAAACATCGTACTTTCTCAACGGAATGCCGTGCTGCCAAAACATTCCTCATGCAGGTGGCATACGAATTTGTCAGAACGAAATTAGTCATTTGAACGATCGTCACATTGAAAACCACAAAAAAGTCTTCTGCATTGTAAACTTTCAACACCAAGTCTCCTACATGATAGTCCGGGAGCTAGCGTGAAGTTGTGCAGGGAACGAGGTAGTACATAAAACTTTCACATAGCATAGTACACCTCTAACCTACTGCAAAACTTCGCGTCTGCCGGATCAGATCATTTGCTTTTAAGAAATAGAGAGGATAACACAATCCTATGTATTTCCAGTGGTAAAATTGTGACATTTAAGGTGTTGACTCCATTTTTTCGAATTTTTGCTCATAAAAGTTACACAAATTGGTATTTTGTTGAACTGGTTAACATAGAAATCATCTACAGATCATGATCTTTCAAATGAGCTATCATTCAGTGACAGAGGATGAAGTAAAGTGTACAAACAGACACTTTTCGTTGGTGTAACTGCAAATTTTAACATAGAAATTTCAGGAAAATTGTTGATATACTTTAACGAAAAGTGTCTGTTTGTACACTATACTTCATCCTCTGTCACTGAATGATAACTCATTTGAAAGATCATGATCTGTAGATGATTTCTATGTTAACCAGTTCAACAAAATACCAATTTGTGTAACTTTTATGAGCAAAAATTCGAAAAAATGGAGTCAACACCTTAAATGTCACAATTTTACCACTGGAAATACATAGGATTGTGTTATCCTCTCTATTTCTTAAAAGCAAATGATCTGATCCGGCAGACGCGAAGTTTTGCAGTAGGTTAGAGGTGTACTATGCTATGTGAAAGTTTTATGTACTACCTCGTTCCCTGCACAACTTCACGCTAGCTCCCGGACTATGAAGTCGTATCGAGCAAATTTTGGAATCATTATCAAAAATGTCTTTATCACAAATGCCATCAACTAGATTAATGCGACAAAAATGACAATAAATGGTAAACAATAATTGATAATTGGAGCTTAGCAATGGCAAGCATTCGTGATAGTGATTACGATACATTGTAGATGTATAGTGCGACTGTTTTCTTCACGAAAATATGCGACGAAACTATTCATAAGCATGCGTGAGTGGTGAAATTGTAAAGAGTCCAACTTCAAACTTTTTTCTATTTGTTATAAACTGCATAGATGAAAAAGTATAATGAATCACAAAAATATAACATAATACCAAAAATTGTAAATAAAATGATACTAAACCAGAAATTATTCGCCAATTTTCTTGTAATTGAGCAGTACTGCAGTCTAGCACCGGTTATATTGTGTAGGCTATCTAGTAGCCTAATGAGATTTTGAGATTGTTAACGATGAGAACATTTAGCATGTATAGTGCGAGTAGAAGACTTTATCAACATGTCAATTTTACACTATTTTATCACCATGGGGATAATCAGGGGCTTAATATACTTTATACACCTATTCATCAATAAAAAACCTGCCAATGGATTACTTTGTCCAGTGAAGAACAGCTCACTGCAGATCGACATTGTGGAAATATCTTTGTAATTCTATATCGCATTAGTATCTTATAACTGGTTCCTTTTCAAGAAAATTAATTGTTTACCAATGTTGATATGACAAAGTCAAACTATTGTGCATTATAACATTTACTATCGTTTGGTCTTACAGATATCCGGGCAGAGTGAAGACAAAAGCCGTGGAGTTCAACTTTGTGTGTTGGGATTTTGCCGGCCAGGAAGAATTTTATGCAACTCATCAATGTTTCCTCTCTCAAAGAGCAATATATTTCGTAAGGAATCCTTTCTATTCTAAGCAACTTTTGCTTACCCTTATGATCGAGAAACTTTTGCTTACTCTTAAACTCTCTATTCTATCGATAAGGGCAATGGAAATGGCAATGCCAGGGCGCATTATACACTGACAATTAATCTCTGAATAGTATTTCATAGAGCATCGTGAAATACTTTGTTGATGAAGTCGTAATAATACGGTGGAGCAGCGTCAAGATTAATTCGATTTAAAGGGTCATTCGCAGGAAGTCTACTACATGTAATTTGATGAGTTCTTGCGGTATTGTCACCAGTGTTTTTCCACAGTGGTCATGTGTTGGACCAATCATGTTCAATCATGTCATTCAGATCATGAGATTGAGAGGGATCGGCAAATTAGCAGTAAATATTAGCGATGAAATAAATTACGTCGGTTTCCAAAACCTTGTATCATGGATCAAGTTAGTCCTATTAAAGAGGCATATGAAGAAATGCAGGAACGATAATACTGTGGAATATACTGTAGTATCAGAAACTGCCCTCAACTTTCCATCACGAAGAACATGCGTTTCATGGACAATAGCTTCAAACTTCAGGATGTGGTTCTTAATCCTTTATTTAATTTGCGAAATTGTTTTGTCGAAAATGGCTTCGTTGAAAGGTGGATGCCAAAAAGGGTTGCTGAAAACCTCGCGTGTCTCTTCACTCCTCTAACTTAAGTTTATTTTGCCTCGAGTAATCTACTAGTGATGTTACATCTGCATACGAAGTAGACTCGAATGCGATTTTTCCACTTCTTGTGTCTCTGAACTCAGAGCTCATAGCAAAAAAATACAAATGCCATTAGGACACAACACCTCTTACCATTTGGAGAACATGATCCAGAATACATGCCGTTTGTGGTGCTTCTGAAACAATTCCAGTGAGCAGACTTTCGAACATATGACCATCGAAGAATGATTGATAGTTTCGATTGCTTTAAGGAACACGGACGGATGTTGATTATCCTAACATATCACTTAATTCTTGACAATCTGACGATCATGTTTCATTATTTTCAATGTCATTTATCAGAAATTCACTCTCAATGTCGAAGGTTTTAAACAGTGACATTGAGCTCCAAAGCTGTGACATTAAGTCAGCGCTTATTCGCTTCTATAAAAATTCCCTTGCTTGTTAACTTATCAGTCAATTAATTACATGCTGCCGTGAATAGGTTTCTTGCTGCCTGAATCCTTCATTGCTGCTTTGAATAATGAATAAATTTTTTATGATTCTCTATGCTCGGAATTTGTGAATTAGCTTCTACTAAAATGATCATTATCATTATGTAATCATAAAACGCAACCGGACTTATCGTGATGCTGAATTCGCCATATGCTGTTAGTATTTCTATGTCATTCTTACTTTAATTTTCTGGTTACTGAATTGATGCGCTTTCAGGTGGTTTTTGATTTACGGAAAAAGGAAGAAGAGCTTCCGTTTATGAAGCAATGGCTACTCAATATCAAAGCACAAGCACCGAATTGTCCAGTAATAGCTGTCGGCACACATGTGGATCAAATTCCTAAAGGTAAATCGAATAATTTACTCAGGTGTTCACTAAGACAGTTTTGCTGTATCCATATGTACTTTATCAAGCATTAATTGAATTTAAATTGGGCATAGCAATCAACAAATTATAATTGCGACAAGATGAAATCAACTGATTGCAGTTATTCGTGAAAGCAATCAATCAATTTGATTTGCAGTAGGAATCAATAGTAATAATTAACTAATTGCAAATTTTTCTTGGTAAGCAATTAAAAATTGGAATTTCTTTGGCAACTAATCGTAAACATTAATTACATGACTATTACAACAACCAATTTATAGCACTGCATTTTAAATTTGCGCATTGTACAATTCACTGAATGAAGTTACAGATGCTTTATATAAAACTGAACAGCGAGTCTCTTAAAAAAGCCTACATGAAGCTATATTTACAATTGGACTAAAGTGCGAACACAAAAAGAGATATGAATAAAAAATATTACCTGAACAAAAACATGTTAAAGAGTGAAATCACATTGCATGAGCAGCATAATTACGCACAACATGCGCAATGATCAGTAATTGATGTGTTATGTAGTTCGCGAAGCATTCGCCCGCATCGTCAACATCATGAAATGGCAAACCTCCAGACCTTTATTATACCAGATTGGTTTGTACGCACTGAATGTTCAAAGATTACTTGAGCAAAGATGAGAAAGACGTCTATGTCTATTGATTTATCATTAAGAGATATGCTTATTCCAATCTAGGCGAACTGGCGTTGCGCATGCAAGAATATCCAATTGACCTATTATACTGTATCTATAAGAATATCTACTAGAATTGTTTTCCATGCGGATATATCTACAGAAGCTTTGAATTTCGTAATTTCATGATACCCGACTTATATTGACTGTTGTCTATATGGACCCTATGTAAATTCCTTCTAGTCTTTTTCGAGTTACACTGATGAATCGTGTCTTGAGCATGCGAATCATAGTGTGTAGCCTGTATGGCTGCCAAATAATTCCATGCTTCAATGGTACGAGTATATATCTCTTCAAATGACAATGGATAGAGTGCGGTAGCTCTGAAATTCCATTTTATATTTTAGCTATTTAAGCAAAGATAATACTATTGTAGCAGTGATATAATGTGACGGTACCATGAGAAGCTTTGAAGAAATAGTCGTTCTCTGTGTAATATGGTATTGTTTCAATCCATTTAGAAAATATACCCTTTTGAAAGATTATTTTTCATAAAATATCATGACAAAAGTATCACTCAAACCGTTTCAAAACGCTTACTTCACCTTTTCTCCGTGAAAATAGAATGTCTTTGGTTAAACAAATGGAAAATATCCAATCCCTGCAGGTAATGTTGCCAAGCTGTCAAAGGTACCTAGGTCCTCAATTCTGTGATACAAGATAGAAGCTATGAGGACATGGTTTCTGACCTAAGAAGAATGGGACACTTTTGTGAATTACTCATGTAAAAAAGCTTATAGCGAAAACAATGTAACAGAACCTGAACTGTTCATGATTTACAATGCCACATTTTGTCAACCCTTGAGCATAATCCCCCCGTTATTCATCGACGTCAACAAAGAGTAGTTGGAAAAAATGAAAAAAAATTGGACGGCGGTCCCACTGCATTATCTGTGGAATGGATTGCTACTTTGACAAGTTTGCACCAATTTACACCAGAAGAAATGCTGCTGCCTTATAGAGTTCTCGTGATGTTCAGAACTCAAATAATTTTCTGTTTGATTTAGCTCCTCCTGCATTCATTAGATCTCGACATCGTCAAATGCTGGTTATGCCCTATTCTCGTACTCAAAATGGTCAGTCATCGTTCATGCCATTTTGTACAAAGCTGCATAACTGAAGTTGCAATCTATGATCTTTTAGAAATTTATTGTTTGTTCAATGTATCGCTTATACCATTTCTATGTTTCTATGCTCATCTTATGAAATTGATTGGTTTTTATTGATTTGAAATATGCACTTTCTATCCTATCCCATCCTCTCCTAAACAGCACGGTAGGAAATGCTTTTACTCACTAGGGAGTCATTGCAGTGCTCGTTGCAGATTTTTTCGGCGTCTTACTGCTAAAACTGAAATAAATCATCATTACTCTGAAATCGAGAAGTCAGTTTTATTTATCATAGCTGATTATGATCAATAATTATCAACGAGCAGGTGAATATCATTCGAATTGCCTATCCCACCTATAGGTCAGGCTTGCACACGCAATAATATTGCTTGCCTGATTTTACTGCGGTTGTAAGGCAATTATAATGCTATATTTTGTAAAATTAACATATCTGGCACACGCTTCCTTTTGCTACAGGTGAGAGAAATGCCTGGATTCGAGAAATGAGAGAATCCATTATCAAGATGTGCAATTCAATTGGATTTACAAAGATTGCTCATTACGCGTATGCTGCTGTTGATGCCAGGAGAGATAATTCCTCTGTCGATGATCTACGTCAAATAATGGATAAAGTGCTTGAAGAGTACAAGGTCAAAGATGAGTTGGTAATGGGGCAATCTGTTCCTGAAAGCTATGTCAGGTAATTTTCATACGATATACATGTTCGTTCTTTGTTGAGGTACATAGTAGAGGTGCGCAATCGGATAACAATCACGAACCCGGCTTCGGGTTGGCCTCGGGTTTGACAAAAGATGAAGACATTTTGTATTTGGCTAAATAATTAATCTAGCGGAATAAAGTCGGGGTTGTTTTTGGGTCACATGCACTCAGACTTTTGCAAACACAGACCTCAAATACGACGGTATCATTTCAATACAGCTACAAAATTCAACTCGAGGTCTATTCACACCGGACGCGGCGCGGTCCATTCAGAACCGTAAAATACCTATGGATCTGTTCACACAGAGACGCGCGGGGGCTCGCCGCGTCCGGTGTGAATGGATCTTAAAATACAGACATCGACTTATTGAAGTTTTCTTCATTAAAGAAATCAGGAATCCTTACTGATTTCTGACTCCTTAATTTCGATAACAGATTTATGTGACAACAATGTTATTCGCTAACAAATTACAACAAATCACTCGTGAATGCATGCAGTAATAAAGAAGAAAATCTGCAGCCTCCTATCTTATAGTGCAAAATTTCACGTGATTTGATAAAATAATACATTTTCAATGTTAATAATTACAAAATATTGGTTCTGGAATAAATGAATTTAATAAACGGTTTTTCTTGCGGAATGTGATTAATCAAAATATACTGATTATTCATGATAAATTCTGACATTATTGACTTATGATTTGCGTAATGATTTATGCACGGCCTTTTCTTCCCATCCGTATCATTATTTTACTCACTTGTACGTCTCATCCTCTATCTCTCATTCATTGCATATAGCCATTTTTATCATTTTATCACTCATCACATATTTGTATTACGTTTCCCAAGTTGGAAATGAACGTTTTGACCTTTGACTTTTGAGTTCTATTAATGAGAAAAATGCCAATGTTCAGGCATTTCCTCTAAAATTTGCTTATTAAATGCTCAAAGTTCAATTACCATAATCAATTCCGGGTTCGGGTTGGCAAACAACATTCGGTTTCGGGTTTTCTTAGATGCTTTCTGGTCGAGTTGAGTTTATTCTATTGACGAGCGCACACCTCCATTAAAGAGTGTCCCAAAACAGTAATCGAAATCCAATAATCGAAAACGAAGTATTTTCCTTAAAAGTAGGGAATGTATGCGTTTAGCAGTGAAGCATGTATAACTTAGGAACAATTTTCGTAGCGAATTCAGCTTTAAGCAGAACATTTTCATGGCAAGTGATCGAAGGTGTGAAAGTTTCTTATTCGACCGATTTATTCAAACAAAGCACGTCAACTTTACAACAAAATGTTTCCTCGGCTTTTTCACTTAGAATGTGATTACAAAGTGCACTGAACATTAATGCTATGTGTTCGTTATACCTTCAATTTCTATAAGCTTGTATAAACTTCATAATATTGGCTTTCATTTGATCTAACTCGTTCATCCTACTACTATAAATAGTAATTTAAAATCGCCAATTTTGACAGTGTTTCGGTTCGATATTTCGATTGTAAAGCTTTTGCTTACAATTGATTGATTTTGATTACGATTGATTGCTGCTTGCGATCCCAAATTAGATGAGTGTACTGAGGATTTACTCATGAGTGCTGAAAGAGATTTATGAGATTGATTGGTGCTAAGAATGCTAATTAAGAATACGTGTATAGAACGCGGATGATTTCTAATCCGGAATAACCATTCCGATGTATATGCAATGGACCAGTGTTCTACAGATCTAAGTGTTCCAAATGTGATTTTGTAGAATGACTTGCAGATACCTAAAGAATTCAAATGATTAGGAAAAGACACAAAAGCAACTTTTTAAATGTGTCATCACTACTAAGGAATTTAATAAGTAGTCTTTACATAATTTTTGAATTTTCTATACTTTATGTGATGTCAGTGGAATATTAGATGCTCATGAAATGATTCATATACTTATGTTTATAGGCAAATTTGATCATTGAAAATCGAAACGCTTCGTTGAAAGCTACCACACAACATATTTGCAAAACCACAAAGAAAGTCCTTTACAAAGCATGTCATGAATTTGAATTCCTAGTGCAAAGTTTGAAAATGCACAAACATTCAAAGCCACAAAAGTGCATTTGGCCATGTTAGTTACAAGAACTTGACAACATAAATGTGACAGAAATGATGAATCACCCCCAGGCATAAATAGGGGTGCATGCTTGGGTCAGTCCACCTGTCTGACATCATGCTTCTTCTCAGACCCATACCTTCTTCTCAACTGCATCCATCTAAATCGCTGATCTTTTCTGTATCATTTCCATTGTTACTGGATCATATATATATTCGTATATTTGGGCAACAAATTGTTATTGAGACATACAGTACATCGCTGAAAATAAGACTGACAGGCGCTGACAGGTGAAAAACTAAAATGTTCTTTCCTAATAGATCTAAAAAACTTTATTCATTGCATTGAGTTGACTTACCACTGGATTTTGTTTATCTGTAACTCAGAAAATATCGACATGTTATTTAACTTAAAAGCCACACGGTTCTAATTTACTTAACAATTCTTTGATTGTTATCATATGAGAATGTTATAATTTAGTCATCTGCTTGTCTATGAAGCATCAGTGTGTTTCGTGTCGGACTTGAATTTAGCTTATCAAATAGATGATACTGCACACCGAAAGTTTTCAGAGCCGATGTCTATTTTTGTCAAGCCATGAGCTATAAATATGGAATTGACCAACTATAACCCCTGATTTGATGTCCTGATGCTAAATACTTCCGGGAAATATTTCATCATTCTAATGCTGTACGTAGCATTAGTATATGAAATTATCAAACTGACTCTAGGATGCCACATTGGAGATTGTTTATTTTGAATAATTTCAAAACTTTTAAAGTTTTCATTGAATTCATTCTTTCCTATCATCGCATCATTCCTGAGAATGAGCGAAAAGACCAAAAAAATCATATCTTCTTATTTTTTTGACTAAAATAATTGTCAAAATAATTGAAAATCTTGAGAAATTATAACGCACTGTAAGGGCCTACCTCACGCGATCCTAAACATGGCAGTAATGGGAGTCATTATTATTGTAGGATGCAGTTATTGTAATGGGAGCAGTTATTGTAGAGCCAAGCTGCAAATAGCTTTACACCAATCTATTTGACACTTGAATTTAGCTCTCTTCAACGTGAGATTATTTAATGAATGCAATGAATTGAGTGAAAGAATGGATCGCTTGCAAACATCTATTTTTGAAGCACCATTCATTCAAGCTCAATCAAACAGATGCCCATTCGTTCCATTCATCGCTCATCAGTCTCTCAGATGATGATACTTTCTATAATTCGCTTCCCAGAAAAATACAAAGATATCATTCACTCTTTCGCTCAAACCGTTTGTTTGAGTGACCTGTTTGAAATACATCAAATTACCAAGTTCATCAACTCCATTGTTAGTGGAAAATTCTACGGGATGAATGATGACGCGAGATTTCTAATTTTTTAAAGGCAAAGGATGCTTGCAACATATATGTAGCAGTAATTATAAAGAAGAAAGAAGTTTTATGTTTACTTTTATGGGGAGCTGGGCAATCTTACATGCTAAGTTTTGATTGAAAACTTACCCAAGTCTTGTCGATGCATTTCGCCACTAACGGTCATCAAGATAATTCACAAAAATCTTAGTAGGTAGAGCAACCAGATTTGATCGTGAGCTCAAGCCCTATCAGTAGCTTATAGTTAGCAATCAGCAATATAAATTGATTTAGCGTACATTCATATAATTCATACGATGGTCAGTAGAATTGATTGTAGTCAAAAGTAGGAAACCAAAAGGATGCGACGAGATTTATATGTATACATAAAATAAATTTGCATGTTAAGATATGTCACATGAATGTTAGGGAACAAACATTCGGTACATAGATATTCTTTATGGGTATTACTTTCCTCAAAACCCCTGAAACTTCTATTACTCAAAAAATTCAGAGTAGTGAGAGTACTATTTCAATTGCAAACCAACAAATATAGGGAGTTTGATTAAAATACACGAAATAAAGCTAGGCTGTGCGCGTTGCACCGGCGCGAGCAGGTGCGGCTACCGTACAGCCCTAAGTAAAACGATATTAGGCTTCAACTTAATCATGCAAGCCTGCGTATATTCAATACAAAATTAATTTTCTGAACATGCTGGCAAACAATGCATTCACAATGATTATTTTGTCTTTTAAAGTTGAAATCAATGTTTTCCTTCAAACATTATCAAACCACAGTTTTTTCCCTGCCACAAACATAGTGATAAGCTTAACACATGTATGGTGCTATGTTTTGATGTGCATTCATATGTTTATTATTGTTTTATAGGTGAAGTATTTATTTGAATCATGTGAAAAATATGCTCTAATAAGGAAGCATACAGAAGCTGTATCCTTAACTGCGTGCAGTGAAAATATCCAAATTCATTCTATTCACCTGAAAATAGGTGCCACTTATCTGTCTGTTGATTTCATTGCTCAGATAATTGCAATAAAAAGATATGTTATGAGATAAATGTTTTCATATTCAAGATCAAATATCATTAATAGCAACTTTCTGACAGACTCCATTCCTGACAGCACGTGAAGATTAATTCCCGACATCTCGAATTCCATCTTTGTGACTGACAAATCTCACCTTTGAGTGTGGAATTTCAACTAAAGCAGGATTGAATGCTTTGAATTTTAAAGCTTTCAGGCATTTTATCAAAATGTTAAGAATCTGATCATATAATTTACAATTGGGATGTACAGATAAAGCAATTTGCAATACTCGCAATTATGTCACAACTTGACTGCATATTATGCCGTCATTAAACAGAATAATCAAAGGTTGAAGTGCATCCTCGTTGAAAAATATAACAGACCTGAATTACCACCATTTCATTCACTATAAGTAGACCGCTATACTATCGACCTCAGAAAGCGCAGGACGACGACGGCCCGTCACGGTTTTACTGAATGAACTAATTAATGTATTATATTTATTATCACTTCGACACCAAAATTTTCTTTCCCAAGAGTTGGACATTAGGAATTGTCTTATTGCAAACACTGTAATTTGATCCAAATTTCATGCAATTTCATGAATTATCAAAATACCTAATTTACTTCTCTAAATATCAACACAACTCCCTATTTAAGCATCCAGCCAGAGCTGGAGTTAACTTGAATTGCACAATTAGCATATGAAAGCAGTTGACGCGGGTATTCATTCAATCAATACTACTTTCAGCACACTATTGAGATTTCATCCAAGCTACACCCCGGGAATAAATTTCATATGCTGTTTTTTGCAAATACAATGTAAATAGAACAATCAGGCAAATATTGAGTTGCATCTCAGTTGACTAATGGGAACACTGAATAGTTGCCATTTTATCCAATATCAGTAGTCATCAGCCGGCCTAGTTCACATCTCTCAACATCGATAAATTGATGAATAACCAGCAGAATTTTACTCAGCATGCTAATTGAGTATCTCAAATTTACTCCCTGTATGGTTGCATGTTTAAATAGGGAGTTTTGCTGGCGTTGAGAAATGTGAACTAGGCGTGCTGATGATTTCTGATGTTGAATGAAATAGCAGCTATTCAAGTCTGTTCCCATTTTTCACTTGCTTGTGTTGTGTTTTTAGAAAGCAGCACTTACTATTCATTACTAATGCACTAGCTATAACGAAATTTCGGTAGTGTTAGCAGTTGCATTTAGTGAATACCTGCAGAAATAAGCTTGTATGCAACTTTCGAATCTCAAATTGTAGCAGTGTGTCTAGGCAGATGCCTAATTATATATTACACTGAATAAAATGCAATATCCGGGCCATCTTTTGAAACAATGTTGCCAACAGGCTGAGCAGAGAGCTTCTTCGAGTAATGTTCATGGCAATATGGTTGGCGCATGCTAGAATGTCTCAAAGGAGAAGATTTACGACATTGGATGGTTGACACAGCTTTTTTTGAAAATATAGAGAACCTCCCAGTGTATTGTCATTGAACAGGTTGAAACCAGTATATCGCTCATTCGTTAAGGATTGTAGTGAAATAAACTGATGACACATCCATTTTAGAGTGATTTCAATGAGTTCACTTGGCTGGTTGTCGAACTCTGAGTAGTGACAGAGTTAGGTATGTTTTGGTATACAGCCCGGTTATTAGAAGATTTGAATCCATTTTCCTCTGCGTTGGAGGTGACTTTTGATAAAAATAAGTGGTGGCACATTGTGGAACACCTCAAAAATAGGGGGTAGGGTTGTCTTCAGGAGTGGCAAACATGTATATTAAAAATACCCAAGCCATTCACAGACGCTATCAAAGCATTAAAGAAAATGTCAATGCATGATATATTGAACATAATTGCTAAATAGTTAGTTGCATATGTTGAATAATATCATTTATTTTTGCTATACATGTATGGTATCTACTAAACTGCATTGATTAACTATTGAAAGTAACGTGAGAATAGCGATGCATGTAGCATGCAATGAAAACGTTTGGATCAGAATTAATTTAGGACAAGAATTACGGAAAGTGAATTTTGCGTGTACAAACTGAGCATGCATTCAAGACTGACTAAATCTCATCCCGTGATATAAAAAACAGGTTTTCACCTAGGTAGTTGAGGGTAAGTTAAAACCAAATGTCACTGTTACTACTTGTGAAAGTAAATTAAGAAGTGTCACAAAGTAATGTTTATATGCTGCTACTTATGCATGCTGCTATGTAAATAAGTAAAATGAATAAAGAATAATAAAAGGTAAGAATCAATGAATAACAAAGTTATGCTGTACAAATTCAAATGATGTGTAACATTGCAAAATATATTATACAAATAGTCTATATAACCATAGAAATTTAGGTAGTCCTTAAGAGGACTTACGAGCGTCCCGACAGGCTAACCAGGCAAAGTCAAAGTTTTTCGATATCAAAATACACAAATTAACGGCTATCATGAAACAAAGGGCGAGCGAAAATTGCTTATTGTCAGACACAAACCTCTTACATTTTAGGTTCGTCAGCATAGGAAAAACAACCAGTTTTGCACGCGTCCTCTAATTTTCTGTATGCCCTGGTTGGTGGACACCCGCTATAGTACAGCGGACCCTGTGTGTGATTCGTGTACAGAGTTGAAAATCAAAAACTCTATTGGCGCTTTGAGTATTAAGTTTGCCAAAAAATTCGGTGAAGATTTGAAGCTCCAGAATAAATCATGCCCGGTGTTTTTTCGGATGCTGTTACAATAAGTCGCTAAATTAGATCCTCTGTCTGACAGGGCTTTATTGAGAATAACATTAAGACTTTTCGTGCTACAATCACGGGCTCGTGCGACGAAGCTAAACTTAAAAGGTTCTCTATGCAGCTTTGGAATCTAAAAGAGCTTAGGCAGTCTTGCATCTGAAGCTGAGCATGATATGTCAAAATGTCTTTTCAATTTATCACAATGATCTGCAACAACGTCAGGAGCAGAAGCTAAACAAGGATAGTGCGCTATATTATCCACTGGTTGAAATGATTGCAAGTTAGAACCAAGTTCTTTCAATAAAACAGATAAATAAAACTTTTTACAATTAAAAGAAAAATTACGAGAAGCTTTGTCAACAGTGGTTGTAATGAAATTTTCTTGCAAAGAACGCATGGTGCTACTGTACTACGACAACGAGCCCAATTGCATGAAGACACAGCTGCTTGCTTTAAAACTGAATGATCTTATGAATGAAAGTGTGAATTCCAAACATCACTGAATTGATAGTCACCATCTCGGTTGCAAATCGTGTCACGATTTGAGTGGATTCAGATTGCCTCCATGATTTTTCTTCGGTGTACATTCATGTTAGATTCAATAGAAATTATTTTTGCTGGAAAAGCAAGAGCATGGGAGTATACATGAACTTGTTGGTAAACTGCTGACCGATAATTAATTGATTTTAACATATTTGGACACTTCTGTCTTGATTTTCGATTAAGACATCAGACAGCGGTCGGAAGATCGCGACAATCCAACTATTTTATGAGATTAAGTGGTGTTTTTACGAAAATACACTTACCTTGAATTATGAGCATCCCACTTGGAAATAGCATGTTTGGCTAAATCACAAACTGCTATTTGAAAAATACATGATGCAATAAATGACCAAATACTGCCAGCATTACATTAGATCTTTCACTTTTGATCAATATGGAATGTGGATGTATATATACATGTGTAACCATGTATGGATGACAAATGCTCAAGATACTTGTAATTATATTTCTGTGTCCAGGTGACTAAACAATCTCTCTCGCTCAGAGATCGAAGCAGAAATTTCGTTGAAAATTCTGCACTGGCTAACCGCGATTAGATTAAGATACTCAGTGATTCAAGCATAAGTGTGACTAATTTCTTGACACATTAAGCAGACGTTTTAGCAAGAATGAAAGTAAAAATTAAAAGTTTACCGCTGACATTAAAATACTGATGGGTTTTTATTGATTAAAATTTACAATAGCTAACTTGTTATATTATATAAGCGGTTGTTACTATTTTTGACTTGTGATTTACCTCATTAAGATACTGCATAGTGGAGGACTGCAGTCATCGGAAATTTGCCCTCAGCGCGACACGAAGTTTTTCAGTCGAAACACGAATACAACTGCACTCCTAGCTCCTTGAATAAAGGTCCATTCACATCGGACGCGGCGCGTCTCAGGCGTCCAGAATTTTCGCTCAGAACCTTGGCGAAGGCGGCTGTTCACACAGAGACGCGCGGTCCAAGTAATTTCAGAATTAAGTTCTGAAATGGCACGCGGTTTGCTTGCGAGATAGGAAAATCCAAACTGTAACAAGCCGCCCCTCGTGGCTGGCTCTATCCCGCACTCCAACCTGACATCACACGTTTCCAGATGTTCGTGTAGAAAAATGATTGACTTTCGACATAGCTATCCGACAATTCTGACCCTCTGTGAGGACAACATAACCAATTGCACATCAAATTCCTTAACAATATACTTTCATGCTTCATCAACTATGAATTCGAATTCATGAATGCATTTGGAGACAAGTGGTATCTTATCTACTACAAAACGAGTGTCGGGAACGAAGATGAGAAAGTTGGAATTGTTCTCAATTTACCTGATTATCTTCTATAGATACTACGGTATATAAAATGGACGATGTAAGTTATTAAAGGTCGTTTTGTGAGCTAAGTTATGGGAAAGTCAATCCGTGCGTCAATTCTTTTCGATGATCTGTCACCTGTGCTTTGCTGCCACCCTATGAATGAAAATGTATAAATGATATGTGTCCTTAAGGATTCTATTCTATTCTTACTTCTTTTCAGATTCTTTCTATTCTTCACAAATATGAAATATCAAATCGTTAATTTATCGCAAAATCATGTAGTTTATAGCAATGCTCATATCCTAACGATTAATTTGCAATTTCAATCACTCAAAAGTAAGCCGTACTTCATTTGCAATTGGAAAAAATAGCTTTATCAGTGTCGGTCTCTTTCATCTGTCTGCAACTGTTCGTCACTCCCTCAAGTATTTCGATGACGTCACTAAAACACTGCGTCTATATGATGTAGATCGTTGAATTTTTTTACCAAATTTGTTGAAACACCATTCATTTAAAGGAAAATTTCACGAAGAAGATGATGGTGGTGTCTATTTTGCAACCAGCGGCAATTTATTCTCCTTGGAAATGCTCGCTTATACCACTCATCGCAGTGAGTGACAACAGTCAATATAGCTTATAATCGTGTTGACAGCTGACAAAATAATTGCTTGCACTTTTTACATATGATTGTTTACACTTTACACTTGTTTTTATCAATGGAATTATTGACAGTGAAACGTCTGATCTGATATTCCCTCAATCATACAACAAACACAACTTGCAGATTTTTATACTCAAAAGAATAATTTCTGTAGATTCTGATTTACTTAACGAATATTAACAAGACGGAATGACTTTTTGTCGCCATATCATACTGAACTCAGCGTTCTTCTCAGATTGACGATACTTTCAAGACCGTTGATCAACCAAAACTCATCATACAATTACTCGGATATTACTCTAAAATAGACTGCCCCTAGCAACACTTCAATTCATAACGAACTGCTCTCGTCTGATGAAACTTGCAGATCTAAGTCTAAGAACCTGATTACATCACACTTTGCTCACGTTCGTAAATCTAACAGCAACCTGTTTTTGTATTTCCTCGAAATTTTGTCGTTTAGATATCATTTCGAGTCATTATACTTGAAATGTTGCATCTGATTTTTTGTGAATTCTGAGAACTGAGTACGTTATTTAGCTATCTCAGGAAAATGTCATATCAAAGTGTCTTGTTTGGGCTCATTCGAATGCATGTAACACAAGGAATGTGAAAATGTTCATTACTTAGCAATAAGAAGCGTTCATAATGATATGGTATCTACAGTTGCCCCCCTCTCCACGCGGCTTGGTGAGAACAGGCAGGCATTTTGGTTGGACACGCCGCGCCGCGTCCGGTGTGAATGAACCTCAAGATGCAAATATAAGTTCAAATCGCACAGGTCTGACACGGAAGTGACACAAACATATTTTTTAGAGAAATAATTATCTTTCGGGAACATCGTCCAAAAAAAATACAATCCAATAATACACCAAATTGCAACAAAATAATTAGATTTGAATTAAAAGTTCAGTGATTACTGTCAAGGTTGCAGATCTGTGACCAATTTGACAATTATGAAATTTACTTCGTACAATGGTTCAGTGTCAACACCACTGTCATTGTAGAAACACGAACACGGATGACAAGACTCAACACAACATAGGAATGTCTCGACAGAACTAGAATGGAAACTCACTGTTTTTTAATGGCAAATTACTGTGCACACTTAGAACACCTATCTATGTTAATGTTACTGAATCCTTAATATTAAAATTACTGAATCGTTCAATAGTTGTAGATTCTAGTCTTAAGGCGGCATTTTGCAAATTGTTTTATAGAAATGATTTTGTATTTAGCAAGAAACTAGGATGATTTCGATCATCTACAAAGTACATTGATAATGCACCTGTCCTGGAAATTTTCGGTGCCCAGAAAGTATTGGCAGCCACTGGAAGCCACCATTCCGTAGCAGTACTCATCTTCGAAGATGGTGACTGCAATAGCGTGATGTTGGTATCACTGTTCGTATCAGTTGGTATCCGTTCTATATACCTTTGTCATAAGACAAAACATGAACAGCCGTTCCGGAGCTATGGCGAATTACAACAAGATTATTTTCATAGTAAGCCTTCGTGCTTACGGCGGCTTACTTAATTGCTAAAAATTGTTTTTACTTATCCATTTAAATGATATTTAAATGATTTTTAATTACTATTTGACTAAGATGATAATTGTACTACATATGTAGTGCTAAATGGTACTTCTAGTTGTAGTATGCTATGTTTCTATCAAATTATCACATGAACAATTCTATTTCAGATTAGAGGAGCTGATTCAAGGCATCTCACCACTATTACCTGTTGAAATGCCCATTCTGAGGCACAATGCGCTACTCAAAATGGCGAGAGATGCAGCACTGGGTTTGGATGAAGAAGATCTGAAGCATGCTGTTCGGTTTCTTCATGAGGCAGGTGTATTATTGCATTTTGAGGATACTACTCTTCAACTACAAGATTTATATTTCATCGATCCTCAATGGCTTTGTCGCATGATGGCTCAAATTGTCACCGTGAAGGACATTAATCCCTTTATTCAAAACGGCATTTTGGAGAAAAAACATCTGGACCTATTATTTAGCGGAAAACGCATCAAGGAAGGGGATCGATACTTCGTCTTCCCGAAGCAGCATATTCCTAGATACCTCAGACTTTTAGAGAAGTAAGTTGTCCATCGCTATCGTAATAATATAAGTGGAAATGTCGATAATGTACCACCTGAGTACAAATGCGATGTTGGCGATGAACTGATGAATTGTGACATGAATTCAATGTAATCTCACTGCGTTTTTATTGGCTGTCACAATGTTCTCGTTCATTTTTACCATGCAGGTTTTTCTGAATTTGTCTATTCTGTTAGCAACCAATCATTCCAACGCACAGACCTGATAATAGTACTTGTACCTAGCGTCCACAAAGCAATTAAATAAATATCGCATTGTTTTTTATTTACAAGTTAGGGATCGTCCATAATGCACGTGGACAGCAGAGAGGGGTAAGGCGGACTTTGTAATGCTGTCCACGATCTGTCCATGTGAAGGAGGGGAGGCATTGCACGAGTCCACTTAGGGACACTTAGGGCCTAGTGGGAGATGTTGAAATTATTGCTATACGTATGTGCCATAAATCTACTTTTTATCATTTTGCAAATATGAGTTTGATTGTATCTTGATACATGTATCGTTTGAGATTTTAGAATACCGCAAAGTAGGTACCTGAAAATCGTACACTCTGTTCATGATCCTGATATCTAGTCGATCGTATTTTATTAATAGCTTTGTTCATTCAAGGACATCTGGAGAGACTCCTCCACTTATCCATGTTTGGAACAGTCTGTGGTTCGATAGATGAGATCTCTTTCAAAATCAAATGCGAGAAAAATTCATACATAACTGCGCATGATACCTACTTAGATTCATGGACAAAATTCATAAAATATATACTTTTTTGTCAAAATAGGCCTACTTTTTTTGTTGTGTCCTGTGCATTTAGAAGATAGATGATATTTATCTTATGGTGTAAACAACCGGCCTATGTTCATGAATAGAGATCGAAGGACAGCCCAATGCTGCAAGCCGGATTGTCGAATAATTACGAAGAATATTGTTTAGCACTGCACCCACACTGAAGCCCCGTAAAGTTGAATACATATCCACAATGAATATCAGTAATTATCCACTGTCTACGGGGGTAGGGAGAGGGGTGTGGGCCAGTGTCCATGAATTGTCCATTAGGGCGAGGGGTCAAAAAATCCCATTTTTTGTTCACGTGGATTATGGTCGATGCCTTAGCGAAAGGGAGAATTCTTCAAAGACTGTATCACTTGTCAGTTGTGGGGTGTTGTGGAGAGCTCCCTAAAATCAGTTTATTTAAAAATACGCTAAAAACATCTGTGACTCAACGTTTTGCGGCTCGACACCTTGGTCATGAAATGCAGAGTTGTCGACAGAATGGAAGATATTCAAGCACTGAAAGAATGAACCATGCACTCATCACTTAGTAACGTTCACGTTACATGTTAATTCTAGAAAATTGGTGGCATCGATCAGATAATGTGGTCAATACCGATTATCATGGCTGATCAAAATTTTCAAGTACACAGTTTTCTATATGCCTGATGACAGATTACAATCATATGAGGTGCTGATCATATTGATTGTTGTTTTAGAAAGTGCATTTTTATTTTTCTGATTATAAATACACAGTATATGTTCCAGTATTTTGTTTAATATGCTGATTAATGATATACATGTATGAATATTCACATCTATTATCAGATGCAGATACGCATGCTATATTGGAATGAATCTTTTGCACATTGTATTTTATACTAAGCTGATGAAATAATGAAAAGAATGCACACATGCGCGTCTATTACACGTAGATTCGAGAATGAAAGATGTAGCAATCAAGTTATTGTCTGCATGCTTAACACATGCAATGCATTTTTTTTAGTGATAGAATACCTCATTTGATTCAGTGTCACGCATCGACAGGATAGGATAGAAGTTCTTGGGTTTTAGTCTTTCTACCGAGGAAGGTGTCACTATTACTAAATAGAGGTCATTGATTTTAATCTGGCTACACCTAAAAGCGCTAAATGCAGTGTAGTGGAATATAGCCGATTGCTGACTGTGACATTTTGATCACCTGGTCTTGCCCATGGTTAACGAATAATTCCTCATTAACCATGATCAATGTTGTATCAAAACAACATTTTCAACATTGAAGTTGTCAGTAATTCATCAGTTACCTTGCACCAGGGATTAAAGGAATTGATTGAATTTCAAGTACTTTCTGTCAATTAATTGAGTGCTCAGTACTTCAATTTCAATTGATTGATTTTTCGGAAATTTCTATTTCAATCAATTGATGGCACAAAACGCAGGCATCAGTTAATTGATCACCTTAATTTCCTACGTCAATTGATTCACTTAAATTTCTATTGCTTCAGATTGATTACTAGCATGTGTCGGATTGGTAGCCATACAAAATAACTGGAATATCTTAAAGATATTTTATTACCTTTCTCATCTTAGTGGACAACCGCTATTCATCCACATTTGAAGACAATCACACGTAGTTTGCGCTAGTGGGGACAAACAAAGTCAAGGTCACATTTTCTGCAACAATAAGCTTCCACAGAATGTTTAAATTAGGTCCACATCTTGCAGATGATGCAACTACATCGTTCATGATTTTCATACCTCTCGAATATGGACTACATTTCATACAGTTCGCACTGAGAACTACAGTATCTGGATATTTTTTGTCTTGTCAATAGTCTATTACTCCCAAAGACGCCATTATTATCTGCCTTTTGCAACAGAACGCGGCATGCGCGTGCACACCCTACAGTATTCAATAGCCATTACAACAAATATCATGGCCATCATTTGCAAGGTGTGGTGTCTAATGTCTGCTGATGTCCTTGTGTCTACTCAACTGCTGTCTAGGATCCCTCAACCGATTATTCATCGTAGATGTACGTCATCGCTGACTTATCGCAAGGAATCAGCAGGAATTATCAAAAACTGATTGATGTCAATTGATTGCTCAGTAATTCCAAGTACAATTAATTGATGGCATAGAAGTCAACTGCAACTTACTAATTGAGGGAATAATTGAATTGTATGATTAACTGTTGATGGTCACTGGCTTACATTGTAAACCGTAGGCTACTGTTTGAAAACGATGAAATGATCGATATACCATTCTTCTTTATCACTACATCCGGGAATCAATGTTGAAGATAATATATTACAAATTATATATATTATTATATATATATATATATATATAAATATTATATATTACAATTATATATAATACTATGATATCAAATGAATTGTACAGCTGATATTGCTATTGCTATTCTCCTACTTTAATTTGATGACAAATAAAAATGACATCCTCTCATTTTAGGTTTGAAGTTTGCCTTCCTCAGACTAAAGACGAAATTTTAATTCCCTGCCGGCTACCAGAAGAAAAGCCTGAAATCGAAGAGAAATGTGCGACTGAAGACACGGGTAAGATAAGAAATATAAGAAATATTTACAAAAATTGTCAATAATGAATCTACTTGATTTGCTATCACAATATCTTATCACCTTTAATGGAAAGTTGTGTGTGCGTGGTGATAGTAACAAAGTTGTTTGAAATTAATTGACTAAAGTTCTAGGCATTTTTTAGTAAAGGAATAGCACTAATAATGAATGCATGTAGGCCTACATGTATTTTTAATGATATTCGACTACAACACAGTCATGAGTGGGTCGACGATGGGTCCGAACCTCCCGTTGCTTCAGCATACCATTGACGTTTTGACGTCAAATAATAAATTTACGACTCATGCAGAGATATTGCGAGTCATTTTCAAGCACCATATATCTTTTCAGTTTTTCCAGCGACAGTGAAAACTTTAGTTCATGTAATTTCCTAAATTTAGCATGAACAACAGCCCAACATGATGCCGGAGTAGATTACGGACCATAAGGGCCTGCTAAGCCCGCGAGCCGATGCATCTATTTGATGCCAAATTTAAGAGCAAATTACACACATGCGTTCACAGGCTATGATGAATTAGAGAAATCCTTCTCTTCTCGACAGATAATTCTCCCCTCCTAATGGGATAGATGAAACTCGATATAAACACAGTGTAAAAAATTCCCTCTTTGGCATGCAATTCATTTAACCTATGTCAAAACGGTGTTGCAGATGTGATTCCGTAAAATTGACAAGGATGTAAACTTCCATTGGATGTTCACTTGTTGCAGAAAAGATCGGCATCCTGAAGTTTTAAAATCTAATGTGGTCTATTAGTTTTCTTGCGAGGTTGATACTGCATTACCTGCAGATAGAACTACTCGCCATGATGCTCGAGGATTTAGGAACACAAAACAACCATGTCAGTCATATCTGGTTACTGGTTGAACAATAGAATAAGTATAAGTAGAATGTCGACTCAAAAACATGCCAGCATGCAGTGAACATTTTTGCATCAAAAGATTCATTTTTTGTGGAGATTAGTTCCTGCGTACTTAAAAAATATTTGATAAATTTTTAAAAAGCTAAATTTTTGGAAATTATTCCTGTGTTTACATGCTAGCGACTTGGAAACTCAATTTCAATATATATGTAGTATGAAACTTTTAGGATATCAAAAAGAATGAAAATATTTTACAATTAGTCTTAATTAAACGGAGATAACGTTGATTACAGATTGGCTGATCATGAAGGAAATTTCATGAACCGCATTATAATGCAAGCCTTCATATAAAATTTGAGATCTCATTCTGCTTCCTGGTTCCAATTTTAAGTTTGCTGACTTCGTAGTCATACAGCTTTTTTCCACAAGACTAAATGGATCTGTTAAGTTCCTCTTGTCCAAATTAACAACTAGCAAACTGCATCCTACGGTTTATAGAAATCACTGTGTAAAGTTGAGTTATAGATGGTTAGAATCATAATACTCGGTGCATTTTGAATTCAATTATTAGTATTTAATTGAAGATTGATGCAATTATTGTAGTTAAATAATTTTATGATTCGCCAAATTAAGCTTCATATCTTATCAGAATATGAATTGTATTATGGACCTATTTAGGCCTTCATCTTTTGAAGTTAATTATGATCATTGTCTTTGACTATGATATTGCTCTCTTTCAGTGGCAGATAGTTCGTGACATGATCACGCTTAAGAAAATATTCCCATTAATAAGGCTCAGCATTATAGTAAAATTTGCATATCTTGCATTTAATTAATAATAATAATTGTAATTAATGATTTAATTAATACTGAGTTGCTACTCTACCTAACATGCTTGCTCTATGGGTTGAATTGTCAATGTAGTTTAAAACGCAATAGTTTTCAAATCCTTTCTCAGGCTCCCAGCAAGTATTGGAAGCTTTGTATAAGCTTTGTAAGCTGAATATAATGGAAGCTTTGTATAAACTCAACCCGAATTGGAACAAACAAATCAATCAAGGTTGTTTTTTCGTCTGTAAATTAATCTAAGGTGAACATTCAGCGGAATAGCTTTTCTTAACTGATCATGTTAGTATCTTACTCTGAACTCGGTTGCATGTCCTTTAGTCTTTTTCTAATTGCACATCGTTGATTCTTGTCAACTTTCCTATTAATTATAGTAATAATCACGGATAGCGATGGCATGGGAAATTACAGGCATTATTCACTTATTGCATGAATTCCACTATTGATTTCTAAACATGAAAGGGTTGATTGATTTCACTGATTCTTGACATTCTCAAATTTTTGCTTTATCGGGCTCTAAATTTAAGTAGATGAACGATTGATGGAAGTCTGTACACGTTTCCAGTACCAAATGAGATGTGGAGGATTTTTACTATCCAGAAGCAGGAGTTCAGTTTTTCAGTTTCTCCTGAAGGCATAGAGTAAGTATATTAGGTAGAGTGGTAACTCCGCATTTATTAAACCCCCAATGTGCTTACACTTTCGATTTTATTGAATGAACTCGTGAGAGATACAGGTGGTATTGTCACCAAATGTGAAATATGCAAATTTTTGCAGTTTTGCAGAAATTACAACGGAATTGACTGATCATGACAGGAATGCAGAAGGAAATGATTTTATTTTACAGATTGTGAAAAATTGGAGAGGTAATGTTTGGTAAATTAGCAACTCGATGACCTGCTATTGCTTTCATGATGAACCTCAAGAGAATCCTCTTAAGCGAGATCATATCACAGGCAACTTGCCACTGGTAGAGCAAAATAACAGAATTAAAGACAATGATTTCAATCAACTTTGAAAGATGTAATTGGGTCCACATCACTATTCAGATTCAAGAAATGAAACATGAATTTAGTGGTCGAATCATAAGATCATGCCGGTGAAAATTGAATTAAAAACTTGAAATTTCAGCCAAAAAAGCACGAATAATATCGCGCCTTTTTCATGAAGATTTTCATTATAATACAATTCTTAAAATTCCCTTGATAATCAGCTTAATTTCCGCCTAGTTGGGATGCTTATTATCAAATATTCATTCCTTTTGATATCCAACTTGTTTCATACTACTTATATAGGGGCGTCATCTCGGTAGTACATAAATAGGCAAATTTTGCTTTTTAAAACTGCTCAAACAATTTTTTGGATCACGGGAACGTTATGTCCGCAAAAAACTGAATCTTTTGATATAAAAATTTTCACTGTATGCAGATACTTTTTTGAGTCGACACTCTTACCTATATATCCCTGCTCTATGCCTGAAAGCCTGAAGTGCCATTTTAGCAAAGCAAGAAGTGGAAGTCGTATGGCAAATTAACATGTGCTATCAAAGTCATACTGCTGATACTCATACGCTTCATAATGTTGGTTGGCTAATAATATAGGTTGAGTTTTAAAGCGAAGTAGATAATTGTTTCTGAGGAAAAGGGACCTATTTTAACAACTTATTTATTTCTGAATCCCAAGGTTTCACTGCATCTATCAGTAAGTTTCGGAAATAAGTAAGGACAAAAGTCCTCTTCAATTTGTAATTAGCTGGAATTAAACCACTGATGTCAGAACTCCCGGGGAAAGACAATTTGTAGGTCTCGAAATTTGCTTCAAAATTTAATATAAATTTGCCGGTTCGTAAGTCCCTTGACTGAAGCTGCTCAAATGCAGTGCCAAATTTCAAATTGATTAAGGTACAGTGATTTTCTGTATCGATCAATTCATGAAATTATCTTCTGTGTATAATAGTTGCTGAAAAGCAAGAACGCATAAATTCAAGTATTTAATGCTTTGCAAATGAAATTATGAAAGTTGATGTATCATATGCAATTAGTTTGGCCCTTAATTGAACTTATTTGGGTCTTAGTTTGTAATACAGATTTAGTTTTTTTTGAAATGCTGCTGATTTGCTTCTGGTTTTACCCATTTGAAAACTTGCGAAGAAGATCAACCGAGTTATTTGCCAGAAAACATTCACCCTGTCCATATAGATTGGATAGTTCATTTGAAATAAATGTGATGTAATATTTCAAAACCATTTCCAAAAATTTGCTTTTGTAATTTGAAATTAAATCAAGTGTATTAGTATTTGCATTGGTCATTGTTTGAATGATTGTCGCAAATTTTCTAAGAAAAGTACTGTTTCGCATAATATCCATTTCTAGTTTTAATTAACTGAAGGTGTGAATGAGATATTTCTATAATCAGAATGTGATCTACTGAATTGTCAAATATAGAATATTTCCTTTTTGGATTACATATTCACTGTGAGCTGTGACATGATCAGTATAATCCTTAGGACAGTCGTTGTATCTTTTTCATGAAAGCTATTTTTTCCAGCAATATTGGTTCGATTTTATGAGATGGAATACGTACCAACAGGACTTTGGGCTCGCCTGATTGCGCGATTGCATGTTTTTCTTGATAAATTGCTGGGGGATAGTTTTGGTAAGCGGAAAACAAAATCAGATTTGCCAAGCGTTTTCCGCATGTGGCGGCGTGGATTTTATGCGTATTGGCGATCAGTAAGTACTTTTATAATAAGCAATTTTTCAAAGTTTTGTATATTATTTATCATTACGATTAATTTTAGATTTAGATTTCCTTATTTAGTTAAAAAGGGTCAAAGGAGCTTTATTGCGCTATTCAGCAGACAAGACAATATATCTGTGGTTGTAGTATACTGAATATCTAAAGAGAATGACAACGATCAAGTCAATAAAAGACACAAATGCCCTTGATTCCCCGTCAATCCCCGCCGCACTCATTTGACTCAGGAATGGCGGTACTGTCGGCGTGACCCAGTGAGGATGATGCGTGCTCGTCTCCACCGCGGACTTCGGTTCGATTCCTGGGTCAGGCGAGTGCGATCGGGAATCAAGGGTGTTGGTGTCTTTTATTGACTTCATGGTTGTCATTCTCTTTAGATGTTAAAGTAGCAATATTTTCAGCAAAATTTGATGATGGATTTGGCTTACTGAGATCTTGGATATTAGTAGACTGATTCGACGGTTGGTTTTGTGATTGACTTGGAGAATGATAGCTGCTGATTTCATTTACGAATCCATCGGCTGAGTACTCTTGTTACTTCTGTCACGTGCTTGAAGCTCAACTAGCAAGGCTCTCGCATAGATTCCAGAATTCGGTGGTTCACACAACATTTTTTCTGTCTATGAAAAAGATTACTGAGGTTTGGTTAAAAATATTGAATTCATTACGCATGGTGGTACAGATTGAGATTCGCACAACAGAATTGGGCAAATTGACAGAAATAAAAACGAATACTTTCAAATTATTTTCTGCTACCTGTCAAGCCCAGATTCGGTCAAGAGTTCTCGCAAAATTGATTTACACATTTCGGTGTGCAACCTTCATGTGTGTGAAGGAAGTATTGATGCAATTTTTCCGACAAAACGTTGCCTTTTCTAGTGCACACACGTTCAATCACAGCAACAAATCCAGTCTGAGTTTCGCAATGAAATGTTGAGTTATCTTTTGCAAGTCCACATAAATTCCATCCATCCCTCTTCTTGGTATCGCATGAAGCTTCGAAGATAACAGGAGGATCTCGTCCCAAATGAACGTTCAACCAATATCGCTCGGGACAGAGTTGGAGTGGTTGTGAGGTCCTGTTCTTGCCTTGCTCATGTACATGCAAATTTGTTAGGTTTGGACAATTTGACGTCGAATTATTAAAAACATCGAAGGATCCGCGGAGGCTTATTGTAAAGTTATCTATTGATACTCGTCCTGGAATCAGGTTAGTCGCCTTCATCATTTGGCGCATCAAAATCTTCACTTGAGTAAGAGAAAACAGAGTTTGGGTACAGCTACGTAGGTCTTTTAACGACTCCTTGTCTTTTGAATCTGTGCATTTAGAACAGATCATAATAGCAAAAATGAGCAGCAAAATAATGTCGGAAAAAGTCTTAGCAATCAACATCGTATGTCCAAATAAAATCAAGTATTGACAACACGTATTTTAGTTGTTATTACCCATGCTTAAGATGAATTTTATATACACAGTGAAAGGACAATGAGAGTCAGACCTTGCCGTATCATTGGATGATTCAAATTAGTTGGATTTGCAACCTGAAAATTTACGTAAACATAAGTCGCATATCTGATAGCATTGGGACCTTGAATTATAAATGCACAAATTTAATCAGAACCTTGAGATCTCATGATAACAATAACGCATATTTCTAACGCCTATGTCCATCCGCATATGAATAAAGATTGAACAATCTATTTTCGATAGCCACAAAAACTAGCGACATTCATTAATGGGAAGACTGCATATTTTTTCAATCAGCTTTGTCCATTAAGATGTTTCATTCGTGCGGAAAACGACTTTACTCATGACATTCTTCGCAATACTTGCTGATTCCGAAGTCATTTTCTCGAATACATTGAATGCAGATTAATAATTTCATTGAATTAAAACGAATCGATGATTGCATGCACCACACGAAGCTAGGATTTCACTTGTGCTAATGGAGGATGCGATGATATGCACGAAGCTGTCGATTCTGCATTCCATGAGCGATTCATTATGAGCTTATGAGGTTCATTAAAGAGAGTAACAGCCAAGATATGCTTCATATGTACGCTTTACATATAATGCAAACCTGCCCACTGTAAAGCAGGATAAGAGGACACCGCTGGATTAAGCTGCGATGCCATGCATCCTCAAAGGTCTGAATACAAGCATTTGAAGCTGGGACATTCCCATAACGATGTCTACATGTTTCATAATTTTAATAAACTTATAGTTAATAAGACTTAAGGTTTGTCCTTAAGAGGACAGGTGGTGCGTTCCCACCGGCAGACATTAAACGTTCAAGGCGCGTCAAACTTTTGACTATCCTAGGACTACATTTTAGAGCCAAACTTGACGAGATCGGTGTGGAGGACCTTCCCACTAGTCCATTTTTCACTCAGCGCTTCTAAAGCGGGGCTGGACCTTACCCCTAATGGTCCTCTGACTTGTGATCCTCGACAAATGCATGAATGCATGAAGGTCTTTAAGCACAAAGACTTGACGGATCTGATTGCGTGCCGGGCGGACCTACCCGGGGTCCATAACATAGCGCTATACGGGCTGGACTTCACCCTTAAGTGTACGAGATCGTACAAGGCCGCTTAACAAGTGATCTCCTTGGTCAAAGTTTCAGGCTCGATTGATTAGGAACTTATATATAAATAGACACTTAGTAATCACCATGTCAACCCCATGGAGACCAGTAACCGACACAGTCCATTCATCACACTAGGGTAGTTAGCGATAAAAAAAAAGAACAAACGTTAAAACAAATAAAACAATAGCCAGTCGTCAGCAGGTACCCGCCTGGTTGCGTTTCGGCCCCTCTACCTGAACGCTCAAGCCCAGGCGGGCGGGGCCCCGCATAAACTTATATGCGGCTGGCATTCTAAAATCAATACAGTAATGATATGTGTAATAATAAGTAATACTGATAGTAATAGTAAAAACAAAAACAAAACAACCGCAAAAGACGGATACATCCAAAACAAACTAAAATATATGTGTGAAATACTGAAATGGTATGACCAATAAAAAAAAAAATGTTTAGAAAACAGTGTTAATTATATTGTTTAAAATGCGCACTGCGATGTCAGCTGCCTGGCTGAGAAATATCCAAACTTGACTAGAAAATTGTTATGACCGGTTAGGATTTTCTCAGTACATGCCTTCATTTTAGACTTACAATATCCTCTGCTGCTCATCACAAAAAGTGTCATATTAATTCGTTTAATTAGATCTTCAAGATGTGAGCAGATGCGACAATAACGTAAAACCTGGCCGGCAAATACATTAATTCCCATGTTATAAGGTATTGCACTGTCTGGAAATGTCAACAGAACAACAGGGAAATCAAAATCTTCCACTTTATGATATATTGAGGTTCGAAGACCGTCACTACTAGATTGGAGTCTCACATCGAGGTAAACAACTGCTTTGTCATTGACTCCGTTTCTATCTGCAAGAAGCTCCATTGGGTAAATTTTCGGAATTAAGGTATTGAAATGCTTGTAATTTATTACGCATATATCGTCTATATATCTCGAAGTGTTTGACAATAATTTAGCTAGTCCAAACTTTTTATTTTTAACCAATTGTTTCATAAAAGCAAATTCGCAATTTAACAGAAACAAGTCGGCAAGTAAAGGACTGCAATTCCCTCCCATTGGTACTCCTCGAATTTGTCTGAACACGTAACCGGAAAAAGAAATGTAGACTTCAGACACTATAAAATCAATAGCCTTCTTAAAAGAGTCCACGTCATAACAAGAATACCCCTTATATTTGATTTTGGAGAAAAACGACTTCTCATATCCTACACACAAGTATCTACGATTAGTGGAATTGAATGTGAGATCAAGGATGGAAAAAATATTATTCTTGATAGCACCTTGATCTAAGTTTGTATAAAGAGTAGAGAAGTCAAAAACTTGCATAGAGTGGACGTTCACGTTAGAAATATTCCTCAAAAAATCTTGAGTCGAGGCTACACTCCAAAAATAAGAATAACCAGTATTACTCCTGATTGACTCACAGTATCTATGGAAATTTTCTCTTATCACTTTCAGACCTTTGTTGATATTCACCGATAACTTTTTAGTTGTACAATTTCTGGCTCCGGCAATGAATCTAAACTTATAAGGATTTTTATGCAATTTTGGAATCCAGAAAAGTTTTGGTAGTTTAAGGTCCTTGTCACTAACATTAATATTAAAGTTTGATTTCATATCTTTAACGTGTTTAGTAAGGACTTCCTTATCAGAAATAAGCTCAGGTTTATAAGTTGCATTGCCTACTGCAGTGGAAGAATCTATGTCAAAACCAAGCTCGTCCATCAGGATTTTGAGATAGAACTTTTTACATATGAAACTAAAGTTGTTGGATGCTTTATCGACAGGAACGACTATCAAGTTTTTATGGAGATCTTGCAACTCCATATCAACACAAACGTTGCTGCCATTATCTTTCCCACCCAACTTCTTACAACGAAAGATGCGGTGCTTTACTAACATCATGACCCTGTTTTTCCAAATAGAGAAGTCATCAACTTTTAAGTGAAGGCGACTGGACACACGAGATATATGATTATCTATGGAATCGCTGATCTCTTTTTGAATGGATTTCCATGATATTGACCTAGACAATCTGTGTTTAGTGCCATACGCGAATATAGCTCTGAGACCTGGATCATTTATTATATCTAAATTACCGGTAAAAACATGCCCATAAGGCTCATAAACAAAACTGGTCATCGAGTCACAGCTGCAATCGCTCTGTAAAATGCCAACAACTTCCTGAATTGTCAGGCTATTAAGAAACTTATTATAATTGAAGAATTTCAAACAAATAGGGTTATTAAGCTTATGGTACACTTTGGGAGGATATAGATGTTTCGCTTTTTCTGGAACTAAAGCACAGACACTTTTATCATTAAATACAGAAGGTAAATGAAGTTTGTCAACTAAATGAGACTTGAAAGGAATCACTATATGCGTTTTGTCTTCGGTAGAGCTATCCCTCTTGTTTCTATATAATTTACTATGAACATATGTTGTCAAAACGAAAGATAGGTCATTCGACTGATCAAGAAGCCTAGAATACATAATTTTAAGCATGCTATCACTAATCGATTTCAAGCAATTATAGAAATGTCGTATTTTGTTGCTCTTCATCAACTCTTGAAGCTCCTTGAGAATATCCTCACAACTATTAGATGGAGGATATTTCTTTCTACCCGACTTCCTAAGGCCATGGCTTCTCTTACGTCTGCTAATAGGAGAACTAAAAAATGAAAATGAATTTGCAGTGTTCTGAGAGGCGCAACCTCCGCCTAACACTCTGTCATTCAAACCCAAAGGATGCAAGGTGTTCAGCGTTCTTATATGAAAATCTTCCTTACTGTTAAGCTCGAAGGCAATTTCTGTATCAGATTTATTACGAACATCGACAAAGTCAATAATTTGTATACTTACATCATCCCAACTGTGATTAGAGCTATTAAAATGATTACTTAAATACGTATTGAGATGATTCTTTTGAACAGACTGCCGATGCCCATTAAGTCTACAATGTAATGGCTGTTTTGTCTGTCCAACATACTGGACCCCACATGATTGACATGTGATCAAATATATTACATGCCTACTCTTACACGAGAAACTACTAGGATAATTTAAAACGAACCGTCTGCCGGTACTAAAACTCTTAAAAGTAGTATTAGTGTCAAGAGATTTACAACATAGGCATCTTTTGCTGCCACAGACATCAACACTACTGACGCATGTGGAGGGCGCTATCCACTCCTTCGCATTAACGTCATACACTTTAGCTTGCATTATATCCATATTTCAAATGCCAGGACCCCATACTAAGCAAGGAATCCTTTCAGAGGTTGGACTTTAGATCCTTGCTATCTAATTGGTACTTAGACCTAACACAACTACCGATGTCATTAATAAACCGCTATAAGAATGTGAGGCTTTCGCCTGCCAGCAGAGGTCCAGTAGCGGGGTCATAAACCACCAGCATCTGCAGACTTACTGTGTTAGCAATTGAAGCTGGGACATTCCCATAACGATGTCTACATGTTTCATAATTTTAATAAACTTATAGTTAATAAGACTTAAGGTTTGTCCTTAAGAGGACAGGTGGTGCGTTCCCACCGGCAGACATTAAACGTTCAAGGCGCGTCAAACTTTTGACTATCCTAGGACTACATTTTAGAGCCAAACTTGACGAGATCGGTGTGGAGGACCTTCCCACTAGTCCATTTTTCACTCAGCGCTTCTAAAGCGGGGCTGGACCTTACCCCTAATGGTCCTCTGACTTGTGATCCTCGACAAATGCATGAATGCATGAAGGTCTTTAAGCACAAAGACTTGACGGATCTGATTGCGTGCCGGGCGGACCTACCCGGGGGTCCATAACATAGCGCTATACGGGCTGGACTTCACCCTTAAGTGTACGAGATCGTACAAGGCCGCTTAACAAGTGATCTCCTTGGTCAAAGTTTCAGGCTCGATTGATTAGGAACTTATATATAAATAGACACTTAGTAATCACCATGTCAACCCCATGGAGACCAGTAACCGACACAGTCCATTCATCACACTAGGGTAGTTAGCGATAAAAAAAAAAGAACAAACGTTAAAACAAATAAAACAATAGCCAGTCGTCAGCAGGTACCCGCCTGGTTGCGTTTCGGCCCCTCTACCTGAACGCTCAAGCCCAGGCGGGCGGGGCCCCGCATAAACTTATATGCGGCTGGCATTCTAAAATCAATACAGTAATGATATGTGTAATAATAAGTAATACTGATAGTAATAGTAAAAACAAAAACAAAACAACCGCAAAAGACGGATACATCCAAAACAAACTAAAATATATGTGTGAAATACTGAAATGGTATAACCAATAAAAAAAAAAAATGTTTAGAAAACAGTGTTAATTATATTGTTTAAAATGCGCACTGCGATGTCAGCTGCCTGGCTGAGAAATATCCAAACTTGACTAGAAAATTGTTATGACCGGTTAGGATTTTCTCAGTACATGCCTTCATTTTAGACTTACAATATCCTCTGCTGCTCATCACAAAAAGTGTCATATTAATTCGTTTAATTAGATCTTCAAGATGTGAGCAGATGCGACAATAACGTAAAACCTGGCCGGCAAATACATTAATTCCCATGTTATAAGGTATTGCACTGTCTGGAAATGTCAACAGAACAACAGGGAAATCAAAATCTTCCACTTTATGATATATTGAGGTTCGAAGACCGTCACTACTAGATTGGAGTCTCACATCGAGGTAAACAACTGCTTTGTCATTGACTCCGTTTCTATCTGCAAGAAGCTCCATTGGGTAAATTTTCGGAATTAAGGTATTGAAATGCTTGTAATTTATTACGCATATATCGTCTATATATCTCGAAGTGTTTGACAATAATTTAGCTAGTCCAAACTTTTTATTTTTAACCAATTGTTTCATAAAAGCAAATTCGCAATTTAACAGAAACAAGTCGGCAAGTAAAGGACTGCAATTCCCTCCCATTGGTACTCCTCGAATTTGTCTGAACACGTAACCGGAAAAAGAAATGTAGACTTCAGACACTATAAAATCAATCTTACACGCATGTCGGAATATCAATACAGATTATGAATGATTTATATATGAAAAAATCAATTTTATTGTGAAGACATTAAATCTCTGCTTTGCGCATGAGTTCAGTCTCTCAGGTGGACAAGTGATTGAGTCCCGTCAGAGAAATGACCAACACCGAAGATGACAGAGACCTTCAAACCCACATTTCTCGTCGGTTGACAGTTGATAAATGAATGTATGATGTCTTTTATGTCCCTAGAGCTAGATCTATCAGTTTCAAAGGAAATTCTCAGCATGTTTCGTGTTTTACAGAAGTTCTAGTTATTACAGGTGAATTCAAAGTCCTTGGATAAATATTCTGTTTTTGTGTAATTGTTCCATTAGTTCAGTAAAACCAGGTACTCACTACATTACTGACAAGAACATTGAATATCAAGTGAGCAAATGAATTGCCGAATATCCTGCTACATAATTGATCAGATTTACCCGGAATGTAGATTGATGGACTTCGTTTGTGTAACAAAGACACCCAATTATTTGCACTTCGCTCATTGTCTCCGTCAAAATTTCCGTTTCAAGTGCAATTACAATGCGTACATTCTAGGGACTTAAGTCTCCGAGAAACCAGTACTCTCCTCTGTCTGGTCTTGTAAGTCGAATCGCGTAAGGAATCAAACAGAATGAATAGCAGATTGTGCGTACGTCTTGAGATATCTCGAAGACCAAGTCCGATTTAAACACGTTGGCAGTCGTGCTTGAAGCCTTATAATGTTCATATTTCGCCATTGCTGAATCATTTGAATCACCTCTTATATTTCGTGCCATAATAATGCATCCCACAATCGTATTGCATTGCATAAATTCTGTTAAGTCTCCAAACTGGCATCCTCGCTTGAAATCAGGCGAGAAATAGAAAATAGCATTGATTTGATCTGTCATCAACAAATAATGGACACTCGTACACCATACTAAAAAGTCTAGGAACTTGTAAATTCGCAGTCTCTTCCTACATTCATCTCAAGTGATTATTATCAACATGGAGAGCTAATAAAAATGATATGAAATTCAAACTCCACAACACAGTGATCCACAAGGTCTGAACGCCAAACAATACACAGAAAAATAAATAATTGCTCCAAAAGTTATGATTGCAGTGGCAGACACATAGAGCGATATATCAGAAGCTTTTATGACCGGATTGTCTTTATCGGACAATGAAATCTTTTTTGATGCAGCCAAATATGGAAGGATAACTCTAGATCCTCCGATCAAAAACAGAATGAACCCAAATGACACTAAAGTGAATGAAGCAATCATTAGACAAACAGCTGTATGTCGATTGAGAACCGCCATTTTGTGCGAATATGTTTATCGAAACACTGACTCTCTGCTTGCTTGAATCACTGGAATGAAATATGTAATCATCGTACGTCGCAATTGCGTAATGTCTTTGTTCGCAAAATTAAGGTTGTGTCCGGATTCAAGGTTAAGTTGCTTGTTACATTGGAGGTCTTCATTGCGTATTAAACCATCAAATATGTCTTCCGGGTTTGATGGCGCTCCTCACTTGATGGATTTTCGCAAATGATATTACATTAAAAATTTCAACACTCAACTTGGTCTGGCGCGATCATTTCAATCCCTTTAAACCCATTCGTTATTTAAAGTTATATCTGAGAAAAATTTCATGATATATACAACTCTTTTTATTTCTAACTTCCCATGCAATATACATTTTACATGTACACATACAAGTACGGCAGCCAGAGCGAGTTTCTGCAGGGAACGAGGCCTTAAATGAGACTTTCACAGAATGGAGTAGAGAAGCACACCCAAGTACACCCTATACGTACCTGCTATGGATATGCGCGTCTGCTGATTTCTAGCTATTCTCTCTTCCTGTCAGATTGAATCAAAGAAAAACGCAGTTTAATCCTAGGGGACGCAGATTGCAGTTTTGACAGCTCAACCGTTGCTTGAAAATTGCTACGGTCTTCACACAATAGCCAATAGAAAGATCAATCGCGGGAGAAATATAAAAGGTGTCTCGATATATATAAAAGAAACTGATGATATTTCAATGCTAGATATTGAAAGTTTGATTAAAGAAAGAGGAAATCTCCAAATACTCAAATTAAAATGTATTCATTGGAATAATTTAGAACATATATTCCTGATTGTTTCTTATGTAGATAACCGAGATTCAAAATACAAAGACAGAGAAATATATGAAAATATTAAGCAATACATGGTCCAATTTAGAATGAAAAACATAATAATGATCGGGGATTTCAATGGTCGTATTGGCAATGAAACAAACTATGTCACTTGTACACTTCCAGAAAGAAAGTCAGATGACGTTTTGATAAATCCGATGGGCCGAAATTTAATTAACTTTTGTAATGAAACTTCTTTGATAATTGCAAATGGTAGGTTAGAAAATAATTCTGAGGGTAGATGCACTTATTATAGAACTCAAAATGACGAGATACGTAAATCAGTAATTGACTTCCTTTTTATATCGGAATCAATGGTAAATAATCTTAATTCCTTTCAAATAATGGAACTGCTTCCATATACGGATCACTCTCCAATGATAATAGAATTAAAAATAAAATTGATATCAGAATTTAAGGAACAAAATCATCAACCTGATCAGGATTGCCATCATACCAAAGTAATCAAACCTCATAAATGGAAAAGTGATATGAAAAATAGCTTTAACCATAAAAAGTTTATTGAAAGATGTAAAGGTCTAAACAAGCAAATTTTGAAAAATGATCTGTCGGTTGAAAATATCTATAATGAACTAAGCAAAATTAATTCGATTTGCATAAAAAATATCAAAAAGCCAATTCGAAAAGTTGTTCTTTCAAGTGAAACACGAAAATTTAGAAAATGTTATAGGAAGAATGTTTCTCAATGGAAAAAATTCCCAACAGCTGAAAATTTATGTAGACTGATGGAACGTAAAAGAATCTTAAATAAAAAAGTGAAAGCGGATAGAAGATTAGAAAAGATAAATAAATTAAGAAATTTAAGAAATGCAAGGAAAAATAATGTTCATAAAGGATATTGGCGACTGATAAATGAAAATAAAACTTAAAAAAACTAACCGCAAATGTGTATTAAAGGCTTCAGATTTTTATTCCTACATTGTAGCTAATGACTTAAAGGTATCAAGCAGTACATGTTTGTCTTGCAACAGTCTACCAAAAATATTACAAGGCCAAGTTAATGCTGAATTACAAAAACTGAAATTGTAAATGCTCTTAAAGAATCCAAGTCACAGAAAACAAGTGGCCCTGACAGAATAACTTATGAAGCATTAAAGATATGTGAAGACGAGACAATTGATACTCTAGAAACGCTGTATAGCTATGTACTGAATAATGCTGATGAAATTCCTTGGAGAAGTAGTTGGATTACACCAATATTCAAAAAAAGGAAATAGGGAATTCATATCGATATATCAACCTATCATCCTGCATAGAGAAGATTCTGACGAGAATTATAAATATGCGACTCAACAATTGGTTAATGGAAAATAACGTTATTAAGAAGAAACAAACCGGTTTTAAAAAGGAAGTTCCGCTTTGGATAACGTGCTAATTATCAAGGAAATTATGCAAATTTATAAGAATATAAACAGCCATTATTTCTATGTTTCGTTGATTTGTCGAAGGCTTTTGATTCCCTTCCGAAAAAAAATTGATTGATAAGTTAAAAAGTTTGATGTCCGAAAGTAAAATTCTGTCATTGATCGTAAGCACCATTATCAATAAAGAATACAAAATTTTACATTGCGGCAAAGAAACACAATCCTTTAAACTTGAAAATGGTATTCCACAGGGAGATGTTCTATCACCAACTTTATTCAGTATTTACATAAATGACTTTATTGATATCTTAAATGATAACAAAGACACGATTGATCTAGTAAGACTAATTGATTTGGAAATGTCATCAGTCACATATGGGGATGACATACTGCTCATGAGCGAAAGCATGCATGGTTTGAAAAGTCAATTTAAATTTCTTTACAAATATTGTACAGATAATGGCCTTAGCATTAATTATGATAAGACTAAAATCATGACTCACAATGTAGCTACTGAAATAGACAGAATTGACATCGTTCTTGATGAAAAATTGACATCCATAGAAGTAGTTGACAAATATAAGTATTTAGGAATGTGGATATCAAAAAGTAACAAAATTCATTTGGAACAATTGACAACTAAAGGACTGGCAGCTAAACAGCTAAAAGAGTTTGGACAAGTAACTAGAGATATTTTAAAGAATACATTTGAGATGCTTACGTTATCAAAAATGAAATACTGTGCCGAATTCTGTTTCTTAAATAATTTAAAAAGTTTAGATCAAATTCAATATCAATTTTACAAGAGATATTACCATCTAAAGCAGACTACACCCAATTATTGTCTCATTGGTGAATTTGGAATATGTCCTATGGATGCTCATTTCTCGAAGGCAGCTATGTGTTATTGGATAAAAATAATTACGAGAAATGAAGAAAGTTTGATAAAAGAAGTATATGATGCAATATATCTCAATATGACTTCAGATGGTCATGATAGTAGATATACATGGTGCTGGCGAATAAGGCAGTTACTTATTCGCCTTATTCAGCCTGACAAATCTATGCCTGACAACTCAGCCTGACAAATCTATGGGACGAACAGGTAACGGCTGACAAAGGAAAATATTTGAGAATTGCAAAAAATCGAGTGACCCATTACGTTAGAGAAAAATGGATATCTACAGCAAAAGATAGTCATTCTGGCCTGAATTATTTAGAATTATGTGGTTTTGAGAATACTATGAAATCATATCTGAATTTTGATATTGAATACAATGACATCAATATATTATTAAAATTTCGAACAAAAAGTCACAAATTAGATTTCGTAACTGGCAGTTACGGAAATCGACTGCGATATGAAGAGCGTTTATGTGAGCTATGTGATAATTCGAAAGTGGAGACTCTGTATCATGTCATGATAGAATGCTCACTATATCAAAATTTACGACAAGAAACAGCGCCTTTGTTATGCAACTGTAGCAATACAACAGAATTCAATAAATTGATGAATATTTTAACTCCGGAACTGTTAAAATCCATCGCGAGGTTTTTCAAAAAAGCAAACGACTTACGAACGATAACTAAGGAAATCACTAATCAATAAATATGAAATCTGGAAATTTATTTTCGTCAATTCTCCTTTCCTTCCTGTTCAGAATATGTTTCAACAACACCGACCGCACGCTGTTTTCTACCATCAAACTATGTTTTTTGTGGATATTATGTGAGCACACATGCTCCTGTTTTCCAATGTTCTTGGAAATAAACATTTTTGACTTTTGACTTTCGGCAAAAATGAAATTTTCTATGTTTTACTTTTTGAGATATAAATACTAAGTCCATGCAGCCATGATTTTGACATAAAATGTCTTCAGCAGGTCATTTCCTATGATGTACATGTGCTATTATAATGTTTCTGATCGGCAATGTATGCGAGAATGTGGTTAAATATGGATAAAATTGCTCAAAATGCTTATATTTGTCGTAATTAGGAGACTTTCCAAATCTGAGTGTGTTTAGCTTTATAGACAGGAGTACATGAACATAATAAGCAATGACTTGAAGACATTCCATGTAAAAAATCATGACTCTGGGCTAAATACTTTTCGCTTAATCAGAGAGAACACAGACAATTACATTTTTGACAAAAACTGCAATCTGCATGCCATTGGATTTACACGTGCTTTTTTATCATGTCTGACAAGAAGAGGCAATACATAACTAGAAGTCGGTAGACACGCAGATTCGTAGTAGGCGTGCGGTGTACTTCTGTACTTCATTCTATTATGAATGTCTCATTTTCAGACTCGTTCCTTGCAGAAACTAGTTCTGCCTGCCGGACTAATGGCCTTCCTTTCTGCAGCTGATGAAATAGAACTATGTTTGAAATGTCACTGAACTGAAATCGGTATCACAAAATCACATTCATAGGTATTGATGAAAAATGTGATAATGCAGGTTGATTGTTTATAGCGCAACAATAATTTTGAATAACGCACGTGATCAGACAGACGCATTATATTTTGCTATTTTTGAGAGAAAAGTTGGAAAACGATGACGATGATAGATTTTATAAAAGAGTTGACAACTTTTTCCCTTCACATTTGGCGACAATGATCGGAAAAATCCTCAAAAATTTCTACCGGTGTTTTGAAGCATGCGACGTTTTCTGCAGAGCAAAATTGCGAAAAAATATAAACTGGTTAATATAATTATTAGTTCTATAATTATTCTATAATTCTATTATATTATTCTATAATTAATTCTATTATTATTCTATAATTCTATTATTTTTATTAGTTCCAACTCGTTTGGTAAATCTCCCTTGAAAAAATCATAAGCTGCTGGTTATCTTTTATATTGTTCCGTCCCTGTAGCCAACAGATGATGGCCCAGAAAACAAAAGCATGGTGAACGCTGAGCTTTCGCGAGACCACTCGCATCGTCTGAGCGTTGTAAAATTAACTATTAAAATCATGAGAGTGGACCACTTCACTACCAACGGGTTATTTCATACTTTCTGTTGAGATCAGGTCGGTAAATATCAATCATTTGGGTTTCAGCGATTCTAGTCTCAACAGGCGTATTACAATGTGTCAATATCTCTACCTGAAAATCGTTGATTGTCAAAGAATTATTGTGATCATTCCTAGAATGATCAGACAGGGCAATGAAAAGCTAGATTAGTACATAAGCAATATTTTGACGCAATTGGTTCTAGTTTGTAAACAGTAACGTGAACTCTGAAGAAGTCATTTCTGACCTGAAAGATAAAAAACTGAATGTGAGAAATAAGATCTTTATTTCGTTGGATGTTGTAGGTCTATACCCTAGTATAGATATCCAGTATGGCATACAAGCCGTTACTGAATTTGCTTCGCGTCATTGGGATCAAATACATAATTATAATTTGACTGTGAAAGATTTGGAAAAATGTTTAACGTTCATAGCCTATAATTATGAGATAAGCTTCGCTGAGAAAACCTGCTTGCAAATCCGTGGCTACCCTATGGGTAGTCATTTTGCACCTCCTTTTGCCATCATAATCATGGATAAAATCGAAAATGAAGCTTTGAATATATTGAAAAGTGAATACAGTATTGTGCTTACAGTTTACCTGAGATACATCGATGATATCTTAATGGGACCTTTTGAGCGTAATGATAGTCACTTCCAGAGAATTGTGGCCATTTTTAATAATGTGAACGATAACATTAGATTTACCATCGATGTACCTGAGGTGGACAAACCTCTAAATTTTTTGGACCTCTCAATATATGTAGAAAATGAAAATATAAAGCATTCGTGGTATACTAAAGAAGCTCATTCGAATATCACTTTGAACAGAGAAAGTTGGCTTCCGAGACATGTAAAAAGTAACTTCATCATTAATACTGTAAAACAGGTGAATGATAAATGTTCTGACATGGATAATAAAAATGAGGCCTTTCAAAAATTGGATAAAAGATTCCAGGAAAATGGTTACAAAAATGTTCACAGCAATCGCGTTGTGAAATGTAAAGATAAGAAAATAAGTAAATCGGCAAAAAAAGACAAAAGTACATATTTGAAATTAACGATAAATGCACTAAGAAAATCACTAAAATTGTTAATAAGTACAACTTTCCGATACAAATTATCAATAAACCAGCTAAATATCTATATCAAAGTCTCGATTGCAAAACTAAGAGAAATAAACATATAAATTGTACCATTTGCGAACATATGCCAGATGACTACATGTGTGAAGACAAATTTATTGTTTACGCTTTTGTCTGTAATTTCTGCAACAAGCGATACATTGGTCAATCGCGAACATGAACATAGTCTGAGAATGAATAGTAACAATAGTGCCCTGTCTGATCATTCTAAGAATGATCACAATAATTCTTTGACAATCAACGATTTTCAGGTAGAGATATTGACACATTGTAATACGCCTGTTGAGACTAGAATCGCTGAAACCCAAATGATTGATATTTACCGACCTGATCTCAACAGAAAGTATGAAATAACCCGTTGGTAGTGAAGTGGTCCACTCTCATGATTTTAATAGTTAATTTTACAACGCTCAGACGATGCGAGTGGTCTCGCGAAAGCTCAGCGTTCACCATGCTTTTGTTTTCTGGGCCATCATCTGTTGGCTACAGGGACGGAACAATATAAAAGATAACCAGCAGCTTATGATTTTTTTCAAGGGAGATTTACCAAACGAGTTGGAACTAATAAAAATGAATTACCTCCCGTTCGCTGCAGTCAATTCTATTATTCTTATTAATATATTCTAATTAGCTTTTCCAATGGCAATAAGTAATAAAATCAATCGACTAACTGTCAAAAACGTTTCCTAGTTTTCTTGTGAAAATGCTCAAAGCCAGACTGTCTGCCAATTACTCATTGAAATATTTGACTAAATACAACTTACAAAATAAAGATGGTCAACGTCGTTTCATTGGTTTTCAACGATTCAGCTAATTCAATAATTTCATGAATTAATTATTATTCAATATGTTCAATTCATTTATTCAATAATATTTCAATAATTCAACTAATTTCATAAAGTGGTCTTCAATAAAAAGCTTGTCAATGGAGTTAGAAGCTTTAGAGATACAAAAAGCACTGGCGTAAGTACTTGTCTTCACAAAATGAATAATGAATGTAAAGAAAAAATTCTCTCCCAGTTTTACGACTTCTTTGTATTTTAAAATAAATTACCCGACGCGTTTCGTCTACACAGACTGTGTCAAGGGTGACAAACTGATGCTGTACAAGTGGGTTCATATACAAATTTGTCAGCGAAAGCAGCTCATCTGTTCAGCTCATGTCTTCTGTTTATTTTTGGCATGTTCGTCGCAATTAAGCGAGATTCAGCCACCCTAGTAGTAATCGCTGTTTGCTGTCTATCGATAATTTTGTAGTCGAAATTGTTAATGGTCATCACTTTATCCCTGTGGGCTGTCATCGCATGTTCACTTTGTGCACTTTTCTTGTCTTCATACCGTAAACTTCGCTCGTGTTCTCTGTAGCGAACTTGAAATGGTCGACAAGTTTGACCTATGTAATTCTGGTCACATATCTTGCAGGAAAATTCATAGATGACATATTTACTTTTGCAGCTGTATCTCGGGCCAGGGCCAATGTTTGTACAAATGCTACAAGAACACATATTTATATCCGATTTTTTGAAATTCGAAGCTAATTTTTTTCCAGGTTTACTAGTAATGCGTACTGGAATATCATACTTATTTTTTATTTTATTGATTTTTCTCAAAAAACTGTCTCCAAGGAAATCAAGTGTTAAATTCACTTTGTTTTCTTTTATGTTTCTTGATTTGTTATTTCTATCTTTGGGGTGCATATCATTTTTACTATAGCCATTGTTACTTAGTCTATTTTTCATAACATCGTGTGATTTATCTGAAGGGTCAGAGCATCGAGCCTCAACGTATCGAAAACTATTTTTTATGAAATTATTTTTCACATGGTTCGGCAACCAGCTATCCTTGCGTAAGCTTATGCCAGAGTGGCAAGGTTTACTATACCAATTATATTGCAATTTTTCTTTTACCGAGATGCTTATGTCTAGGAAATTCAGACAGTCAGTTTCTGGAACTTCTAAAGTAAATTGTAGATTATCATCTATAGAATTAAAAGTATCTTGGATAGTCTGAAGTAAATTCCTATCTTTCGGGAAAGGACCCAAGATGATATCATCTATGTATCTTTTGTAAATTTTTGGACAAATATTGTGATCATCTTTTAATTTTTCTAGGGCTTTATTTTCTATACTATTCATATAAATTATTGCAAACGGAGGTGCAAAATGCGTCCCCATCGGACAGCCTTTTATTTGTAGATATATTTTATCATGATGCGTTATTTCATAATTATACGAGACAAATTTTAAAAAGTCTATAAGATCTGTGACACTGAAGCCGTATGTCTCGATTTGATTCCGATGTTGCTTAGCAAAATTTTCTATCACTGTTATACCATCTTTTATGGGTATACTTGGGTACAGATTTTTGACGTCAAGTGAGACGAAAACTTTATCATCACTAACAATTATTTGACTTTTACTTTTCAATTCATTAATCAATGTGTTAGTACTATTGATATGTGCTGGGACATATTTAACTAATTGATTGAGAATGACACTCGACAGCCCACAGCCAAGCTGGGTGACTGCCTGATGCGAGCAGTTTTTCATGATCGACATTTATCATTTTGCTACATTTTGATCTAATTAAGCGGTTGGCTTGGTTTTCTATTGCTGAATTTTTTGAAGCATCTCTAGTTTTGTAGGTGCTTGTACCCTGAAGGAGACTTTCAGTGCGGCATTTTATACTATCTTCCTCACAAATTACTATGCGATTAGATTTGTCTGACGGAACAACAGACAATTTGTTTTCTTTCAAAAAGGATTTAGTTTTCCTACTTATTCTACTGATACTTTTGTATCTTTTATTTTTCTTTAGATTTTGTGCTTCTTCGTGTAGCGCACGCTTGGCTTCAATTTCAAAAAGTTTCAAATTGTTTTCTAAAGGCTCGCTCATACGTGGAGGTAAGTTTACGGTATTTTTATCAAAAGGAATGTGCATTCTATTCATGTCCGACACTCCGCAGTTATTAAAGTGATGAGACCAACGTAATTTATAGGATAAAATATCAATAGCAATTTCATTGTCATTAAGAAAATCATCGTCAATGCGATGAGAAAGCCGAAATTTAGGCCCATTACTCAAAAATGATTTTATATCGTTAGGAATAAAGGTTTTGGTTTCGTTAGTTAAGCAATTACTATCTAAATTACTGTCATAAATTTGATCAGATGAGCTACTCCCGCTTAACCAAAATTCGTCAACGTAATTAAAGAAAAAACAGCACTTGTACTTAATAGTATACGAACTCCTGACACAAGGAAAAAAGTCACTTGTCCACCAACTCCACTTCCTTGAGTGACGTTCGTAGATCGTTGATGCTTCTTTACGCAATGCTTCATCCATCTTTTCAAAGATGACTTTCTTCTGTTGTACTTCGACACTGTTTCTGGTGAAGGTCAGGTACTCGTAGGAGATATCCCGGTTGATGTCTTGATGTCGGTTGATCCCGGTTGACCTTTATTCCTAACGATATAAAATCATTTTTGAGTAATGGGCCTAAATTTCGGCTTTCTCATCGCATTGACGATGATTTTCTTAATGACAATGAAATTGCTATTGATATTTTATCCTATAAATTACGTTGGTCTCATCACTTTAATAACTGCGGAGTGTCGGACATGAATAGAATGCACATTCCTTTTGATAAAAATACCGTAAACTTACCTCCACGTATGAGCGAGCCTTTAGAAAACAATTTGAAACTTTTTGAAATTGAAGCCAAGCGTGCGCTACACGAAGAAGCACAAAATCTAAAGAAAAATAAAAGATACAAAAGTATCAGTAGAATAAGTAGGAAAACTAAATCCTTTTTGAAAGAAAACAAATTGTCTGTTGTTCCGTCAGACAAATCTAATCGCATAGTAATTTGTGAGGAAGATAGTATAAAATGCCGCACTGAAAGTCTCCTTCAGGGTACAAGCACCTACAAAACTAGAGATGCTTCAAAAAATTCAGCAATAGAAAACCAAGCCAACCGCTTAATTAGATCAAAATGTAGCAAAATGATAAATGTCGATCATGAAAAACTGCTCGCATCAGGCAGTCACCCAGCTTGGCTGTGGGCTGTCGAGTGTCATTCTCAATCAATTAGTTAAATATGTCCCAGCACATATCAATAGTACTAACACATTGATTAATGAATTGAAAAGTAAAAGTCAAATAATTGTTAGTGATGATAAAGTTTTCGTCTCACTTGACGTCAAAAATCTGTACCCAAGTATACCCATAAAAGATGGTATAACAGTGATAGAAAATTTTGCTAAGCAACATCGGAATCAAATCGAGACATACGGCTTCAGTGTCACAGATCTTATAGACTTTTTAAAATTTGTCTCGTATAATTATGAAATAACGCATCATGATAAAATATATCTACAAATAAAAGGCTGTCCGATGGGGACGCATTTTGCACCTCCGTTTGCAATAATTTATATGAATAGTATAGAAAATAAAGCCCTAGAAAAATTAAAAGATGATCACAATATTTGTCCAAAAATTTACAAAAGATACATAGATGATATCATCTTGGGTCCTTTCCCGAAAGATAGGAATTTACTTCAGACTATCCAAGATACTTTTAATTCTATAGATGATAATCTACAATTTACTTTAGAAGTTCCAGAAACTGACTGTCTGAATTTCCTAGACATAAGCATCTCGGTAAAAGAAAAATTGCAATATAATTGGTATAGTAAACCTTGCCACTCTGGCATAAGCTTACGCAAGGATAGCTGGTTGCCGAACCATGTGAAAAATAATTTCATAAAAAATAGTTTTCGATACGTTGAGGCTCGATGCTCTGACCCTTCAGATAAATCACACGATGTTATGAAAAATAGACTAAGTAACAATGGCTATAGTAAAAATGATATGCACCCCAAAGATAGAAATAACAAATCAAGAAACATAAAAGAAAACAAAGTGAATTTAACACTTGATTTCCTTGGAGACAGTTTTTTGAGAAAAATCAATAAAATAAAAAATAAGTATGATATTCCAGTACGCATTACTAGTAAACCTGGAAAAAAATTAGCTTCGAATTTCAAAAAATCGGATATAAATATGTGTTCTTGTAGCATTTGTACAAACATTGGCCCTGGCCCGAGATACAGCTGCAAAAGTAAATATGTCATCTATGAATTTTCCTGCAAGATATGTGACCAGAATTACATAGGTCAAACTTGTCGACCATTTCAAGTTCGCTACAGAGAACACGAGCGAAGTTTACGGTATGAAGACAAGAAAAGTGCACAAAGTGAACATGCGATGACAGCCCACAGGGATAAAGTGATGACCATTAACAATTTCGACTACAAAATTATCGATAGACAGCAAACAGCGATTACTACTAGGGTGGCTGAATCTCGCTTAATTGCGACGAACATGCCAAAAATAAACAGAAGACATGAGCTGAACAGATGAGCTGCTTTCGCTGACAAATTTGTATATGAACCCACTTGTAAAGCATCAGTTTGTCACCCTTGCCACAGTCTGTGTAGACGAAACGCGTCGGGTAATTTATTTTAAAATACAAAGAAGTCGTAAAACTGGGAGAGAATTTTTTCTCTACATTCATTATGACTGACCTCCCGTACAGACAACTCTATAAAATGAATAGTTCAGCAATATCGACAATTAATCAAGTTAAGTGTGGAAAACACATATTTTGCTGGGTAGCCTATGGTTACGCATCAATTAATTAAACAGTTTCCAAGTAGTTTCATCCCAATTCTTGCACTGACTCGGTGTAATATGAGCAGAATGATCAGATTAATTTTAAAACAAATTGTACTGGCATCGCTGAAAGATTTCGATTTAATTTGTCTGTGATCCTTCTTTGCCATCTTTGAGACAACCACTCCAGCTATCAATATTTCAAGACTAAAGTTAATGATTTAGATGACAAATGCGTCATGTGCTGAAGAAAACAAAAATTAAATTAATGGACAAGTTATCAAAATGAATAAAATTAATGAGACTTCTTAGGATTCTTAAGCGTTCGCTTTAAATTCTATTCATTTCCATTTTGGTGGAGCAAACCTGATGATCGCACATTACCAGCCAAAAACACATGTAGCTTGTTATATCTCGCTATGCATTTCTGCTCTTGCAGATGCCATATATTCTTATTCAGTTCGCAATGTATTTATTGATCCATTTTGTAAAGCAAATCTTGTTGTCTTATTGCTCAGCATTCCCGTTTATAACTGTCGTCACACATCGTCTCATGTCATGCAATTCCTCTGGTAAAAACTCCCGGCGATGGTCTTCCGAATTAAATAGCGAGTGGTTTCGACCAGTTGAGATCAGTAGGTCGGGTTTACTAAAATGAGAAATTAACACTATTGTGTAATGCAGCAGGAAAAATTGAAATATTTATATTCCATTTACATGTACAATTTCAGGATCGCTATTTCATCATAGAAGGATATTATCAAGATAAAAAGGACACAATAAGAATGCAAGTGCCAAGAACAAAGCCTGGAAGCTCGTAAGTTTCATGCCATCACCAAATGTTGTCTTTAAAATGAATTTTTTTGAGTGTCAACGCGATATTGCGTTAAAAATTCATTAGGATCATCAATTTCCAGAATAACATTTTTTTATAGATCACATAATCTTCTTACGCGATACAGAAGTTGAAAAAGTTGAAGTTGATTTTCGCAGTTATGATATCCTGATTGAAGGGAGATGTCAAAACATTTCGGTACAATAAAAAACATGGTTTTTCAAACCGCACATGGAGCTGTGGAAAGCACAAATGCCATTTTGATCATGTTTCAGTAGTTGCACAAGATCTATCTCCTACACAATTTTTGAGTCAACTTAAGCTCAATCTCAGACACATAGCTTAGATTTCTTCGTTGGGTATGGAGTCGAACTTGATTCGAAATTTAATTTTTTTGCTGACCTCGGATTCAGATTGGACTAGAATCAGATAAAAAGGTCCGCATCTCAGGAGACGATGAGGCGATGAGAGGTTGAATTATTGACCGCTAAGGCTATTATGCGGACAAAATCAAGGAAACTGTAAACAAAATTTATTCCAAACCTCGTGTTTGCTTATTAATGAGAAAGCTGCTCATTAACCGACGACTTCTGTAATTTTCATTTCCCAAACATGATTTCGCAATTTTGAATGTACCATATTTTCATTTTCATCGCAAGTTCCTGCCAGAAAATATTATCTTTGCACTTAGTCTGACTACATGTCAGAATGTAAATGATTTTGTTGAATGTTGCAATCAGTACTTTTAGGTCTTTTGAAACTGCTATGTAATGTGTTTTGAAAATATGGCTTTAGACAGAATCATGATATACTTTCCTTTGTAAACACCGTGATATTTGTTTATTCAAAGCAATAAAGGGGACAAACGGATGTGTTTTATGCCGTATGAAATATTTGAAGTGGAAGCAATGCTTAATTGAGAGCAAGTGAGTATCTTCATCTGTATCAAGTGGTGTTGATGGATTTCTCTTTGGTCGGCTATGGAATACAACAACTGCTTGAAGATTTTTGGCACTTGTCTGAGTTAATCCACAATTTAATCCAGGAAAATGGCATGCTCTCCCTCATAAGGAGCTGTACATGTAACTGTCCAGTAATGTTCATGCATGTGATCTTTAAGCTTTTTATATGTACTGGTTATGAGTTACTCTGAATTGATTTTGAAACTACAATGCGATTATCTACTGTGATCGCTCAATATACGCGCAGGAAATCAATGAATTACTTTAACACTATTTTACCCCTCCTATGATTCAATCGTTCCCAAAATTATTACACAACGAAATTGGCGTTTGCTTGTTGCAGGTGGCATGAGTTTTCCCAACTTGGCAATTTTGTCACTATAAGCAGCAATTTGCAATTTGAATTTCACTTTTTCTCACAAAAAATTGATCTTTTGAGTATTGTTGGAAATTGATGGTGGCTATGATAAAAGATATGTTTTAATCAGTCGTCGTATGAGATCATCTAAAGACAGTGTTGGGAGCATGTTTGATTGCACTAGGATACTTAAGCAGCACTGAATGCAATTCAAGCGATTTTTGAATAACCATTTGAGAAAAACCATATTTCTTGGCAGAAATTATACAGTAACTGCACACTTGCATATACAAATACATCAAACAATATCTTAAGGCGTAGTAATATGTTCATTTTATACTTTGGATCCATTATTTGTGGTAGAAAACCTTTTGTAACTCTTCATGAACTTTTGATATCACAGGAGTCAACATTTACTGAGATCATCCTCCTAAAGTCTAAGAAAATATTTGGTCAATTTTATAAAGGGTAAACGCTTGCAAATTATTCCTGTGTTGCATACCATCTATTTGATACTTGAGATTTAAAGATTTAAGTAATTTAGTATGAAACTTATTAGATCTCAATTACACCTAAATTTTTCTGATGTGAGTCTCAAAGCATTCACGTTAAAAGGAATTTAAGTCGATTACCAAGGAAATTTCATGAAGAAAGTATTATTTCAGTTTACATGCAAAAGAATAAAAACTTATTACTGAGAGACGTTTTCTTCCTAATTTCGCGCACTAGTTTCTTATTATTTTTAATTTGTATATTGTCACATTTGAAGAGGAAGAAGTCACACTTATTGTGGACACTTACACCAACGTGGAAGGAAGGGTTCTCATCTTACCAGCGTTATTCTGGCTTCCACATCAGAGCAGATCATAGAGGAGCAGATGCTTGTGGCTCTGAATGTATCGAGACATGACCATCGACTTGGAAGAAGATCTCGGACGCCGAAATATCTGCTTAGGTACAGATTTGTGAGAGCTGACTTTCTGCATACAGAAAGCTCCAAATCATGATCTTTGTGATTGATGAAAATATCAAGAAACGATATTTTGCCACCTACCTTCTCCAACGAGAACTTGATGGTAGATCAAAAATCACTGGTAAAAAAAATTATAGAAAAAGAAAACTCACCATTTGAATCGGGTCAAAACAAGATAACATCATCCATATATCGAATCCGAAACCATGGATCACCAATGCCGACAAGCTCGTCCTGACGAAGCATCAGCTTTTTCACACAAGTTGAAGCCATCAAAATGTTCGCATTCGCACGCCGAAATTGGTGCTCAGTAGTCATCCCGTTGCAGACGGAAGCACGGTGCGGTGCAGCGATGAGTCATCGCTGCTGAGTCATCGATGAGTCATCATGCTGACTCAGCCCCCCTCTGGAAGGAAGGTGAGGGAGAGGGCCAAGGATGTGTTGGGAGGAATGGGTCCGAGAGGAGGAAACAGTTGCCTATCCCCCTTGGATGGAAGGAAGGAGTTTTCCAGCAAGGGTTGGGAAGGGAGAAGGGTAGGAATGTGGGAGGGATAGAGTGAGGAAAGGGTGGATGTTGGTGGTTTTGGGATGAGAAAAGTTGGAAATCGTCATGAAGAAGGGTTCGGATGGGAAAACGGAGGCTAGATTCGGAATCTACGTGAAATTTTGGGTTAGGAAGGATGTTTCCAGCGACATCGGAGAGAAAAAATTTCGAGTTGGTCCCCCCCCCCCGCCTCCTACCAGACTTCCAACTTTGGTTCTAGAGATCGTAGAAAGTCATGTGATAGCTCATTTGAAAGCTAAGAGTGAGAAAAATGCAGTGGAAAGCTCAGTTTGGTCCTATCTGCCTTCGTTTAGATGTGAGACACCATTGAAAATTTGGGACATTGGCGAAAAAACGACAGAGCTAGAATTTTTACGAAAATCACTCTAGCGGGTAAAGCAAGCCTCGGACGGGAAAACAGAGACCAGATTTGGAATCAGCGTGCCATTCTGCATCTAGAGGGTGAGTTTCATGTCAATCGGAGAGAAAAAGTTGAAAATTTTCTTCACATGAGATTTTTTCATGAAAATGTTAAATTGTGGCCACCTTTAGCAGTCAATAGCGGAGGATTGGAAGTGAATGAAGAGCTCGGGTTTCTTTTAGGGGCAAGACCGCACTTTGTTCTCTAGGATCCTATCTTTTCAGATCTGTGGAAAGTTTTGTTTCCAAATGAGAGCCTGTTAAAAATCGAGAATTTGCGCATTTTCCAAGATTTTGGAACTTTTTGAAAAAACGCCACAAACTATATAAGTGGAAACTCTGCTTGTGGAAATCAGTTCTCCTCCCGACTGGGTTGGGGTAGGTGAACTCCGGAGCTCTGATGATAGCATTGGAAATCTGAAAAACCGAGTTTCTATTAGAAACCGACTTAGAAAATTTCATTGCTGATATCAGCTAAGGTGTCAGACTTAAAGGTTCGCCAGGAGATGGCCTTCGTCACCAGGCCATAAAAGACTCCAAAACTTTAAAGGCTTGTAACTTTGCTTCTACAAGTCCGTGTGACTTGATTCAAAAGAGGTTCGGTCGCTATTGACCTGCCCTAAGTGATAGACTGCTTATAAAATTTCATAAGTAGTGCTAAAAAGTTGAACATTTTAAATTCACTATTTTTGGAGGTTTTCTGGAGTTTTCGACCCTGCTGAAGTCAATGAAGGCATAGATAAGTGTGTACGAGCCAGTCTTCTCATGTCTTACCATGATACAAGCAGCTTTTCACTGAAAGCGAGCAAGACACGGAGAGTTTTGCTGTAATATTCTACTGACAGGGTATTCCTTCGGGACGGCGGATGATGCCGTAGTGATAAGTGTGGCAAGGGAGTGTGTCATATTTTAGACCGAAACCGCTGGGGCCACTCATGTTGGGCATTTGACACAGTTCTCAACGTAGCACTTTGAACGCCAATCGGTTGAGTCTTAGCCATCTTGTCATGGGTGGCATCTAAACATCTCCATTGCAAAACGCTGGTGAATCACGGCTTGCTATCCCTCTCTACGGCTTGCTATCAAGCTGATCAAAGCAACGACTTGGGATGTTTCCTCTTGTAAATAGCTCCACCGGTTTTCATGTCTGGCTATCAAGTCATGGACGGTGCAAATCACGGAGATTTTCGGTGTCATACTTCCTGTTGGTGGGCGTTCTTTCGGGACAGCGGTAAAGTCCGTAGCGATGAGTACTGCACGGGACGTTGGCAATGGTAATCCTTGTGAAACCTCTCTGCGTTATGTTTCCAAGTGGTTGCCTTTCGTCTCAACGTTGTACTCTGACCGCCAGGGCGACATTTAGCTATCTGCCACAGGTTACCTCATAAAATCTCCATTGCACTTGTCTCCCGATAGTTGGCCATACATGCGAGAATGAACCATAAGTTCTGGTTGTCTCTATCACCGAGACGAAATGATGAATGGAATGAAACGGGAGGCCACCCTTGCGCCACACGCAACCACACGCTCATTTCTCTCTTCGATAGTGAACAAGCTCTTGTGAACGTAGTCAGAAAGTGTATCATGGTATGCAGAAGCAAAGTTTAGTCAAATAGTTTTACTGTGACACACGTTTGTAAAAGTAAAGTTTGATCATCGACGTTTTATTCGTAAGTCTAGTCAGAAAGTGTATCATGATGTTTTATGAAACACAAGTTTATGAAATGATAATGTAGTCTGAAAGTTAATGAAACACATCACAAGTCCTAAAGTTCGCCATCCAGGACTCAGGTTTCCTACGACAAGATATAAGGAGGTAGCACTTTATAGAAATTCACTTTTCACTGAGCATTGTTACAGTGTAGTGATCCTGCATCATGAGTGCGACAGAAGCTGAATTAATGATTTGTCAAAAGAAAGAAAAGAACACAGTCATGGAGTTGTCAGAAAGGTACTACTCCATGGCAATCAAGACAGCTGATCCGAGGAAGATTGCCGATTGTCTAGAAACGATTGACCATGTGAAGAAAGCAACAATAGTTAATCATCAAAGACAATCCAACATGCTAAAAGAGGGAAGATGGTTTGGACATAAACGTAAATATGAGTGAAGAGCATCCTTTCTTCAAAACATGAAGACATACACACTGCTTCATTGCCTTTTGTCCGTGAATAATCCATGAGCCTTTAGCTATTTTTTTATACTTGAGCTTTTTTAGCTATCTTGTCATTGGTGGCATCTAAACATCTCCATTGCAAAACGCTGGTGAATCACGGCTTGCTATCCCTCTCTACGGCTTGCTATCAAGCTGATCAAAGCAACGACTTGGGATGTTTCCTCTTGTAAATAACTCCACCGGTTTTTATGTCAAAATCGGGGCCCGGATACCAACACAGTGACATGACGCACGCTCTGTCCGCCCAAGGTTGGATTTGTTGGTCGAGACCTTGGAGCTGGGATAAGATCCTCTCTGAGTAATGCCTGTAACGGATTCAAGAGCTTAACACCTAAACGGTTGCTGGCTTGCCATCAGGTCTTTGTGAAATCTCGTCTAGCCTCAGTAACTCAGGGTTGGCAACGTCTATCGTTTGTCATTGTAACTTGGTAAAAATGAGACGGTTACTGCAGGCATTGACGTCAAACCTTTTTGACGTCATAGGGTAAGCCGTCTTTGTGTTGGGAGTTGGTAACTAAAAGCACGGTGATTGCCGATGCCCATACATGGTAAAACCGCTGTTGTCAAGCATGACCAAATAAGGAAGGTCTGAATTATGGCTTTGTGTCAGAGGGGTATCTAAACCGCCGACTATCATTTAATTTCATTTCAATCATGCAGACGCCTAACACTCTAGTCAGCTCTCCTGACAAGCCTCGGTTGAAGTTGAGAAATTTATTTCAAGAGTTTCAGCGGGCTGAAGAGCGAGAAAAGATTTTTGACAATCGTGCTCGTATAGGCGCATCTGATTGCGGTGATGATGATGATAGGACTCAGTGGGGCTGTATACAACCCCCAAGTAGTCAGTTAGTAGCAGTAGAGGTCGATGCTTCTACCATAGAGAGAATTAAAGACTCTCTCAGCAGAATCGGTCTACAGTAAGGTGGCTGATTACGATTCCAAGAACGTCCCATGAGCCCTCTTAAGGGCTACCTTCTAATGCAGCTAAAGCGGTTCCAAGCCCGCCACATATCTTTGGATATGGAATGCAGAGGGGAAGAATAAATGATGATATAGAATGAAATTTGAGGACAGCCTTGCACCACATGCAACACACCAGACTTCTCTCTTTAGTAGTGAACAAGCTCTTGTGAACGTAGTCAGAAAGTGTATCAATTTGTACAAAAGTTTTTACTGCAACACAGTTTGATAAAGTGATAATGTAGTTTTCATCTAAATTAGAATCATTCTGATTGGTTGTTGAGGAATTCTCTGTTGAAAAACATACAAAAGTCAGAAAATTGAAACACTTCTCATTCTCATCTATCTCATGATGGAAGGTACATCTCTTGCCTTAGAGATCTTTAACAAAATATTTGAAGTCATTGACGAGTTGGATCAAGACAAGTGTGAAAAAGAGGAGGAGTCCCGCAAGAAAGTCGTCATTGAAAAAGTTGTGTGGACTGATGGTGAATTCACGCCAAAAACGAGGCGTGTAAGAAAAGTGCCCGACGTACCAAAACGACCAAGGTGCTATAAAGTGTACAGTGACTTACAGGTTATTCCGCTTGACTTTTCCTCGCTGTAAAGTACATATGATTCAATTATAAATAAACCTACATACTACATGTCTTTGTTTTGCAATGTATTGATCTAGAAATGGGAATAAATGGAGGAATTTAGATATGGGGTTAGTTAACACATTTATTATCGGTCTACTTTTCTATCAAAAGGGATCACACTATTAGAGAAGATAGAAAATGATTTTGTATACGTGTGGTATAAGAGTGACAAGCAGAACTCATGGCTCATTCTCAGATAACGTTGCTTCAATTGATTCACCTAAAATCATGTTTCATATGTTGAATAATTTCTAGTAACTGTGTTAAGTGTCTAGATGATAGGATATCTTATTCTAACAATAGCTCCCAATCGACACTATGCTTACTCGATGATCCTTTCGAAGCCACGCAGTTTATATGAAGGAAAAACATTACTCTCATGATACACATTTATTGAAAAGAAATAAAAGCAATACGTTTTGTAATAAGACGGTACATGACGTCTACTAAGTCAAACTCTTCTTGATTGCGGGGCTGACCAGAAGGAGAGAAGAGGTCTAGCCAGCTCCGGAGAGTCTTAATACACCGCTCCATCATGACGTCCTTTGGAGACACTCAGGAAGGCAGCCCTGATTGTATCACTACTGTCCTCTTCATCGTCGGAAATGATGATGATTTCCTCATCCAACTGCAGCGGCTCGACCTCACCATCGTAAATGGTTTTCACTTGCCTCTTGCGTGGGGCATTGGGCATGAGTAGGGCATAGGTATTCGGTGGTGTATTCATTTCTAATGATATTATGAGGAAATGGTCATTGCACCGCACTTATATAGATTCTCTCTCATTGCTTCGCGCTCTCTCATTGGACGACAGCCATTTATCAATCACACTGCATCATTCTCATATATAAAGAAGAGTGTCTTGCATTTCACTATCATAGTCATGTCCGACACAGAGGAAACATTCACACCTCTTGCTAGCTCAACTCCTACGAAGAAGGAAGTTGAGAGAAAGTTTTAACAAAAAGAGGAAGAGGAAGAGAGACAAATGATTAAAGGCTGCAAGCAGCTCACTCTACAAACGGTTGAGAGTGAGCCTTTCATAAACGAGGCTGACTTTCAGGAGTGAAAAGCCTTGATGATACCAGAAAATACCCCAAACGGTCTTTATGAGACCACGGCCTTAACGGCCACCTAATCAAGAAAGAAAAGACATTGACTGCGCCACACGCAACATACAAATTGAATGATTTGATGTTATCTGACGAAAATGAAGTGTTAAGACAGTACGACCACCAATGAATTGAATAGGATTACCACTGTCATCAAAGATACCAAATTTGCAATGGGATAATCGTGATACATTGACTGGAATGTATACCTTGTTCAGGAACTCCCTGTGCATGGTTACACCAAAGTCGCCACTGTCAATAGAATATATCTTAAAAGGGGAACCATTTGACCACCAACTTGTGTTGAATGGATAAAGTTAGTGTAAATGTAAAAGTGATTGATATTCATATCGAGCAAGGATGTTGAGCCGCAGTACTTCTCGTCGTAGAATATGTCACGTTTGAATCCTAAAATCTTTGTCAACTCTTTTGAAATGTGAATGGCCGTTTTACCATGTACACTGATACAGAAGGTATTTTCTTTATGATCATAGTCAAAATGATATGAGTGTAGATTTGATACACACTTGTTCAAGTATGTAGAAACATCATAGCCATTTCTATGATGCCTAGGAGGTATCGGTAACTTTTCATTTGGCTTCCATGTAAGACTGGAACGTAAAACAGGGTCTGTGCGTTTGAAATAAAGGACCATTCGGCAATCGGATTGCTGTTCAAATGTTATTTTCACATTCCCCCATTCATGGTATGACCATATGACGCCTGTTTTTAAAGAGAGCAAATCGCGAAATTTAGAATTGATGTGAACAAATCCAATGTGTGAACGCTCATAATCATTTCGGAAATCAATCCTTGCTTTATTGTGTACTCGAGTGATGGTTATAGATAATCCATTTATTTCATTTACCTGTTTGATGAAGTCATCAACAGTACCAGATTTAAAAAGCACAAAGCGCTCATGCATGCGATCAAGGGGAAGTAGGGTAATAGTAAATTTCTTCCTGTGCCAATGTGGATATTTCTTAATCTGCTTTGATACTTTCATGGACACTTGAGCTCTCAAAGGGAAGGCGCCACCTCCTTTTACTTCTGCAAATTTTGCGATAGGTAGAAAGAAACGTGATTTAAGATTCAATATCTTTTGCAGAGGTCCACTCTCATAAAATCCATGGGAAATAGTAGTCGGTCTCATGTAGAGTGTAACTTTATGTAGATTTGGATCCATCTGCCAGAACCATAGATCCTTCGCCAAATCATTTATAAAATTCAAGAAGCGTTGAATTTTCATATAATAGTATGTTTGCTCTAAACGATGACGGAATGATGGGTTTGTAGGTTGTTTCCATTTCAGGGGTGAAGCATTTTTAGCAATGGGTATGTCTGTATCTGCAGTGATAATTAAAGTAGGGCCAATTACAATCTCATCAACAGCTCGCTTTCCCCAACGGGTGTTTACTGTAGGAATAGAATTCCACTCTGCTGCATGTTCATTCAAGTTGTAGGTATGTACTGTATCATTTCGCTCTAGTTTTGGAAAGTACAAGTCTTGATTCGTTGCAGTGCCTAATGTAATCTCCTCATTGGCAATGGTTCTTATATTATTCACATAGCTCAAATCTTGCAGGGCCACTTCTCAATCACCATGTAAGTCAATCGGCTGTGTTATATCAGTCTCAAACTCGGCAGCTGTATTTTCATATCGCTCAGGTTGAGCATTATTGGGAAACACTGCTGTAAACTCCATGTTAAAGTATCAACATAAAGCGTCGTTTGCTTAGGCATTATGTCGCATGACATAACGAACTGCTGCTTTCAATCTGTTCACAGTAGGCACTTTCTGTCGTCCTAGGAACTTGGTTAAGAGTGATTGCCCTTTCACATAATGTACTCCCTAAGTATGCTTGTACCGCCGTCCTTCATATTGCGATAGTTGATACAACCAAATATGACTTGATATCTTGGTCTTCTACGTTTAAAATCTGCAAGGGTATGAAATATTTCACGTTTCATTGATGAGCTCACACGACAGCTATTTTTTAATTCCATTGCAATGCGACGTACAGGATTGATCAAATCGATGCCGCCTACAGGCGATCGCTTAAAGCCATAATCTGTTAACACCATTTCCCACGCATGACCCATTCGCTGACGTAAAATCTGTAGTTTGTAAGCATGATTTTGCCAAGGAGCAGCTATGCCGGAAAGAATTACATCTTCAATAGGTCTTGTTGCATGAATAGGTGATTTGATGAGACGAACTGCATCGTCTAATCCTTGTCCCGCTAATGTCACTATTGTAAATGATAATATGATGATCAATCTTAACATGACTTCGTCTATTTCTTATGAATGCTTTGCTTAAACGAGAAGACTAAGCAAACGTTTTGCTATGTCTAAAACTAACCATGATTGCCAAGCGCTCTTCTCAGTGTCACGTTACATGGAAGGCTCGACGAATTACCTTTTACGATACTCATCGACAAGTTAAAATAAGTTTATCCCCTTTTCAAATGGATAACCTCCACGATGCTTTACATATCATGCATCATCCAATTTACTATATCCCTCTAGGTGGGCGTCTATTCATTATTCGACGAGATTTCATTGCTTTTCATGATCAATATGGTGTTATACATATGGTGTTTTACATCCTCAAGTTGGAACAAGTATAGAGAACGTATACATCCTCGCATAATGACTTACCTTCAACAAACCAACACTCGTCAGCATAAGTGTGGCAAGTGAACAATGTCTTCTTATCTCTACCTATTCATGTTTGATGACTAAATACAACATATTCAATCAGATCATCTACTTTTCCATTGACGTATAATAAAGAAAACAAATTTTAATCGTACATATTTATTGAAGGGTTTTATAAAAGTTACGAATGCGCTTTTCATTGACAAGGGAATCATGTGAAAAATGTTTACAAATGTCATGTAAAGAGTCATAATGCAGTCGTTGCATTACAAAGTAGAGGGCATAGGCTCCACATGTTGAAGACAGCGGATGTTGATAGGCCAAAGCATTGCAAATCCATTTTCGTGAATGACGGTTCATGAAGCGTGTAACATAATCACAGTTTGGTAAGGCCAATGAATCAAAGATTTCACCGCAATAGGTTTTATCAATAAACAAAACTTTCCAGTGTTAGCCGGGTAAGTGTGCTCTATCAGTATTCATAATAATGAATGAGGGTGGTTTTGGTAAAACTGTGGGCATATTATTAATGGAAAACACACCTCGAAATGCTGCAACAGTGCGTTCATCACCATGTTCTTGAACGACTCTCTCTAGCTCTGCATCAGATAACCAACTCATTAACTTGTATAGGAAGCGGAAACGTCACATAGCCTGTTAATTCGAATGGTGGAATCGAACACAGCATTGATGAGTACATTGACTGTTTTCGTCAAATCTTTTTCAAAGAAGAATTCTAGTTTAAGACCCTTCGTGGCAGTGCCCGGACGATAAGAAGCACCTGCTTCATTGTTTGCTGTCAAATCAAATGCATAAAGCGTATAACCTTTAGCAATTTCATCATAGGTCAAACCATTGGTGTCATCAGTATTCCAGTATTTAAAGGTCTCCATAGTATTTTGATATGAGCGAGAATAATGGCCATCAGCAAAGCCTGGACAAAAAGGAGTACCAGGAATGCAATCAGTATCACGATACAATCCGATTTGATTTAAACCAAAGTGCTCAAAGTTGAGGGGATTCTTCGATATATTACCATTGTATGCATCATTTGCAATCAATCCCACAATGATCATTTTTGGTGATTGTATAGGAAACAAACTATCTTTAACAAAGCTCTTTTGCGCACGAGGAATGGTGAAACTATGGATCTCAGTATGATTTACATCATAAAGAGCATCATACTTCTTCAAACCCATCTCGTGACCATTAATCACCGAAGGATTCACTGTCATTCGTCGCACATAAAGTCTAACACTTTCAAACACAATCTTAAATTCAGTCTTTGCTCCATAAGAATTCAATACAAATTTAGGATCGTTCGCCAAGAGATTAACTCGCATGTCTACTTTTGACATTAAGAAACGTGATTGACGGAAAAAGTCCAAGTATAGGGGACCATATAATTCACACACCCTACTTTCTGCAGTCCACTTTTCACGAGTGACAAATCCCTTGTTTTTGTCACTATCAAATTTACCAGCTTCATCTTTACAACAACCCATAACAGCCATGTGACTCTTTTGTGCTTGTGGCTGGAACTGCATGACTGTTGAAAAATAACCGAGATAGGGATAACTGTGTTGACCACCTTCAACACGAGTTTCACCAATGGTCAATGATACATCCTTGAAGAGCTTTGCTATTGCCAAGTTATTCACGGTTACTTTGTCCTTGTCGTCAAGGTTTGTACCGTCCTTATTTACTATCTTAAACTTAACATGTAGATTGATGTCATTTACATCGATGTACTCAGCATCATTTCCTGGTATTAAAAACTCAATGACACTACCGGAATCGATACTTGTCTGTGGATAGCGAATAGATACATAATTTCTAATGATATCCGTCTGTATAGGTGTTCTATCAAATAAGCAAAGGGATGAGGTTTTACATTCCATATTTAAAACAGTCCGCGTCGTCTGCGTTTGCTAGGAGGCATACGAGATGCTCTTCGCTTACGTTTGCCTAAAGTAGAGAGTGGATTGATATGACTGATGACGGACCTGATACCAGCCTTACCGACATTCTTCAACCGCTGTATTCCATGACGCTTTAGCGATTCACGAATCGGCAATCTTCCTGAAAGCGCATCACTTGCTACATCTGCTGCTAATCCTACAGCTTCCTATAAAGCTAATTTTGCCACATTTGCGATAGAGGGGAGCATCATACCTTTGACAGCACCCAATAGACTACCCCCTTTTTGACGTCTCGATCCAGCATAAACGGGAAGGCCAGCTCCATGACTAGCATAGGAGGGAGCAGAATAAAGCGTAGCAGTTAGATCCATAGGAATTTATTAATATTTACACAATTCATTACTTTGCTTAGGAACGTTGACTAACACGATAAAGGTCAGAATGACGAATTCAACTTTTCATTGAATTTGGATAGCCAGGCCATTTCACCAGGCTCCACTTTTTCCCTTGTCGCATTTGGTGACGAAGTATCTTTTCAACCATGTAGTCATCATCTTCTTTGGTGATGGGCGTTATCTCATGACGACAAAAACTCCCTTCAATCTCTTCACCATGATAATCACGAAGCTTGTAGGTAGTGAGCTTGAATTTCTTGTTAACCTCAGAGACAGTAAATATTTCTTCCGTCCAATAGGGAAGATATCCTTTCGCAAACACGCTTTTCACCTTGGAAATGCGAACTTGTCACCAACCTGAATGTCACGTTTACTTTGTGATGGTTGCGTGCCTTTAGCATTGATTTCACGGATTGTATCCACCATGTCTGGAGTTATGTCAGCAGGTTTGTGACCAATCATACGATGCACAGAATGATTGTAAGCGTGTACAGTATCTTGTAATACATCCGTCTACTCTTGTGTTACTTTTGCAGTGAAATAGCGCCATAGACGAGTTTTCGGCGTACGATTAAAGCGTTCGACCACTGCAGCCTTGTATACACTTTTCACACTAAACAGCTCAATGTTGTGTTCGCGAAATGAAGCACGCACATGTCTGTTTTCAAACTCTTTCCCTTGATCAGTCTGAATACGTGTGGAAATGCGTCCTTCACTGAAAATATATTGGAAAGCCTCGGCTACTTCTTCACCATGTTTTGTCTTGAGTGGTTGAACCCAAGCATAACGGGAAAACAAGTCAATGACAGTTAGGAGAAAGCGACAGCCTTTATTCTTTTTAGCTAATAGAGAAACATCAGCCAAATCTGCTTGCCATTGTTCATCAATATCATGAACGATATAAGAACGGGTAGGATGACGTTTTCGAGCTTGTGTGTGCAATGTATATGCAGGTTGAGCTTTTAACCATCTCTTCACTTGTTTCTGTGAATAACCACTTGCTTGTGACAACTTTTTCACTGAAGCATAACCTGCATAATGCTTTGGGTTATAGTAAGTTGATTTCAGATGTTCATCCATCGTCTATTAAGAGGGATCGTTTATTTGCCTCAAAGTATCAGTCTTTTTCTCCGCTAGGGTTTGCGTTTGTGTTTGAGACCTGCTTTTGATATTTTTTTGAGCCGTCTTGTGTGAATCACTTTTACAACATGTACTTAAGCAGTTCAATGACACATGAATGTTTGGCAACTCTGAACATGGGATTCAACATAGCTTCTTCATTAAAAGTTTGTGATAAAATGAAATGATGGATAACGTGTTGAAGGTTTTGGCATACGCTTCGGCAACTTCTCGGGTGTTTTCAAAGTTTGCTTGATTCTCATTTTAGGTCTCTCTATTCTTTCAATTGTTGCATTTCTTCTAAAGTAGAACTCTGCTTTATCAAACGATCATCTGGATTTTTACTTTGTACAGTTTCTTGTTCATATTGCTGATTGAGTTGTGACATTTGATTTGCCCAAGGTTGATGAACACTCTGCATTGTAGTCAGATGTTTATATTCTTCTTGTGGAATAGCAATCATGCGTTGAAAACCACTCATAACAATTTATATATGATCATGGGTTTCTCAAAGAGATGACTCCGTAAGCGATAATCCTCAGGACAGTCCTGGGTAAAGTCCAAAGCTAAATAATTATAGGGGTTTTCCGTATCAGCCTCAAATACTTCAATCAAGGCTTTTGACTTGCGAGGAAGAACTTGTCGAGATAGGAATTCAACTTGACTTTTATCGCGAGGATTTTTGAAGATGATGTAGTAATGCTTGTGTAGACTTCGAGTCCGTGCTTCCTTTCCACTTGGAAAAAGATTTTGCATAATAAAAATGATAAAGCATGGTTTGTGATGAGCAGCCTTGGTAAACATAGCAGTTACTTCTTGTGAGTTCTTACTCTCATTAAGTAAATCATCAAGAATGATAATATCATAGGGTTGAATATCAGCAGTGCTGATAATCCCCGGTTGAACCAAGTAACCCTTACCGACCAATTCATGATGTAAGTTATGTTGATAAATTCCATAGCACCAAACAACGTGATTCGGTATGCAGTCAAAAATCTCATTACGACGCTCCAACAACTGCAGTGTTAAATGTGTCTTCCCACTATGAGAGGGTCCTACGATACACATAGTGCGATTACAACGTAAAGGGAAATCCATGTTGATTTTGATGAAAAGTCATACCATTTAACTTAGTATCTATCCATTAATAGCTTTATTCGCGAGAGCTACAGCTAATCCTCCCAAAGCAGGACCGGCAGCTGCCATGATGATAGGCGTTAAAAGTGGTAAGAAGCCACCACGCTGTGATAATAGTTTGCGCTTTGTAGGAATCGATGTTTTTGGATTGCTCAAGGTGCGAAGAACTTTACCATGCCTGGCAATTGCATTAGCCTTTTTGCTATTTAATGTCACATAACGCACTTTTCGTATTTCCGCGCACATTTTTCGAATGAAGGCATCGTTTGCTAGCTTCATTGCCTCACATCGATGAGATGGTTTAAATTCAATAAGCGACGAAGCGTGAGACAGAATTTTTTGTTTGCATTTGATTGACACTTTTGTCTGCGCGAACGGTGAGATGAACGACGTCTAGCCATTTTTACAGATGGATGTTAGAGTGTTCTTTGCTTAAACACGACAGCAGCGTCGAAACATCACCGTCGTAAACGCAATGAAATAGAGGAAGACATTGAGTACAGCACTAGTGAAAGGCAATACACTGAGAACAGCCACAGTACCAGTAGGATGGTTAGAAGCGGATACATGTGTGGGTAGCTGTAATGTATCATTCAGTGAGGTGCTATAGTTCAATGGAAACAGTTCAGCTGTGTCGTTTGCTGATATGTTATGAGCCAGACATGAACAATCTGTTTGTACGACGATGCTTGTAAAGTTTAATGCCTTTGCATCAATTGTGCTTAAGTGGAAAAGGCTTCCCATAAGCAACGTGTAGAATACATAACTCCAAGCAAGGTAATGAAAGAAGACCATGATGTAACAGTGATCAAAGTGTATTCGTAAACTGCTTTGGTTTAAAATTATAAGATTGCATATAGTAAACATCTTCACAGTTTGCGTGAATGATGATAGCATTACTCAAACGATGTATCATCTCTCTACAATCACTGGATGATAATAGTTTTTCCAACACAAGAATCCACTGCCTTGTAAAAACATGCTTTCTCTTTTCAATGAGACGGTGATACAGTGGTGTCATGGTCATAGATGACTTCTAAAATCGACTAGGATTGCATCAAAATCATTTATATACATTGACTGTTGAAATTATTTCTTCATCACAGATGGGACACGACATAGTTTCTAAAGGTACATATCACGTAGAACACATAACAGAATGACAACATGGTAAAAAGAGAAGGGACCGCTCCCTTTTAAAACACTCAACACAGCTTCGTTCACATAATAACTTAAACGTCTCTTCTTCCAATTTCTTTCTGAAGTCACTATTATTGGTAGAGCTACTTGGCAAATCAGTTGCAAATGCCACTTTTTTCTTTTTCACTCCAGATCGCTCCAACTTCATCCTCCTATTTTCACTGTCATTACATTGCAGCATGGAAAAATCCTCTATCCATCTTCGATCCAAATGATGATTCATAGCATGCTCATCTAGATCCATTAGTCTTTCAACTAAAGCGCCAGCTTTAATATTTTCATTTACATTTGTAACACTTTCTATAGCCTTCAACGAATAACCAAGCTCTCTTGCTACAAACCATGAAGTTGGGAAACGAATGCAACTTTTCATCTTCAAATAATTTCAAATGATTATGAGCGTCAGGAATGGACAATCAGTTGAATATGCTTGATATGAATTGTACACCTTTGACAGTATTGATGACTCTGTGTAATCTAATACTTTACTTTCACAAACATGAGTTGTGGTAAAAACAATTTGACTACACTAACGCTTACATTTTATGACACTTGTGTTTCATAAAACGCCGTGATCAAACTTTTCTAACTATACATCAACCTGTGTTGCAGTAAAACGTTTGTACAACATGATAAACTTTACTTTCATTTCATCAATTTTTCACCCATCCTCTGACTTATACGGGCTTGGAACCGTCATGAAAGCAAATGACTTTCAGGCCTCATTATGGGTAGCCTCGTAAAGGCTCATGGATCATTCACGGACAAAAGGCAATGAAGCAGTGTGTATGTCTTCATGTTTTGAAGAAAGGATGCTCTTCACTCATATTTACGTTTAGGTCCAAATCATCTTCCCTCTTTTAGCATGTTGGATTGTCTTCGATGATTAACTATTGTTGCTTTCTTCACATAGTCAATCGTTTCTAGACAATCGGCAATCTTCCTCGGATCAGCTGTCTTGATTGCCATGGAGTAGTACCTTTCTGACAACTCCATGACTGTGTTCTTTTCTTTCTTTTGACGAATCATTAATTCAGCTTCTGTCGCACTCATGATGCAGGATCACTACACTGTAACAATGCTCAGTGAAAAGTGAATTTCCATAAAGTGCTACCTCCTTATATCTTGTCGTAGGAAACCTGAGTCCTGGATGGCGAACTTTAGGACTTGTGATGTGTTTCATTAACTTTCAGACTACATTATCATTTCATAAACTTGTGTTTCATAAAACATCATGATACACTTTCTGACTAGACTTACGAATAAAACGTCGATGATCAAACTTTACTTTTACAAACGTGTGTCACAGTAAAACTATTTGACTAAACTTTGCTTCTGCATACCATGATACACTTTCTGACTACGTTCACAAGAGCTTGTTCACTATCGAAGAGAGAAATGAGCGTGTGGTTGCGTGTGGCGCAAGGGTGGCCTCCCGTTTCATTCCATTCATCATTTCGTCTCGGTGATAGAGACAACCAGAACTTATGGTTCATTCTCGCATGTATGGCCAACTATCGGGAGACAAGTGCAATGGAGATTTTATGAGGTAACCTGTGGCAGATAGCTAAATGTCGCCCTGGCGGTCAGAGTACAACGTTGAGACGAAAGGCAACCACTTGGAAACATAACGCAGAGAGGTTTCACAAGGATTACCATTGCCAACGTCCCGTGCAGTACTCATCGCTACGGACTTTACCGCTGTCCCGAAAGAACGCCCACCAACAGGAAGTATGACACCGAAAATCTCCGTGATTTGCACCGTCCATGACTTGATAGCCAGACATGAAAACCGGTGGAGCTATTTACAAGAGGAAACATCCCAAGTCGTTGCTTTGATCAGCTTGATAGCAAGCCGTAGAGAGGGATAGCAAGCCGTGATTCACCAGCGTTTTGCAATGGAGATGTTTAGATGCCACCCATGACAAGATGGCTAAGACTCAACCGATTGGCGTTCAAAGTGCTACGTTGAGAACTGTGTCAAATGCCCAACATGAGTGGCCCCAGCGGTTTCGGTCTAAAATATGACACACTCCCTTGCCACACTTATCACTACGGCATCATCCGCCGTCCCGAAGGAATACCCTGTCAGTAGAATATTACAGCAAAACTCTCCGTGTCTTGCTCGCTTTCAGTGAAAAGCTGCTTGTATCATGGTAAGACATGAGAAGACTGGCTCGTACACACTTATCCATGCCTTCATTGACTTCAGCAGGGTCGAAAACTCCAGAAAACCTCCAAAAATAGTGAATTTAAAATGTTCAACTTTTTAGCACTACTTATGAAATTTTATAAGCAGTCTATCACTTAGGGCAGGTCAATAGCGACCGAACCTCTTTTGAATCAAGTCACACGGACTTGTAGAAGCAAAGTTACAAGCCTTTAAAGTTTTGGAGTCTTTTATGGCCTGGTGACGAAGGCCATCTCCTGGCGAACCTTTAAGTCTGACACCTTAGCTGATATCAGCAATGAAATTTTCTAAGTCGGTTTCTAATAGAAACTCGGTTTTTCAGATTTCCAATGCTATCATCAGAGCTCCGGAGTTCACCTACCCCAACCCAGTCGGGAGGAGAACTGATTTCCACAAGCAGAGTTTCCACTTATATAGTTTGTGGCGTTTTTTCAAAAAGTTCCAAAATCTTGGAAAATGCGCAAATTCTCGATTTTTAACAGGCTCTCATTTGGAAACAAAACTTTCCACAGATCTGAAAAGATAGGATCCTAGAGAACAAAGTGCGGTCTTGCCCCTAAAAGAAACCCGAGCTCTTCATTCACTTCCAATCCTCCGCTATTGACTGCTAAAGGTGGCCACAATTTAACATTTTCATGAAAAAATCTCATGTGAAGAAAATTTTCAACTTTTTCTCTCCGATTGACATGAAACTCACCCTCTAGATGCAGAATGGCACGCTGATTCCAAATCTGGTCTCTGTTTTCCTGTCCGAGGCTTGCTTTACCCGCTAGAGTGATTTTCGTAAAAATTCTAGCTCTGTCGTTTTTTCGCCAATGTCCCAAATTTTCAATGGTGTCTCACATCTAAACGAAGGCAGATAGGACCAAACTGAGCTTTCCACTGCATTTTTCTCACTCTTAGCTTTCAAATGAGCTATCACATGACTTTCTACGATCTCTAGAACCAAAGTTGGAAGTCTGGTAGGAGGCGGGGGGGGACCAACTCGAAATTTTTTCTCTCCGATGTCGCTGGAAACATCCTTCCTAACCCAAAATTTCACGTAGATTCCGAATCTAGCCTCCGTTTTCCCATCCGAACCCTTCTTCATGACGATTTCCAACTTTTCTCATCCCAAAACCACCAACATCCACCCTTTCCTCACTCTATCCCTCCCACATTCCTACCCTTCTCCCTTCCCAACCCTTGCTGGAAAACTCCTTCCTTCCATCCAGGGGGGATAGGCAACTGTTTCCTCCTCTCGGACCCATTCCTCCCAACACATCCTTGGCCCTCTCCCTCACCTTCCTTCCAGAGGGGGGCTGAGTCAGCATGATGACTCATCGATGACTCAGCAGCGATGACTCATCGCTGCACCGTACCGTGCTTCAGTCTGCAATGGGATGACTACTGTGCTCATCATAACACCATTCGTTTGGATCCACGAAGGGATGAAAAACATGATCTCAGCACAAACTCTGCCGAATTAAGAATTCCAGTCGATGTTGAAAAATGCTAAGAATCTAATTGTTATCTGAGAATTATAGCTCTAACAACAGAGAGATGGAAGTTCCTCTGGATACAAATAAAATGAAATTTGTTGTTAAGTATCACAGGTTCTGTTTCTTGTAATTCCATATTCTCATTGATTCCAAGTAAACCTATGCACATTATGTAGATATTGCTTAAATGCTTATGCGTAAGTTTACTTTCCGTCAATATACAATATTCGTTTGAAATTGATGCAAATAGGTATTGTGATCCCATAAATGGGAGCAGAAAGTTAACTTGAATGCTTGTTTTGAACATCATGTTGCTCACATTTCTTATGCAGATTACTTGCCCAAGTTGTGGATCATGTTGATGTGTTGATTGAAGAATGGTACAATGGACTTCTCATTAAAACTGCTTGGGGTGATTCCTTACTTGAGAAAAAGATTCCTTGCATATCGTGCTGTGATGTTGGCAGAACCAATCCCCACAGATTTGATTTTGATGACATCATTCAACAGGTATGTTCATCATACAGCTTAACTTGGTATGATGGCTTTAATATTGAAATGCTTGCAATAATTGGTTCAATAAAATATGATAGCTTTGGTTAATAACTATTGACCATGTCAGATTCTACAGTCTAGATCAACAGCGCAGTTGACCATTAATCTCTTCTATGAGACTATGCGAATACAAAGGCGGTTTGTTTGCATCAGCTATAGCATTAACGTTTTACATATAAATATTCATCATATTTTTGACTACCAAGAATTTGCGCATCAGCGGCTTCAATTATAGAAGTTTCTGAGGAAGGTCAAAAAGTAACCAAAATATTGAAAGCCAGTTTATGTCAAAACCAGTTTACTCGTGAGAGTACTTTTTTTATATGGATCGATGTTATAACAGCAAATTGCGGACAGCCATATATGCAAAAATGAGCGAGTAATCCGCCACTGAGTCTTACCTGAGATTTTTTCATCTTTTGCATGGACAAGAAAATAAGTTCATTAATAGTTGTTAAGTCAAGTGGAGGATGCTAATAAGAACATCTCCGGTAGCCGAAAATGCCTATTTTTGAAATGAGCTATTAGCATGCTGCGTGAATTTCCCCGGGTATGTATAGTGTGTTGATGTATTTTTAGATAAATACTCAAGAAAATTCCCTTTATATACCAAATGGATATCTCAAATACACTGCGGGAATGGCTGCACATTTAATACGTAGTTATGTTAATGTTGAGGGATGTTATTGAGATCTGCTGATGATTCCTGAAATTGGATGAAATTGCGGCAATTCAGGTGTGCAACCAGCTTTCAGTTGAGGATGCAAATCAATATTTGAGAATATATGAGTTTGTGTCTGAGAACAAATTATATGTGTCAAAGTATTTTACTAAAGCTGGTACCCACTGCAGCGATAACTTATAATTGATATTATATACTTAGATATGTGCTATGAGTTATGACTGTTATGATTATTTTATGAAACAATTTGCGACACATGGAACTCATCCAAATACATAATTATGTCTGTTAAAAGATCAATATGACAATATGCAATGTGATATTTTCAACATAGCCATTCATTGGAAAAAACAAATTGCATGTAAGCTGTTACTGTCTTCACAACATGCTTCATTACTTGTACTTGTAGTAGTCTACACACTTGGGGGCACACGCAACAAATCGCAATTAAGCCACAAGCCAATAGTTATGCAGATGGTGCGACTTGTGACTTTTGGATGGTGATGACTTAAGCTGCATGCCAGCTCCCATCAAAAACCAGTATAGCTTGTGACTTATCGTGCATGTTTCCACCCATGCAATGTGTCAGTGGTTCTCAAACCGGGGTCCGTGGCCCCAAGGCAATTTTCCGGGGGCTGCGAGAGGACCTCGGGATATAGTATGTAAGGCCTACATAACAAGTATGTTTTGCTTTGTACTTGATCGGTTGATCAGTCAACTGATTTCACGCTCATGAAACACATTTGTATTCACGCCGCCGTAAATTAAGTGAGGAAATTGCTTGAATATCATTGGACAAGAAAACAATAAGAGCTATATTTCACAGGTGCGTGCTTTTGGAGAAGAGAATTTAGTTCTAATCAAAACTAAATATAGAAATCGCCTTGGTGTTCGGAGTGACATCCTTATATCTACTTCAAACACAAAAGCAAATATCAAAAAGCTTGTGCTTAAGGAGCAAAAACAGAAGTCCCATTGAATCTTTTGGTGTCGCGTTTTTTCTGTGTAATTCTTCTATCATATTTAACTCAGATTATTGTTCATAATGATTTGTTTTTATTAAAGCGGATATTTGATTTATTTAGCCTGTCACTTACAAATTTAAAAAAAAATAGCTTGAATACTCCTTTGGTTGACAGTATTATTTCAAAATTCAAGTCTCTTCAAAATATAGCACTTACATGTACATTAATGTAAATCAACTTAGAAATGAAAAGAGAGCATCTATTGTAAAGATAAAAATCGAACATTGACATGAGATGTATCAAGGAAAGATTGAAGACATATAATTTGATAGCATCGTAAAAAAGAAATTGAAAGAAGAAATAATTAACTATTAAATGAAGTAGCCTATAGAACAAGTGGCCACATAAAATGATTTTGGAAGGGGCCATGCAACATTAAAGGTTGAGAACCACTGCTATATGCCATGATGAAAAAATAATTTCAATATTTCACATTTTTAATGTTGAGTTCTGTCCGAGATTTTACAAAATTATCAGTCATTATCAAAAAATCTCATGTGCAGGTTTGATGGTCATTAGGATGAATTTCTCTATTCAGGAATTCAGAATGATTGGGAAAAGAATATTTTGTAGTTTTTCAATAAATAAAGAAAGAAACAGATGATCATGTACCGCTTTGATCACTGCGGTCAGCTCATGAAGATATGAACAAAGTAACGAATTTGCCTATCGATGCATGCAGAATCTAATTCCATAGATTGGATTATGTTGTTTACGATAGATACATTTCATGGCTGCGCCGAAGAAAACATCCGTTTAGTTATCTTAAATATACATATTGCGCTATCAATAAGGAAATATTACATAATGCGACTGATGATTGGCAATATCACATGTTCTGCTATCGATGGTCACCAGATAAATCATAAGAATATATCAACGCAAACAAAACTTCTTCATAAAAATTTTATGATTCTTCCTGAGCGACATTGTTTCGACAAAATGGAACTCTTTTCTCAAAATGCAATTTTGAATTCCATCAATTTTTGATTAATTTATATTCTAATTAAAACTCTATAACCATGATTGACTGTGGAGCCGGACTTGTGATCCAATTAAAACATTTCGGTTTCTGAGTCCATTCTCCATCAGATTTTTTGATCATGCATTTTTGTGCAAACCTGGGCGGCCTAGTCTTATCACTTTGATAGGACTCCGACTCCGGGTTATAAGCATAGGGTTTAAGAGGCATGGTTTAAAAAAGCATGATGTTTTATGCTTTTTAGACATTTTAGAATATTTGTTTTCTTTTGTTTTTTTACTCCAGCATTTTCCATTGTTTCTTTTCATTTAAGCAATCTATCACATCAGTCGGCAACTTCAAAAGTTGCTTTGTTGTGTGAAACCTACATGTCAATTGCATGTTATTTATTAGTTTACTCAGTTACATGCACATATCATATTTGCTGGCAGCCTTTCAATTTCTTGAAAGTAGTACAAGTCTTCGTGTCTCCTCTAGCAGGCCATGGATAGGCAGTAGGATGACTGATTCGCTTGTCTTTATCTGCTCTCGCTTTGAATACAACATTAAGGCGCCTGTCATTTATTCTGATCATGCTGATCAAATACAGAGATGAATTACACATACAGGTTTTGGAATTCAAGAAGGACTGCCTAGAAATCATCAGTGACAATCTGATTTCAATAGAGACATAATGCGTTGGTTATCGACAATCTGATTTCATGAGTGACAAAAGGCTTTCAACTCGGACATTGTGATGTTTTGTAGAAATGAAGCATGTTCATGAGTGGCATTAGGATTTCAATAGAAATATAAGCCAGATTTATCGAATGCTGAGCTACCACAATGTCAAGAAGTCGAATTGCAGAACAAGACAAGCGTCGGATAATTGAGGCCTTCACAAATGGTGATGACTATGTTCAAACAGCTACACTTCTTGGTATCGGCAGAATAACAGCCTGGGGAATCATCCGGCGATTCCAGCTGACTGGACTTGTGGTTCGTCCACGTGGTGGAGCTAGAAACACGAAAGTTGACGATGAGATGATTGCTGAAATGATGGAGATCGTGGAGGAACATGTGCCAGAACGACCGCTTGTGAAGGAAGCTCGAGTGTATTAGTGAAATCATGCACAGCAGATAAGAGACATGCACGGAGTATTATTCAACTGCGACTACCGCAACAACGACGTCACACAGAGATCAATGCATGCACACTACACGCCCATTCGAACTTTAAGTTCGCATAAAATCAAATTCAAATTATAAAGAAATAAGTCACAGAATAAATTAACACAAACATTACACAACCTAGACTCACGTGTCATAGATGTTGTTACCGAAGAAGTTGGGCCGACAAGTCTCTCTGACCGATCTCTGGGCGAGGCTGCTGCTCACTTCCGGTTCGTCCTCTTCCTCCGACGCTTCTTGATGGTCAGAACCCGCCGCTGGGTGAACAGGGCGAACATCCGCCACATGACGAGGAACTCCATTGACCTCCACTTGCCGGTTCGACAGCATGTCTGTAATAACACCAACAGGCCAAACACTTGTACATCGAACTGAGGCTGGCTTCACATACACCTGGTCTCCCCTTCGCATCCGATTTAGTTCATCAGGCTTAGAAGCATCCGGATCATCGTCGCTTGTCTTCGACACACCAGGAACTCTCCACTCATACTGGTGCAGCGATGCAGATGGAAGAGTTAGCCGCATTTGACCCTTCTTTAGGTGTCACGTAGCACCAAAACACCATGTCAAGAGGGTCACCGTTGGTCCTTGCCGCCATCCTCTTGATCGTTCTATGATGACGCTCGATCATACCGTTGCACTCCGGCCTGTAAGCGCACCTGTAGATTGGATCGACATCCCACTTCTTCAACAGTTCGCGGAGAGCCTGTGACCTGAAAGAACGTCCATTGTCCATCAACACTTCTCTAGGAGGGCCTCTTTCACGAAATACTTGAACAAGTTCTTGAACTATGGACTCCACCGACTCGTCGCGTATTCTCCTCCAGATTGCGAAGCGACTAGGCCCACTGTCAATGATCGACAAGTAGCAGAATCCTCCGTAATGCGTTGCATTCATCGCCAACAGGTATCTCACTCGCCTTGATGTTGTATTCCTCGCAAACTTCCCTCACCACCTTAAGTCGCCTCTTCACCAACATCTCATTGATCCCTCGGGTCCGTATCATATGACTATCATACAACGCGGACCGCAACCAGCCAAGAACAGTCGCCGAATCAGTTACGATTTCCAGATCCTGAATGCTCCACTTCGCAGCAAGGTTCAACCCTCTGAGAACAGAATCTAGCTCCGACATGTTGATATGCGTCAGTTTATCCTTCAGAAGCCAGGCTCCGTCCTCCACGATATCTCCATCCACTTCGAGAGCACACACCACCGCCAGAGAACTTGCATCGCACCAGATCTTCCCCTTGCTCGATTTCACTCTCCACTTGCCTCCAACGGGATCAGACTGGCGTATCTTCTTCACGACTTCAGTCAGGATCGCGCGGGCCCTCTTGCCGACATCGTCTTCCCATCCAAAACCTTCGCTCATTCGTTTGATGTAGCTGCACGCGACTCGGAGCCACCCAGCGACTGGGTAATGGCCTACCATCTGACCGCATATGGAAAATAGTTACCGCCGAGTCAGGCATTGGTCGTCATCCGGAATTTCAGGAATAGCGTTCGATCTTCTCCACACGAGTTCTCCTTCCATGGACGGCTCTATCCACAAGCCAAGTGCTCTAGCTCCGTCGCGGACATCTTCTGCAGCTTTAACTTGTAGTCCAAAGTTGCTCAGGCACTGTCTCACTGCATCCACGGATACAACATCGAGGTTCACCAGAATGTCGTCTATGTAACTGTCAGTTCCTTTACAGACACGACTGTCGGACGATAGCACTTTCTGCAGGATACAGTTCATTATTCTTGGCACACAGTTCAACCCAAAACCAAGCCTGGTGAGGTAGTAGTGTTGGTCTTCGAATCTCACGATTTGATGTTTCCACAGCTCCGGGTGTACATGCAACTGTAGATAAGCTTTCCGCAGGTCGAGCAGCGCCACATTCTCGCCCATCACTCTCCATCTCCTGATTGTGCTGTCACAGACTGAACTGCTTCCAGTGTGGCAGGATACATGGTCATTAAGCCGCTTGAAATCGAGCAACGGTCAAACCTTCTGCTTGTTTGTCTGTTGAACCGCCATTAGGGGTAACACTGACGTCACATCAACTCCCGGAGACACCAGAACAAGAATTTCATCGGCGATCCACGATTCAACTTCTTCCTCAAATTCTCTTACGATGGACGCGTTCACTTTATACGAGGACACTCGATTCGATAGCGTAGGCTCAACACTGACCCACTTCCATTTCACAGTCCACTTGCGACCATCGAAGTCCGCGGAGAAGTCCGGATCATTGATCATCATCTTGGGATCACATTTCTGCACCGTCATTCCAAACTTCACAGAGCTGTCCTCATAGATATTCACACCGCCCATTAGTCGTATTACGTCCATTCCAAGGATGAATTCGTAATTGGGGATCAGTCTTTCCATGACCAGACACGCCAACCGCAATTGCCGACCACAGATAGTGAAGGTCACCACCGCCTCGCCCAGATCACCTTCGTGCCGTCCACGGTAACAACTCTGCCAACCGCCGGAGTCACTTTGCCAACAACGAACCGCCTGAATATAATTGATTGCGTGAATCCCGAATCCACCAGAGCTATCACACTGCCATCCAGCCGACCACCAACCAACGCTTGAATCACAGGATGCGCCTTCACATGTTCTGGGAGGCAGCTGGCGCACATTGATTCCTTTGTCGCTTCCCTGCTCGGCGCCTTGTGAATTCTGAGGGCAATGTCTTGCGATGTGGCCCGGCTGCTCGCACTTCCAGCATATAATTGGCTTCTGGTGTTTGCATTAACGAACATGGTGATCTCCACCGCATGCTTGACATTCGAATTTTCTCCGGTACGCTGGACGCTCATCACCCCTGTGCGGAATGCGCTCCGATTTCGCCGCTGCAGCCACTGCATCGTGGATACGCTCCTCCATAAGTATACGGGCCTGTTCGACAAGTACTGGAAGGTCAGATCCAGATATGCGGGCACCAGCACGTAGCTGCGCGGAGACACCGTGGGGAAGGCCGCAAACGAATGCGCAACACAACAGTTCGCTTGATTCAGTCTCCGATAACTTCGCCAGCTTTCGCAGGTCTGATAGGTAGACGTCAACTGTTTCTCCCGGACTCCAGTCTCTCCTTCTCGACATGTCGTAGGCAGCAAACTTGTTCAACCAAAAAGCTTTCAACAGAGAACCTTCGATGCCATCACCATCTTCCTTGACCTTCTCGTCTAATTGGTCGTAGACTTCGAAAGCCGGACCCTCGAGGTAGAGAGGAATAAATGCAGCCAAATCGGTAATCTTCGTGATACGGGCAACTAACTTCACCTTCTTCAGCCAATTTGCCACATCCGTTGAGCCATCAAAAGGTCTGATATGATCATTCAACCTGTCCATGCCGTGATAGCTTGTGCCAGAACGACCGCTTGTGAAGGAAGCTCGAATGTATTAGTGAAATCATGCACAGCAGATAAGAGACATGCACGGAGTATTATTCAACTGCGACTACCGCAACAACGACGTCACACAGAGATCAATGCATGCACACTACAATGCATGTACTCAATGCCGAATACACCTTGGTTCAGATCAACACCGAATTAAGATCTGCTCTTCCACATAAGCCAGTGGTTACCGAATCAACTATTGCTAAGACATTAAAAAACCGGCTGATCGTTTTGAAGAAACTAGAAACTGTCCCACAAGACACAAATCGGGAGGACATTCTGCAGGCACGGAAATCTTATGCAGAATGGTTGTTGAATGTCGTGAATGGCATCAATCACACGGAACTCATTTTCGTCGATGAGTCTGGGTTCAATTTATTTTTGTCAAGAACACGTGGAAGAGCGCCTGTTGGAGAAAGAGCTGTGCGGGTTGTCGGTGGTTCCAGAGGTCCCAATTTTACGTTGATTCTTGCTGTTTCGAACCAACGTGGGGTAATTCTCCATGAGTTTTTCCAAGGCGGCACCACTTCAACAAGATTCAATGAATGGCTTGAAGCTGCTTGTGTTTCTGCAGGTGTGGACGATCCGGTTACCTTCATTTTTGACAACGCTCCTTGCCATCTGCGAGTTCATGATGCTCGGCTTCCACAAGCACATCATCACGAGTACCTACCTGCTTATAGTCCTTTCTTAAACATCGCGGAGAACAGTTTCAGTGTTTGGAAAGCCGCTGTCAAAAGGCAAATGGCAGAAGTTTGCTATCAACTGCAGCAGCAATCTGCGCAACAAAAGCAAGCGACACTTTTACAGATTGCCTCCCAAAATTTGAGCGAAATAACGGCCCTGCATTGCTCCAACTCATTTCAGAAAACAACCACCTATATTCCATCTATGCTGCAACTTCAAGATGTAACAACTCATCAGTAAAAGTGCATGTAAGCCTATAAGAAATTATACATAGACATGTGGATAGCAAGGTGTTCTTCTATTGCGTGTATTTTAATTAGTCAGGTTCATCAATTCTGAAATACATGAATATTTGGGATATCAGCTGGGGATGCTGTATGCACTGCAAAGGCGCTTTCTTGTGGCTACCTTTCAAGCAAAAAAAATAGACTTCATTCAAAATAGATCGTATGTTTAATTCTGTATTGATAATGCTGAATTGAGTGGTAGGATTCCTAATTGGCATTTGCTACAAATTTGCATTTGAATGTCAATTAACCAATTCAAATGTTGCTGTCATTACTGTTTTTGCAAGATCTTTGATGAATTACCAGATGTCACTGCGGTAGTCACTGCTCTTGATGTGACCCATTTCTCAATGAAAATATCTATGTCATCAATTGAATTCTCGATGTCTTCATTTGAAGTCCCTGTGTCACTAATGAAATCCGCTGTCACTATTGAAATCACTAGTTCACGTTAGTTGTTTTACATGTCACTGATGAAGTCCAAAACCTGTACATAATGTATTTAGAAACATGTTTAAAAACACAATTAAAAACGAGGTTATGACACCTTATTTGAAAAAAGGTTTAAAAAACAGTTTTACAAGCATTTTTATTATCATAGCACTCAGGTTGAAAGCATATGAATCTTACATATTAATGCCTGATTTACTTTTCATATGCACACTATTAGCTTAACCCAACAACAATTACATTCTCATATAGCTTACACTACAAATATTTAAATTTGCTAATATTTTGTAAACGTTGTTGATCTACTGTAGTGGCTTGAATTAGCTCGCAATTGATATACAAGATTGATGGAGGTAGCGGTAAATGCCTGCAGCTATGTTCGATAAAATATGGTCGATGAAGTCCAATGGAATCAAAATTAAGGAATAAGAATACATATACATTAGTAGACACTTCATAGTCTTGTGGTTCTTCAGGTCTAGATTAAATTTCTTTAATTCCTAGTAATATCTTCTCCAAACCTTTTTATGTCTTGTGTGCGACTTCTTATGTGTTCTGATTAACAATGCAGCAGTCCCAGGCATTTACAGAGTGTCAAGTTAACTAACAGGGTGACAAAAAATAATGTCTAATTAGTAGGCTATATTGGCCTAGAAGGTAATGCACGCTAGACTAGCTGCAAACTTCTAATCACTGACTTTGTGAAATTTTCAAAATATTTGGAATAGCGCGATTTTCGATCAATCGTGCCCTGAGTCGCACGATTCGGAATCGCGCCCGCCACTGTACAGACCTTGACCAGCAATAAAAAAGAAACTAATCTTGGATACGACTGCAAGCAATTGACACAGAATTATTCAGTTAAACAGGATTTCCTCAGATTGTCATCCTTTGAACTATCTGTGATAAATATAAATTTAGTATTGACGGGACGAGGAGATTAACTACGATCAGATCTCCAAGTGTGAAAAAACCTCTTTTCAGCTGACTGACACTCCAGAATCTTAATCCAGTCAATTACTTCATGTATTTAAAGGATTTCTCATGCAATGATTATGCATTGTGGGCTGTTAGAAAGAAATAAATTACATAATGCGTTACATAATTGTCATGAAGACTTCATTATGAAAGTCTAACACACCAAATTGCAGACCGACATACTAGAGTTTTCAAATCTCGACTTTTTCTGATCCCGGGATCCCGGAATTGATCCCCAGATTAGCAAGTTTGATGCATTTACTGATAATACTAAGAAGTAATAATATCATAAATTTATCACCAGATCGTGATAAACATTTTGTGATGAATTTTTTTTATCATTATTTCTTGCCTAGTCAACAAATTTCGAAGAACAATTCGTCAAAGGAACTTCAGAAAATGCTCGTTCTCCTCGTGTCCGCTTCATTTTCATGCTCACATGCTTTCTTATTGAAAAATTGCGATTTGTAAATTGAGTGATTATTATACTTTGACCACTGTCCAGCAATCACAACAACGGATGCATGTTTATCATAGCTCACTTGAAAGCCGAGAATGTAAGCTCTCGAATGATTCTTAAAACGTTTTTGTGCGACACAATTGGAATTGGAAGACATGGGGATCGATTGAATTTTGACATAATTTAGGTGGTCTGCTTTTCATGATCAACTCACGATCGAGAAGCATAGAGTAAAATGTGGATTTTCGAATTTGGAAATGCGAATTTGGAGTCGATGGCTTATATAAAAAGGTGACCATTCTCGCATTAATATTATCGATATCGTCTATTTTGTAGCGAAAGGCGATGGAAAATCTTGCGTGTTTAACTATGAAATTAGTCTTTGACATAGGCATGCATAAATGCTTGCCTGTGTCCATCAAGCAATTCTTTATTTGCAAGCGATGTGGCTCATGTGCCAGCTTCATTTTGCTAAATTCTTTCGAGCTTTCCAAAGATTTTTATTATTGTAATATGATCTGTTGTTGATCTTTCATTTCCAATCGTTTGTAAATCTCGAACATTCAAAAGATAACAATTTGATGAAACACTGTCGACTCAAAAAGTTCGATAAAAAGATATTAAAGATAAATATTGTCTACCAATTTGTTGGACATTGAATTAAAGCAGCTAAATCATTCTGATAGTGTTTGCGATATAAATTAAAGCATGCTAAAGTAAATATGCTGACCATAAAATATTTATTGCTTGGAAGATAGTTATTTTTCTAAAACTAGCACAAAATGTCAATGGAATATCACGTTTAGGAAAGAAAAAGTCGCTCGCATTTTACAGAATGCATTGCAAGGCAACTTTATAAATGCATGTCAACATTTCATGATTGAAAATCATGAAGCTCATGAAAATGATTATGCATAATGGCACTTCACATGAAGGTGAAACAATCTCCATAATTCAATTCTGAGCTTTCGCTAAATGACAAGTGTGAAGTTGAGATCATCTGTCATCTGACAAAGGAAAAGTAAAACCGTGAATAAAACCAATTCATTGAGCACTATGATATTGATCTCAGTGAAAATTTCCTTGTCATATCTGTCATCAAAATCTGAATAATTTGCAAGCTATTGATAATTAAATAATAATTTGCAAATATAATATCTGAATACTATATTTGCATTTATTTATTTTTGTAAAATTTCTACTATAACTTTTTTGCAGGCGGAACTTGAAGATACGATTCTATGTCCTTTGCATGACATCGCTCCTGTGCATCCTCCGTCAGTCCCTTTGTCTTGGCTGGCTCCCGATGTCGTGCTGACCGACTTCGATGCCAAGTACACACTCGAGCAAGATCAATTCCAGATGATACAAACTCCTGAATATTTAATCGGTAGAGGTGGTTTTGGATCTGTGTATCGCGCCACGTACAGGTAATACGGTTTAATGTATAATGCCTGACAGAAAAAGCTTAGCACTTATCATTACTAATCAATGGCAGGTCTGTTAAACTTTTAACTCTGCAAAATTGCAAAATTGCTGTCTTTGGCAGAAGTCGTAACTGCATGATGGAACATGAAGATGAATTCGCGAAATGTGTGGCTATTGGAATGATTCGCGTTGGACGTAGCGCATGTTTGTAGAGAATTCATCGGATGCATCGCATGTACGAGTACATGTGGGCTAGCTGTTAGGAATTGGTTGGTGCGCTGGTGTGAAGAAGAAAAAGTTGTAAAACAGGAAGGATCTGAAAGACCAAAGAAAACATAGTTAAAAGTCCAAAGAATCACACACCGAAAGCTGATGATTTCAGCGAAGAAATAACGGTTTCAAAGACTTTTGCATATAGCAATAGGCTGGGAATCAGCCGCTGGTATCAACTATTGCGTTAGAACTGCATATTGACTACCTGCATTTGACAGTAGCGGGATTTACATGTAGGTCTCAATAACTTTTTTTAACTGTGTTGAATTTATGCGATAGCTTTCCCGCATGAATGAACATGTAGCAGGTCTCGAACACAAGCAAAAAAGATTAGAATGGTGGGAGTGACATTCTAATAGGAGCGCTGATGAGTGACATTGCGTGATGTGGACGAGTAGTCACTGTTCACCCTCGATATCCACAACGGAAGAGTATGTACTCACAGTCTCTCGTGAGAGATTTACAGTCTGCTGCATTTCAGAACATGGTCGATTCAGTGGTGGCTTCAGCGTCATAATTTCGGTCGGTTTATTGGCACGATGGACGAGTCAAGGCTGCTATTGTCGTCAAGGCACCTTGGATGGCTAATGTTGTCTGTCGGAGAATATGACTCCAACAGTATGTTGTTGTTCCAACAGTATAAGGGCACCATCTCATCATCAAAGATGACAATGTGCAGCTGCACAAAGCACACCAGTCTGGTGACAACAGTTCAGCAGTTGAGTAGGCCTGACTCCCATGACCCGCACACTCTCCTAACCTTTCACCGAGCGTGCGTGGGATGAGGCTGGTAGATGGGTGAAAAACTCGTATCCGCACTTTCCAACCAATGTCGAACAACTTTCCGAAAGATTGGTTGAAAAGCAATGAGAACGCATTGAGCAAGAGGGATCGTATGAACTCTGTGAACAATAGAATATGATCTTGCATTTAAGCCAGGGGCTATGCAGGTCACTAGAGATGCATGAAATAAATTCTTATCATTTAAAGTTATAATTTTGATGCTACTTCACTAATGAAAATAATGATCCCTATAATTTCAAGTGTTAAGATTTTTTGTCACGCAGTATACATCTGACAAACAAAGGTGAATAAAGACGGCAAAATAAGTAACATACATATGCATCTACATTGCACATGTTTACGAGACATATTTCCAGCCATATTTCCGCTCACATCATCATGTGTATGACGTGGTCACGCTTATACCATATACTTGAATCCTAAACATCCACCAAAATTATGAAACTGTTGAAATATGAAAACATCTATCGTTTGGTCTTTGAGTCAATCTTATCCATTTAAATGACTAATGTGTCTTTACATTACAGGAACGCATCATGTGCTGTCAAAGTTTTCGTCAGCTGTGGTATTGAATTCCCGGCATATCGACTACTCAGACAAGAAGTCAGTATTTTGGTTCGCTTGCGACATCCATCTTTAATTAAAATGCTGGCTATTCATCGTCACATGCTCGTGCTGGAGTTGGCACCAATGGGTAGTCTTGACACTCTCTTGAATCAAAAACGGATTCGATCTCGCACACTTCAACACCGCATCAGCGTTCAGGTTGCAGAAGGACTGCACTTCTTGCACAAGAATTCGATAATCTACCGCGATTTAAAATTGGAAAACATTCTTGTTTTTAGTTTATCGGCAGATCGCAGCCCAGTAAGTTCAACGTACTAATATTGGAAGTAAAAGTAAACCCATAAAGCACTGCAGAAAATATCATTTTAGATTACTTTTAGATGACCTTTCACACGTCTGACAGCGATTAAATGACAACACTTCAGACAACAAACTTTTTTACACAATACTAACAACCTCCTCAGTGCAATTAACTGCTTGTGCATTCACAAGAAAATCGAAAAAATCATACCGGCGGCGGCGGTAAATGTAGATACAGTATGATAGTTTCATGATTCTATCAGCAATTGAGTGAGTTCTTATATTTTGAAGTTCATGCTGATCAACTGACCCCTAGATGAAAGGGAATGTTCATGAAGAAATCACTCTGAGGCAGCCTAACTTCATTGAACGATTTAGAAAGTAAACGCTTTCGCATTTACATAAGCTCGGCTAAATAATGTAACTGGGCCAAATAACAATCACAGTAAGGCAATTTGCAAAAATATGCCTTACATTTACCCCACCATTTACAAATTTAGTGCTAAATTTTCTTTCATTCCAAAAATATTGATTGCAGTATTTCATTGCAATCAATTCGATAAATCATTAATTCGTCAATCAATTCAAAATTTCTATGCATCATGTCACTCAAATACGGCTTCAAAATGCTGAAAAGAGAAATATAGAATCTTATAAAAGCATGTCAGGATAATTTTCTTGTGCATCAAAGAAGTTCATTACTACTTAGTACTTGCTATATTATTACTGCGTTTGCGCGACATTTATCTGATTGAACGCAACTAAGTCTATGCATGCAACATATACATGTACATTTTGCATTTCGATGGATTCCAAGCAGCAATTTTCGTTGCAGTTGTCCTAGACAGTTACTACTGCATTACTGAACCAGTTTATTGTGCCTTCGAAACTTGACATTTCCATGATACAGGATTTATGCCAGAGATGGAAACGGGTCTGCGGGTCACGGGTCATCCATTTGGCGTTTTCCTGGCGGGTCAGCCGGGTCACGTGTCTGTAGTCAGAACCGCGTGACCCGTGCCGGTCTAGTGCGGGTCAGTCATTTTCAGGCGAATCATTGCATCTGTCGTCTTTAGTTAGTGGAAACATACTTATAAAATACTACAGGCTTCTTTTGGTTTATATAATGGATATGATCTACTTCGTATGGGGGTTATATTTTCACTGATCACTTTTCTCAAACATGATCTAAAAGCTGTTCTATTCAATCGGACGCTAAAATAAATATAAGTTACTTTGTATATGCGTATATTTTTTATTCAAATACGCCTTTGCCCTTGTAAATGTATATACTGTAAACCTTATAAAAATCATTAGAAATGTAAATCATTCAGAAGTTAATGATGCGGACGTTATGGGTCACGGTGGTCACACATTTATGTATAGATCATTAAGATTACTTTGCAAACGATTTAATCAAATTTTGGATGATTTTATGCATATAAAAGAATTCATTCCACCTCACATTTAGCAACAATAATGCCCAGTCGTTTTATCCTCTGAGTGCCGACCATTGCCGCCAGTGAAGTCCTTCAAAAATTCACAAAGATAGATTTATTTATCACTATCAGGAATGAGAATAGGATCGTATGAAAAGGTGAATTATCAGTATGAACAAGAACAATTACTCGTGTGCTTGCTTGTATGAAACCTAGCGCAAAATAGCTCTCTGACATTGCCAGAAGTCAATTTCGAGTGTATTTTGAGAACCTGAATCTAAGAAAAGTAAAAGTGGAAAGCTGGATATATTTTCAAGTTTTAGATCCCAGCAGGGTGAGCGTTCCTTAGAGGAAAGTCCGACAACGGCAAGTATTACGACTGAGTTGCAACAATGTAACTCCATACCATCACCTTGTTCCGAAAACTTTGATCTGCTGAAGTTTTGGCATGAGAGGAAAAGTGAAATGCCAACTCTTGCGAGAATAGCTCGTTCAGTATATGTCATTCCAGCTTCTTCATCAGAGTCTGAAAGACACTTCAGTGCATTCAATAGCGGATCTACCATACGCCCTATCCGAAATCAACTGGAGCCCGAAGCGGTGGACGCCATTAGCGTATCATTTGAATATTATAAGAACCTCTGACTCTGTCATTCTGCCAGTCATCCTATTCGATAAAATACCGTACCTACTTGTAATTTGATTTGAAAAGTTCCTTCAATTCATGATCGTTTTATCATAATTTTCACCAATTTGGTTACTGTGCTCAGAAAAATGATATTTTTTTTACTACATGTATATGCACTATCGCTTTCAACATTACGTGAATTACGGTAAGCCATAATATGTATAGCATAGCATTTATGCCGGAAAATTTCACAATACTTCCATTCTTGAAGAACTAATTTTCCATAAACCTCGACTTTGTTAGCTTACTTATTTTATTGAATCAACATAACTAAATGAAAAACTATAGGGTCAGTTTAGTCACATGCCAGAGGAAAAAATTAACAGTCGAAATATATTGATTTGATTATTACATCTCATTAACGTGATCCTCATTTCATTTTGATTATCAATAGGCATTAATCCTTACAAAGCAGAATCCTATAAACTATTTTTGTTAACTTTTTAAACGTGGAGGAGACAATGATAGTCCTATAAACTAGCAGAAACGTGTTTGGGCGTCTGTCATTTCGAAATATAGCTTGTGCTATCAATGCGAATATCAAATTATTACTGGCAGACTAATTGCTACGTCAGCGTGCATTCACATCGGTAATCTTTTAACAAAGTCTCTGTATATCGCTATGAGATAGATGAAACAAAAGTAAAAGCTCATATACTTTTTTGAACAATTGCGGGTCACGGGTCTGGACCTTTTGTTGCTGACACGGGACAGACCCGCGGGTCTGGAAATTTGAAACTATGCCGGTCACGGGTAACACTGCCTGACCCGTTTCCATCTCTGATTCATGCATATTGATTTAACTTGCTACATATTGGATCCATGCTTTCTAATTAGCATGGATTGTGGATTGTCTTTAGACTATCAAATTGCATATATTCATATCTATTTTATATATTACACATATGTATACATATATATATATATATATATATATTTCATTTTCCATTTTTATCATTTATCATTTTCCATATTTGGTGCATTTATTTTTCGACTATATATACATATATAAAAAAATCAAAGCAAATGTAAATGAATATTTCTGTTATATAATTTTTGTAGCAATAAATTTGAATCACTTACCGCCTTGAGAAGCCAGACCACTGGCAGAAACATGTCGGCGTGAGATCGGTAGTTTTTCATTATATATATATATATATATATATATATATATATATATATATTGGACAGAACATGTGCAATTACATATTAATAGCCTGTACAATACGAAAAAATATATTTTTTCTGGATTTCTGATTTTCAGCTGAACATGATTTTCTATTATAATTTTCTGTTTGTCTATTTCTATATCAAATTATCTGATTTTCTAGTTTATCACATTGAAATTATTGCATCAAAACTTTCTAATGATGTATGCAAAACGCTGTGTTTTATATAGATATGTTATATTTGGTGCAACATATCGTGTAGTGATTTGTTGGTAATCATCGGAAAGCTTTGTCAGGAATCATTTGATATTGAAGGTTCTATAGTAGCCACTGTTTTATGCATTATTTACTAAATAAATTATCCTCACAACTAGTACATTGTTTTGTATCAAATTTCCATCGAGAGTCTAATTACGTCTGTCTTTCAGCGTGAATTTAATTGTTTCGCTTGCTTCATTAGTATTACTGGCTACTTCCATGATATATCTCTTTCAGGACGAATGTTCTTACTTGGATGCAGTGCAATAATATGAAATACACAGCATGTAGCATTTGCTCGGTATTGTTTTCATGTTTAAGTAACTTGCATGTTTCTATAGACAACTCTAACAATTTGCTACTGTTTATATTTTCAGATAAATGTCAAATTATCTGATTACGGAATCTCACGTCTACTTACTCCGTATGGACTAATGCTATCCGAAGGTACTGTTGGTTACAGAGCACCAGAAGTCCTCAAAGGTCAAATGTATGGTATTCCAGCAGATATCTATTCTTTTGGCATCGTTCTACATGGAATCATTCACGATGGAAAGCATCCTTTTGAAGACGATGCATTTCGAGTGAGTTTTTGATGCATGGATATTCTTTGTCTTTGGAGATTCCTGAATCATTGTAATGAAGAGGTCAGATAAATAATTATATTGATTCAACAGATTGCAAACTACGATCGGGGATAATTTTTCATGTTCCCCGCTGAACGTATCTAGTGCTCCGTTGAGGTGCCTTTACAAACGGATTCCACTACACATGATTTCTTGTTGCTAGATACTTTGGAAGAAGGAATAGTAATGCCAATGGTGTGATATCTCCGACAAGCTAATAGTTTTACAGAATTTTAATTTTTCGAATATGTAAGCAGCTATTTCAAATGACTGATCTATCTCAGCGTATGCAAACCGTCTGTTTTTATTTTACGGTGTCATTTTTGTTTTTTATGTGTCATTCAAGTGTCATAAATGATCTCTTCTTGTCACATTCTACATAAAGAGTGCATTAAAGCTCATAAGTGCCAACCGCAAATTGTAAAGGGAATTCATTGGGAAAATCCGTCCTCCCTATGAGAAATTGATGATGGACATGAAAGGAAAAGCAAAAGGTAAGTGAGCAAAAGTCTGTGTTATGTTATATTGTTACATTAATGGAGTTACATACAAATTAAAATGTATAGAGCACACATTGGTGAAACAACAAGAATTGGAAAAACGTGTCTGTATTGCAGATACGTTTGTGCGTGTGTGTGTCAATTGTAGAAAACGAGCACAGTTTCAGTTTTATGGTAACACTGCAGGAAAACAGACATCAGAGGATCGAGAAAAAGCCTAAAAGGACAATCACAATAATATGATGAGGTTCAAGACACATAGTGGAGTCAGAAAGAATAAATGCTGTGAAAAATTCTTCGAGATTATTTTGATATGAACTTGAAAGTGTGAAGATGTTTTGTCTTTTCACCTAGTTAGATATGTCAATTGAAGTTATCTTGATTCCGTATAAACTGGTTTCCAGTTTATGAGTTTCAAACCTAACAGTCAACTGATGCAGTTAATTCCTTTGAAGCAATATCTTTGCCCGATCAACTTTTGCAGACAAAGTAGCGCCAATGAATTCATCATATTTACTTCTCCTGAGCGCTTTCGCGGCCTCTCATCACGAGGAGTACGACCGTTGTGACATAAACACAGACATGTAAGTTACAGAAAATCAGTTCACGTAATGTCAATTCACCTCGCACACAATCACTGTCATAGCATCATCGACCAGAACACATGAAAATAATGAGAAGCAATGTTAACTATAAACAGACAATACAATAAAAGTCATGAAATAAATAAATAAATAAAAAAAATGATGCAACTTCATTATTTACGAATATTCCTTTACTGGATACTATGGACATGGTACGTCGTATCGTTGAAGACAATGATTTATCCTTGCCGATCTCCGTCGATAGGTTGTGTGATCTATTACTTCTATGTACTCAGAATGTGCAATTAAGTTTCGATGGATGCTTCTACCGCCAAACGGATGGCCTGTGGTTTTTGGCCCTGCCCGCAAACAGGTGTTTTTGTGTCTTCTTTTTCGAGGTGACCATACTCTGAATGTTATACGTCGATGTGTTGTGTCATTGACTCAAACAGTGTATCCAGCTGCAGAGCCTGTGCTTGTGTGCCACACTAGACGTATTCCTGTACCACGTCTGAAGGATCCCGTACCACCTCTTAGTCGAGCCTGTCTCATATACAAGTTCACATGTGACTGCGGACACAGTTACATGGGGCGCACTGAGAGGTGTCTCGGGATTCGTATGCGTGAACACTTTCCCAAGTGGCTGGAGGTTGGACGAATCCGACCTCGTTCTTCTGTTACTCCGTCCAGTGCTATATGTAGACATATCATTTCTTGTAATCGTTTTATTGGCAACGTTTTTTCTTCTTACTTTTGTGTTTTGAGTTTCTCAAAGTATTCTTTTCTTTTACCTATTTTAGAGTCTCTTCACATATCATACATGCGTCCAGCCCTCTGTGTGCAAAAGGAACTGAAACATTCACAAATTAGTAGCACCATGGTGCTACTAATTTGTTATTTACTTCACCTTTTGCTCTTTTTTCCCATTTTTTTCTTGGTATTAATTATTATTATTAATTCAGCAATTGTTCAAATTTTTTTATCTATTTATTTATTTCATGACTTTTATTGTATTGTCTGTGTATTGTTAACATTGCTTCTCATTATTTTCATGCGTTGTGGTCGATGATGCTATGACAGAGATTGTGTACGAGGTGAATTGACATTACGTGAACTGATTTTCTGTAACTTACATGTCTGTGTTTATGTCACAACAGTTAATTCCATCTTTTGGTCTTCCTGCACGCTTGAGAAACTCAAAGGTACTGATCAATGCGATGAGAAGATTTTTGTTCTTGCTTCTTTCTAAAATGTATATTATGTAGTGTCATTAAGTGAAATACCACACCTCAAGAGATCTATGCAATTATCAGTCATGCCAATGCATTTGAGCACACTTAGCGAAAGAATGCTGGGAAATACGCTATCAATAATATCGAAATAATAATACAAAGTAGAATTCGTGGCTTAAATTCTGCGTGATATTGTAAATATTACAATATTTACATTGTTTGTAAACATTAGGATTGATATTCATTCAAATGAATATCATCAGTTGCTTCAATAGCAAACTATTACTGTGGAATGTGCATGTTGGCTAGCAAGTTTCTCGCGGCATGATATCAGGTAAATTGCCAAATTGTGACCTTGGAACATGGTTCGATAAAAAGAACTGAGAGAGGGAGATATTTCCTCACTTCAGACTTGAGCATGTTTCCATAATAGGAAACATTAATGAGAGAAGTGATTTTTCCATTGTTCCACAATGTCTGTTGTCTCTGAATATGACAGACCCATTGAATGTACTCGTACTTGGAGATAATTTCTTGAAGCAGCCCCGTATTATAATGGGCTATTCATGCTGGTGAACTTCTCATTGCCATGCAAACACAGTATTTTGTTTTGTCTTGTAGTATATATTTTGCGCTCATTCGAAACTTACACGCAACAATTATAGAGAGGCCACCGACGAACTTCAGAAATAAGAAACTTTTAAAGCTAAGGAAAAATTGCAAAGACAATGGAATAATCAAACTAAATCACTTTAGGACACCAATTACTTCAATTGCTGTGGAGAGTGCAGATTCTGCACTTGAAACAATCTGTCCTCTTTATAATTGAAAATCTGATGCATAAAGACAAAATCCCTCACAATTTCAGCAACTTTCGAAATTGCAATTATGAGCACCCCGACATACTTTTTATGTACACTGAAAGCAGCTATTTTGTTTATGGATAATGTAGCATTCTATTTTAACCCACACATTATTTTAGTTGAAATTCTATTTTTCTAGAAAGAGTGAGGACAATGGAAATAGTAGTCGAGGCGCTCTTGGCGCTCTTAGACATCATGCGAATAATTAGTGGGTGGCTGTCTATGAATTTGCACAAATTTATTATTGAAGCATTGAAGTGAAGAATCAAAATAACTTGAAGCAAAATGAAAGAAAATCTACCCAAATTCTTGTTTGAAAATTATTTTATGATATAAATGAGATTTTGCGATGTTATAAATGATGCTCGACGACTGAAATCAACATTGGAAATTAATGTGAATTACGCTATATTTATGTTGATTTTACTTTGTGTAATCTAACTCAAATTATATCAATTTAAATCAAATTATTGACACATTCATAGCATCGAAATCAAAGGAAGTGTGCCTCATGACTTATGAATATGGTGAAGATTGAGGATTTCTTTTATGATCTCATTTAATCTTCATGATATGTGCAAACTGTAACTTAACGTAGTTGTAGGGAAACAATGCATCAAATCCTATTTCAAGGAAGCAATATGCTAAGCTCTATAAAACAATAATTTTCCTCACATAATGGTAAAAGATTCAGAAAATATCAGTTATTTGCTTTAAGAAAGGTATCCTGGTAGCTGATATTTGTTTCCGCAACCGAAACGTGTAACTTAACTCCAAGACCGTGTACTCCCTCGCAGGCTGCTCCAAGATCAAAAATTGTTGAAAAGCTAATTTTGTCCGAATCAAGTTATCAGATGCGTATGCGCAAAAATCACCTTTTGAATGATACCACTCGTCTGTTTAATGATTGACACTCATGTAGGATGGCCAAGAAAAAATGATGGAAACGTCGCGCTCGTGCCGAATAATTGGCGCAATAATAAAACTTTGCAAATGCAAAGGATGAAAAGGACTTAAGATGCCTCGTGCCTAACAGTGGACCGTATGTAATCATAATTGCAAAAATATTTCAGAATGAATCGGGATGAATCTCCTCTATCATCTATTATATTCTTCTAAATATCCACCTACAGTATGTCAAGCACAAACTCAGGAGATGCATATTTATTGCAATTACCGGATTCTTGTCAAAAACTAGGTAGAATGACACAAAGTGATGTCTTAATGTTTTCATGGTTTTCATTGAGTAACGAGCTGGGAATTAATTCGATCAACAGGATGAAGCCCATAACTGATGATGGAAGTCTTTATTTTCGTTCAACACGTAGTAGCCTTTCAATCACTGCAGGCGTCCATGATCAGTTGTCCTCCTCCACTTCTTCAACAGGTTTGTTAAAGCATGAATGAAATGTAATAATTTAAATATAGGCTCAAATGATGGATATGAGCAATTTCAGTTTGCTAAGCTTAACAGGTTGTGAGAAATCTAAGGTTGATTGGGGAAAGTGTAAAAGAATAAGAAGCTAATTCAATAGGGCACTTTAGGAAATTCATGAAAATTGCAATCATGCATATTTATATAAGCCATACATTATATAAACCAAACATATGCATTGGATAAAGGGAATGATAACGATTAAGTCAATAAAAGACACCAACACCCTTGATTCATCGATCGCAATCGTCTAACCTGGGAATCGAACCAAAGTCCACAGTGAAGAAGAGCTCGCACCTTCTTCACTAGGCCACGCTGACGTTGCAAAAGTAATGCGAATGAAGGCAGACATCATTTCCAAGTGATATCGGCAGCTTATTGTCATCATACACATGCATGTACACCACAGGTGCTGCTTGTACCCTGTTGAAATGGAACGATAAAATAGGTGCCACACAGAAGAAAGCACTCCGTCGTTGTTGATGCATGTGCATCACATGAAATTCGTTGCTCTCCTCTCTTCATCGCTTGTTCAAAGATCTCGTCTTAGAGGTGTACCACCTGTACAAACAGAATTATAAAAATGAAGAGAAAACATCAATCTGTAAAAATTAAAAAAGTCTGGTCAATTCCTCCTCTTGGAGTGGGAACGATTTAATTTACTCGGATCTATGCCATAAATGGCACCTTTTGCTGTTTTGTTAATTCCAGCAATCTTTATATATCTGATTTTTATCATGTGCATCGGCAACCTAAAAAGCTGGTTTAATGTGCGAAATAGAGCCCTGTAAAATCGATAACAAGCTGTTCGCAGGTCTACTGTGTCGTCTGTTTATATCACACTAGACCTACTTATGTGTATATGTCGGAAACACACTGGCCTCTCGGGTATATGCCAGGCCATTGGTATACAGAAGGACTATTGGCTCACTTGTTTGGATGTCCTCTCGCGATGGATCAAGGCATCCAATGACAAAGATATTTCATACTCATTAATTGCATAAATTATTAAGTTTAAAAACATAGCTCATTTTACTCGTGAAATTATGCTTGATAACACGGCTTAATACACATGTTTTCAAAACCATGTTTACTATTATAACCCAGTTAATAAATGATCTTTAGAATTAAAGCAAGGTTTTAAAACCATCTTTGAAAGCAAGCTTTTGAAAAATGCACAAAACACGATTATATAAGCATGTTTAAAAACCAGTTTCATAGTTCGTCTGCATAGGAGTTTAGTCATTGTAAAGGAAAAATTGTTTTCTCCCTACCTTTTTGTTTCGTCTTTCCGACAGAATCAAGGGCTTTGTCTGACAGAAGTACTGAAATACAACCCTTACATACAAAAATCCGTGGTCCAGTCAGAGGTCTTGTAAACGATAGGATTAAATGATATTAGTAACCAAATATTATTCGGAAAAGTGCAACGCTTTTTATCTTGATATTGTGTAGATTTACTAATGATGTCATGAAAATTGTTTCATGAATGTGTAACTAGTGGCTATAAAATCCACTTAATCCAGCAAAAGACACTAATGAATGCTGGGAATTCATTATCAATGACAACATTTGCCACTTTGCATAAGTAAATCTCATATCGCATGTCACTATTAGAAATGAAAACAAGCCATGCATCTGCCTAAAAACATGTTTTGAAACAAGTAAAATTTTTTAACCGTAGTTACGCAGGACACCGAGAAATCGAGATTGAATGTTCGTGATTCCGTGGGATTCAGGATCCCGCATGACTATACTAATCACAAGTAATCGAATTTTTCTCCCTAGTTGCGTGTGTGAACTAATGATTTTCACGTTCACGGTGAAAAAGCAATTATTTTATCATGTCTTTTTTTTTGAATTTATAAAGCAGTAAATCAAGCATTTTTTTAAATTCACCAGGGTCAACTTGATGAAGAAATTCTGAGAGGTCGAAAAGCAGTACCGAAAAAGGGACCTATGCACACATGGCCTCAGATGTACAACCTCATCGATCAATGTTTAGAGTGGAAGCCTTCAAATCGTCCAACAGCTCGTGAAATAGTGGAGAAACTTCATCAGGTTGATTTTCTAACGCTCCGATATACCAAGCTTGTTGACCGCGACACTCAAATGGACGTTATCAGTGTTCGAGTAAGTTATGATAGTAGAAGGATTTCATCCTCGCTACATCAGATTGCGCTAGTATTTTGCAATATTAAGCCATTTTTCAAAAGTGTATGTGGTCTGAAGCATGTACGATGAACCAGTGGTCATCGTGGTCTCTCTAGCACAATGACTGTGTGTTTGATTTTACAATCATTTGACTGCGAGTCGAGACCTAAAGAATATCATTGGAAAGTATCACAGCGCTCCATATCAGTTCCGTCTAAGCTACTTGCTAGGAGAGTATGTAACATAAAAGCTTCACAAATATCACACACGTATGTCATCAAGTTCAATGAATTTATGAATGAGATCAGTCATTGTGAAAAAATGTCCTTTGCTCTTGTTTGACGCAAAATTTTATCTAAGATTAACAAAAATTCGCCCGACGCTTTTCGTCATTTCGACAATTGCAAAGGCTTTGAATCCTTCACAAGTGTTCTTGTATAAAAAAAGCAGTAGTCCAGCCAGTCAGCAGCTAATCAAATCAGCTCCTGACGTCTAGTCAATTGCCGCATTTTCAGCGTAATCCAACGTGACTCAGCTATCCTAGTAAGATTAGTGATCGCCGCTAATGGCCATCACTTCCCGCCTTGGTCTAACAGGCTGTGTTCAGTCAACACACTTTTGACAGCACCATTCTTCAAACTACATTAGTGCTCATTAAATCTAGCTCTGAAAAGTAGACATGCTTGACTTATATACTTCATTGCGCAAAATGGCAAGATAATGCATAAATTTATACATGTTTTCCTGTTCTGTTTGAAGGGTTTCTTTTGTTTTGATTTTCTTTCAATTTGTGATCCTCCAAACAGAAAGATGATAAAAATGAATCCCAAACTCTTTGTCAAACATTTATGCTTGCAAGTAAATTTTGAACGATTGTTAAACAAATATTACGAGCACAATTACTGTATTATTTCATTTTTAAATGGTAGCGTTAATTTTTTCTCAGACTTTGTTGTGGTGCGAACAGGCATACTATATATATTCTTTAATTTGTTGATTTTCCTAAAAATCTTTCTTTGACAATGTTTGCTGACTTATCATGCTTAAAACATTAAAACAATTAGGAATGACAATAGTATGCTTGTACGCAGCACATAAAAGCCTGGCAAAAAAGATTGGCAACAGTATTTTCAAAGAAACATAGCAATTATTGCGCTTGTAATACTTGTTTGACAATCAGCCCAAAATTCAATTGCAATTATGAGGATGTAATTTATGAATTTTCTTCCAATTTTGCCAAATGAAGTATAGAAGTCAAACATGTCGGCTTTCCAGAGCTAGATTGAATGAACATAAACGTAATGTGAAGAATCATAATGTCAAAAGTGCATTGACTGAATATGGCTTGCTTGACCACGCGGCGGTGAAGTGATAACCATTACATTTTAGCTATTACAAGATTTTGGCTAGGCAAAACACGGCCATTACTGCTAAGTGACTGAATCGCGTTGCACTAAGTTGATAGTGCTGCAATTGAATAGACGTCATGAGCTGATTTGATTACCTACCCTGATCGAACCACTGACCTTTGTACAAAAGACCTTTATTTCAAAATGAGATTCAAAGCTAACGAATGTTTAGACGGTGGAGATCTAATCAACAAGTGTTCAATAAGTCACGTGGTTACAATCTGCAACGAAGAAAAGGTTATTTAAATACTATGTATAAACAATTAAGCAATAGGTAATGTTAGTTAAATATCTTTAAGAAATAAGAGCTACCATTTTAACCTAATGTTCGGTTAAGCAATGGGTTGCTACTAAAAATTTTTATAGATTCAACAATACTAATCTCAAAGTCCGAGTTTCCACGGTAAATGATTTTAAAGCAATCATTGTAGTTACGAAAACAATGGTTACATTGTTCTATGTGTTTTGCAATGGCACTATTGCCACTTAAGTGTTCAAGTTTACGTTGATGCAGACGTCTTTTGGTTTTGCCAATATATTGCCAATCAGGATCAACCTGACATTGAAAGCAATAGACAAGACGCGATTGCATGTCTGGACCTAACTTACTTTTAAGGGAGAAATATCTTCCAGTTTTGAACGAGGTCATAACAACCTTGCATTCCAAGTTAAGTTTACGAAATATTTTTACTAACCTATTACTAAATTTCTGTGATGCATAACACACGAAGGGGATTTTGATTATTTTATTGAAGTCATTATCAATTGTTACGCGTGAAGAATTGTTTAATTTACGACCTATAAATTTGTTAATTGTTGATTGAATTAATTGCAATGGATAGCCATTTCTACTTCAGATATTAGTAATTTTACTACATTCATTATGGAATAGATTCCAATGGGTGGATACATTGTAAGCACGATGAAGCATGCCTAATACTAGTGTGTTTTTCCAAAACGCTGTTGCCACGTCTGGTTGCTTTCTTATGAATGACAACGTATACCAACAGGTGGATGGTGTAAGTATGGGTAGCCCGTTGGGTCCAACCCTCGCTAACATCTTCTTAGCTAATCTAGAACATAAATGGCAGGACTTACCTTTCTCTCCTGTTGTGTATCGTCGTTATGTGGATGATATCATAGCTGTATTTAACAATGAACAACACATAGATGTATTCCATAATTTTCTAAATATTCAACACAGTAACTTGCACTTTACATCAGAAGTGGGTAATAAAGAATTACCTTTTCTGGATGTCCTTCTGAAAATTGATGAGGACAATGTACTTACTGAGATTTATCGTAAACCTACCTTTACAGGTCTTTTACTGAATTTCAATGCTTTATGTCCTCGCAATTGGAAAAACACACTAGTATTAGGCATGCTTCATCGTGCTTACAATGTATCCACCCATTGGAATCTATTCCATAATGAATGTAGTAAAATTACCAATATCTGAAGTAGAAATGGCTATCCATTGCAATTAATTCAATCAACAATTAACAAATTTATAAGTCGTAAATTAAACAATTCTTCACGCGTAACAATTGATAATGACTTCAATAAAATAATCAAAATCCCCTTCGTGTGTTATGCATCACAGAAATTTAGTAATAGGTTAGTAAAAATATTTCGTAAACTTAACTTGGAATGCAAGGTTGTTATGACCTCGTTCAAAACTGGAAGATATTTCTCCCTTAAAAGTAAGTTAGGTCCAGACATGCAATCGCGTCTTGTCTATTGCTTTCAATGTCAGGTTGATCCTGATTGGCAATATATTGGCAAAACCAAAAGACGTCTGCATCAACGTAAACTTGAACACTTAAGTGGCAATAGTGCCATTGCAAAACACATAGAACAATGTAACCATTGTTTTCGTAACTACAATGATTGCTTTAAAATCATTTACCGTGGAAACTCGGACTTTGAGATTAGTATTGTTGAATCTATAAAAATTTTTAGTAGCAACCCATTGCTTAACCGAACATAAGGTTATAATGGTAGCTCTTATTTCTTAAAGATATTAAACTAACATTACTTATTGCTTAATTGTTTATACGTAGATTCAAAGCTCTTGACACTATCAAATAGGCGAAACCCGACGATCGAGGTTTTGTTAATTTTTGATGAAGTTTTGCGTCAAACAAAGAGAGAGAGCAAATGACCTATTTCTTTCACAGTAGCTATGAATGCAAAGGTAAATCATATGAAATTATTGATAAAATAAATATTTCTCAGGAAAAGAACCAGGGACGAATCAGGCATTATCGCAGCAAGCTTGAATCTGATCTACACAGACCTAACCCGATACTTCGCTTTCTGAAAATGCAGAAACTCATTTTATCTTTTATCTTGCATCAAAAATGCATCATGTTCACAAAAAGCTTTTTTCTTACAGGGTGGCAAGAATTTGGAAGTTGTTACGGTGTCCGGCATTGACAAAATTCAAATTGCGTGGACAAATATCTTTCAAAGTCGATCGCAAGGAGTCCATGTGAAAGATAACTCTGCTCTTTGTATTCTCAACTACCAACATTTCTACCTCATTGGAACAAAATCTGGCAATTTATGGCTATATAATACGAAATACAACGAATACAATTTAGTTACTGCAGGACCGACGGGAGATTCGATCTTATCACTTTGCTTTTATCGACCAAAATCAGACTTCTCAGAAGAATACGTCTTTGCTGGCTTGGCGAATGGGTATATTGCTCTTTTTGAGAAACAGCCGCTTTTCGTAAGTGTTTAAGCACAAAATTTAAAAAAATTGAGTATTGCAGAATTATTGGCGTATTTCATGATTGCGTAACAGAATACCTGCACAAAGAACAATGTGAACCATGTTGCTTGTAGCAAAGTTTATTGCAACCTAAGTCATGTTGTTTTTTATATGGCAACCTACACTACATGGCAGGACCAAGCCAACAGCATCGAATAAATGAGAAGAGGCCTATCTAAGAACAAAAATGTATCGAAGCTAAGCTTACTTGCATGTTTTGTCTTGTTCGACCCCAAGGCAACAACAGGCTAAATTGCTATGAACCATGACAACAGGCTACGATTAAAACTAAAAAATTAAAAAACTTTTTAATTATTAATTAAAGTTTAAATTTATGGTTAAATAATTTAAATTGAAACTATTTAACATATTAAAAAATCATGCTAAAGAATTTCATTTTATTGATCATATCAAATCCATAGTTCTCTCGTATTCCATTAAGAGTTATAATGTTAGGAATAAGAATGCACTATTTTAAAGTTAACTGAAAAGACTTGATTGAAATTGAAAAGCATTTCGTCGATGCACTTATATTCCCTAATTTATCACCTTTTCCTGAAGCCTGCATTTTTCAAGATCTTGTGTGAACCACTTGATGCGGACGAAGTTACACTCTTAAACTCACTATTTCAGGAGGGAAAACCAACAGCACCTATCTATATAGAAACCGGAACCGGGAAGCATCCTGTTGGTACTGCTTCAAGTCATGAAAATAAAGTATATTTCACTTGTGGATCAACGCTTCTCATCCTTCAAAGATCTTCGAATGATAGAGATCATGTTGAATCAATGCTAGATTTGGATTTCGATCTTCCTGATGAAACACAAATCATCAAGAACAGCAGACGATGGCATAAAAACATGATACGATGTTTACTTGTGCGCGGCAGAACTATTTATCTCTCACGATGGGGAGATACGAGAATATTCTTCTTCAATACCTACGGCCAAGAACAGAGTGAATCATTAGACATATGCCCTCTAATAAAGTAAGTTGCAGAAAGTATTGAATTCGAAGTATTGAATTCGGGTAGGTACAAATGCTCTTCAGTGTATCTGTTGAACGAACTACAGTATGTGTAGGATCAAAAACAATAGGTTGCCGCATATTCGCATTACCAATTGCTCGAATAATACCAAAAGAATAGAATAATACTATCAGGATTATAATATCATCAGCTGTGGCTTTGTGGTAGTGTGTTCGCTCTGCGTCCGGGAGATCATGGTTCAAATCTTGGTCGGGTCAAACCTAGGACTTTTAAAATAGGTACACTCTGCTTTCTTGCTAAGCACTCAGCAATGAAAGTGGATAAATGACAACTCGGCCACATGGAAGAAAGGCTCCGTGCCTGATGTGCTTCCGAGTATAAACAAGGCTCATTCATTTTATTTATGTATTTTATTTCTCCGAGTATCCAAGGGATCGGTTTTAGGACCCTACTTATTTGCAACTTTCATTGCACTCTGAACGTGAGGATAGTAACTCTGTAACAATACTTAAGCATGTCGGCAATCACATTCTCAATGAGTCTTTCTTGAATTCCAAATACGTCCAGTTTTGAAGACAATTGAAAATGTAATGTTTCTTATCGATGGGAAACGTTTGACGTGGAATACGCTGTTTTTATTTTTTGTTTATGTTAACTATTTGGCCCTGAATGTCATCGTCAACAAATAATTTAGATGATGAATAATTACAAATGCTTGCGCTGCTTTTACAGTGCATGCCTCTTTATAAAGTAGTATCAGAGTCCTTGAGCTTCAGTTACGAAAGGGTTAACATTTCAATTGCTGAGTTGGTTTTTGGCCCTTTCAAAAACTGTTTCAACTTCAATTTCAATCAGTTGAATCATTTTATTCAAGTGAATTTGCAATGGCATACTTTATTGTTGTCATCAAATTTTTGTTCATCGTTGATAATTGTGATACATCGGCGGTTTTGACCATTGTTGCGCATAAAGCAAGGCAAATAGTCTCAGGCGTGAGATTCACAATAATAGTCGATTACTTCTCATACACTGATATTATTAATACACGTAAGAAGGCGGACCCCGTCATCTTGTGGGACAAACGCTGAGGAAGAAAAAGAAGAGGGAAAAGTAGAAGAATTGATTGCCGAAACCAAATATACGTCATTTAGAGAAAATAATTGATATACTTTGTCAGCTGATATGAAATTATTGTTCTCTCCAGAGTGATTACCTTCGGAAAAAAGAAGGGATCCGGGAATTGTGAAGTGTTATATCATGAATAAATGCAAGTGCATGTATTTCAACTTCTTTTAACAATTACTCAAAAATAGCGCTGTATCAGTAAATCCAAGATATTGCTATGTGAATTAAAAGGGTTTTTGCTGATATTTTCAACAAATATCGCTCAAATCATGTAATTAACAAATTGAACACTGTAGGTACTCCTTCCTCTATGCTTGCATATATGATACATGCATGTAACATGCGAGAATTCAACATCCAAGTCTTTTAATAGATTCTATTCGTCAGACATGATCAATGAAAAGAAGATCTTTAAAAATGATTTATGGTTTTAGAAACTTCGACGAAAACGCTGATCCTCCTTCCTGTCGTGTGACAGCCATTACAATATGGGACAATGAGCGTTTTATGGCTATCGGAACTGGTGATGGATATATTGTGATTTATGACATCAATCAAAATACTCACGTCGTATTTCGCCCCCATCAAGGATCGATAACTGGGATTGATCGAATTGTTATCAAAGCAAAAGGTATTTAATCTTTGATCGTTTGGGTCTACACTGTAAACTGTGCCCAGTCAACAGAGATAGATTCATTTGCGTGTGGGTTAGTCTAGAGTGGACATAATCCTATCCCAGCAATTGTATACGATGGCAGCAAGCGATAGAAGTTGACATAGATATTCGTCTCTTTTTGGCCTGCGTGATTCGCCAAGCGCGCGCATTGTAGAAGTAGCTTATCGGAGAACCAACGAACCTCAACGATCATATTACAGGCAGGCCTGTCAAGTGAAAAGTATGTATCTTTGACTCAATTTTCCTCCGCGATATATTCGTCAAATGGAAATATTATTGACACCGTTTGACCCTTCACGATCCAAATTGACTGACTGTGTACGCTTAGTGTGGCGTCCATAGACATCGGATAACATTATTAGGACTAGACCTGGCAGCGCCTATTTAATACACTATCAGCTGATGGCCACAAGCGAATGTCGCTACCGAGTGACTTTAATTCTGAAAAATTGTTTTACTATGCTATTTGTGTAAACAAATAGTAGCGCAATTTTTAAATTAGCGAAATTTTTATTAAATTTCCTCTGGCTGTAGAATGCTTTCTTTTGAAAATCCAAGATAATGTGCCTTGAAATGACTCCAATCTTGAAAAGATAGATCGAAAATGAATTTACTCTTAGCGTGAATGAAATTGTTCGAGTAGATTTTGCATAATCTTCAGAGTACAGTTTCCATGCCACTAAGTGACATATCTATTTTTTATAGATGTTCTTAAGCCTAACTAAGAAATAGGCAGAAAGACATTAACATGGCAGTAAGATAAATGAAACCTTTTCAGAAATGGGCTTCTTAACCCTAATCGGACCGGCAATTTCTACCATCATATTCCGCCCACCTGTCTACATACGTAGACAAATATCTATTAAGAAAATATCGCAATTCTGTTGTGTTTTAATGTACAATTTTTCTGTGACTGAAGTGTCTCCTGATGTTAAACAGCATATCAACTATTTAGCGTATTAAATAATGCCGAATTGCAGAATTACATTACTGAACACATGCACTTGTACATGTGCATAACTTTTATATGTAACGAAATTATCTGCGTTACCGATTTTCTGCGTAAAAACCCATTTCATGATATCTTGAATGAAAAAATCATGTTTACAACTGCATATACAGTAGTTACAACTATAAAGTACATACATTTTTAGGGTAGTCAAGTTACAAAGCGCACAATGAACATAGAACCTGCTGTGTATGGTGATCTGAGCACACGTATTTTCGGCAACCTGAGCATAGTTTTCGTGTCGACTTACGGCAATGTGTCTCTTGACATTTCTTGGGCTTGTTATTACTTGAGGAGATGCCAATAAAATTAACAGGAAAACCCAGAGCAGTGAATGCCGATCTTGTTTGTGCATAAATCATTCTGTTGTTATATCTCGTTTTGATATTTCTTTCTGCCAGGTGAAGAGTTACATCTTTGATAAACGTTGCTCTACTTTTAGAGTATCCAGAAGCCTCCATGATGAGGAATGAGTTTAAAAAAGCCACGTCGATCATATTAAAGAAATGAAGAAGAGTATATCTCCGAGTTTTACGACGGCAAGTAAAATCTTCCACTCTCGAGTCCATGACATCAACTCCTCCTTTTCCTTTATTGTAATCCATGATGATCTCTGGCTTTTTGTCATCTCTCGATGAAATCGGATTGTTTGTATGCAAGCTGCTCAGCATGAGAACGTTCTTGTTCTTCTTTGGGACATAAGAAGAGAGAAGTATCCGGTTCTCATGGTTCCATAAATTCCTGGTTTCGAATATCGGGACACCTCTAGTCACTTTCATCAGCTGAGGTACGCCGCGTCGCGATGACATAATAGTTCCCGTAGATGTTAAGCCATTTTGCAGGAGATTCACACACAAATCAAAATAAGAAAAATATCGGTCGATGAAGATATTGCGATTCGTATTATAATACGGTCCAGTCAATTTCAAAACAACAGTTTTTGCAAGACCAACATTGCGAGATCCCTCAGCACCACAGTAAGGTAAAGCATTGAGAGCGTAACCATTTTTTGCGTCACATAGCCAGAAAATCTTAATCCCGTACTTGGCGGGTTTCTGAAGCATATAGGAACGACCCGGAGCATAGCCTCGGAATGCGTAAAGCTGTTCGTCAACGGTCATAGACGGTGAGGGAATATAATGTCTCCGAAGATTAGAGTTGAACATATTCCAAAACTCACGTACAGCCGCTAATTTGTCACTTTGCAGTCTTTCTCGTCGTGTTACTTTATTGTCAAATGTAATATGAGAAAGAAGTAGTTTCAGTCTGTTTTTTGATAGCGCACATCGATAGAATGGACGGCTATCCGCTGGAGTGTATAAGGTGGATAATGCCGACATGTTGTTTCTGTCTACTCCTGCTGGAATAATTGTTGCCAGAACTGCTGTGAATTCATCATAGGAAAAAATCTTCTTCTTTAGGGCACGTAATTTCCTGTTAGTGAAGCGCAAAGTCGTTCGTATCATATCTTCTGTTATAAAACACAAAAATGAATGAAGTTCTGAAGCTGGCGAAATAGTCGGGCCGTCGCGAAAAGCAACAATATTTCTACCGAGAAGTCTTCCTCTAGGAGCGTTGAATTTCCATATTATTCCGCTGGGGGAAACAACATGATCCACATCGCGATCGACGTCTGATGTAACTCCATCACTTGCTGAACCGACGGAACTACTAGCTGATGATGCTTCTTCGTAGGAAGAATGTTCTTCTACTTCCATATCTCCATCGCTGGATTGTTCATACAACTGTGGATCTTCCGTGGCCGAGTACGACGAATCACTATCACTGACGTATTCATCAGTTTCTTCGTCAGAAGAAGACGAGTCATCATTCTCTTCATGACTAGAGCGAAGGCGCGATACAATTTCCTCGAGCGAGGGTCGTCTGCTCATGTCGAAGGCGAATCAAGTCTGAAGTTACATCCTCGAGACAACTGCTGATAAAAGTGTTTTAGATTTTCACCGATCGATAAGGACGTCATCACATGATTGTCTAGATTTTCTCGCATACATTACATAACATAAGCAACAAAATACGTCCGTGTTTTGGAACCGAATTCCACCAGAGTATGACGCAACTTTACTTGAGATAAGAAAATGATGTAATACTTTGTGCGGTTGGGCTCTATTTTTCCCGACTAACTTTCAGTCGTCAAGCTGACAATCATGTTAGCAAATCACGTGTAATTCTGGTTTACAGAATCCACGTCCATCACTTCATTCTTTTGGGATCAGCAGCACAATTTGACATTTTTACGTAACGAATGCAATAATAATATTGATAATTTTTTATTCGTCAATACAACGAGCGGTGTATGACAGAAAATGAAATGTTGCAACTACTTTAGTTCAAGCGACTAGCAATGACTAAAAGTGCGACTAATGCCAGAAAGGCGGAGATTATGATAAAGCAGGGGGTGTCTTTGGGATGGGATGAGAGCGCGTGTTGGCGGCGAACCAGTAATGACGTAATGATTGAAATATGTCTCAACGTACGCGGACGGAAACAGGACAGAAACAGTGGCTACAACCTACAAGACCTTGAATGAGTCACATTAGTCAAGATTGTGATGTCAAGTCGTAATGAAATGTTAGTCTGGAAAGTTACCGCAATGGTGAGAAGTAATTATGTCATAGGAAAATTCAATGACCGGTAGTCAGTTGCACAAATACGAGTGGCGTCAAAAATCATTCTGTTGATAATTGTGAAGAAAAGCACACTCGCAGTATAAAAATGTTGAGCTCATAAGGATTCGGAAGATGTGATAATTACGCAAAGGAGCACTACAATGAATGCACTTCATCGCGAATGAGTTACTCGTCTGTGTATTATTCAAAAGTGCGGAAGTGATAAATTATTATTTCATGTACACAAGATGTGTTCCACTATTTCACTCATAGGTGGATAGTAAATAGGCCAGCGAAAAATAAAAATATTCTATCACTAATGACTACTGATCGCATACCACCTGTACTACTTATAAACTCAACGTCTTTTATCAGAGTTGCTGAATCATTTTTTGATTATGCTGGATATCGATCTGAATCAACGTAAATGCATATCGCTTCGTTATGAAAAGTAGAGTCGTGCAGTCAATAACAACCCACCAATTTAAAAGTGCTTGTCTACACATGTAGACAGGTGGGCCGAATATGATTGAGTTTCAAGTTTTGCATGAAGGAGTTCGAATTTCAGTTTCTTCTTAGGACTACGTAATAGTAGGGCACAAAATATCTTGGAACTGGAGTTTCAGCTGAATAACTCATTTTTCATGAAAGTTACAGTAATTTAAAAACAGCTTGTCTACACATGTAGACAGGTGGTCCGATTAGGGTTAATCGGTTTAGTATTACTCCAGACTCAGGTCACCCCCTAAAAAAATCTATCACTTATACAGATTATTCCGCAGAACTGAGATATGGCGTCTCATTAATCATTTTGTGAACTTCGAGCGTCCCGGCTAAAGATAAGCAGCACCCGGAATAACTGGGATTTGTCCTGGCCACTTCGGGCAAAAAGCACTATTTTACATTATTTCTTGTGAGCGCGAAGGGCGAGTTTTCCCGAGTACAATGAAAACAGATTTATTACAACAGTGTGTGCGTAAAAATTCCTATTATCATGAGATTAAAGATAGGCTGTTCATTTGCAATTACGTGTGAAATGAAATGTCTTCTGCTGTTGCCAATTCGGAGTATTTAAGTCTGCAAATATAGACGATGCAATATCTCCTCATCTCTACTGTCTCTCAGCTGATAATAGACACGTGGTTATCGATATTTTAAATTCTGTCGTTGTCGTAATTGTTTTATACAAACAATATTTCCATGTCGCTACCGAACGGCTTTAAAGGCCACGGGAAATCAGCTGTGTCCGGTCTAGTCCTAATAATGTTATCCGATGTCTATGGTGGCGTCATTCTTCTGGTTCGTCAGAATTTAAGCTTGAATTCGCATTACGTTCAACGGAAAATTGATCCCTCGAGACCATAGAAATTGACAACAATAAAACCAGAATGGAAATTAAGCTTCATTCAATGCACAATAACGGCACATAAATCGCACGCATTTTCACTTAGATGCACCTGCCAACGTCTGCATCATTGGGTTAGAATCAGTCACATGAGTAAATCGAAGCTTTTAGTTGGTTCTTCATGCCCCAACTTAGTTCCCTCGGATGTACCGCGACCTTGAGTCAATTTCCATTCTAGCGAACTTCAGACAAACAGTTTATTTCTATGCTCGAGACTAATTCTGGCCGTGACCATCAGTGCTGATTAATGTCATCTCTTTACCGAAATACACAGACAAGGCAGTTTATCTCTGTGGCACAGCCAAATAACTGACAAAATAACAGCCATATTGATCAGACTATTGCAACGGACAATCAGATAATGGACAGTCAAAAGTGGCTGATCAGAACAGCCAAAATTTTAGACGAAATTGTCAATTTCGCTGATTGTTCTACAAATAGGATATTTTTATATTTGCTGATTACCACATCATTAGCAGCATCTAAATAAATTCAATATCCATATCTAATGGAAAATTTTGTTTCTCATGCGCTTCAACGCCAGCATATTTCATTCAGGCAATCCTAACCACATCCTCTCTCTCTCTCACTCGTAGGGAGACAAGTGATAGACCTAAAATTGTCTGGCGTTGGTGGCCTGTCGTGACTCTTTTGCAGGAGCAAGGTTCTTCCTTTTACCATCCACTCTGATAACGTCCTTGGTTGATTTAGGATTTGATTTGGGTAACTTGCAAGTCTAGAGTGCAGGCTAGCCAACCTAATTATCCAGAATATGTGTACATTGTCTGGACCCTAGTGCATTCCAATTGTCAATGCTTGAGAGCTTGTAATTCAAATCATCCCTCGAAATATTGATAAGCAATGAATTGTATTGTTGACTTGACCTTGAATTGCTTCACATTTCTGTTCCATGTTATGTAACCACTCGGCCTCAATATTGTGCTGCGATCCTGTTTGCCATACTTCTTGCTAGCATTGTTTGAATGCGTACATTTTCAGTTTGGATTTCTTCGTTAATTTCTTGGCCTTTGAATTGCCTGATTATTGTTACTATTGTTATTATTGACTGACAGTAACACATATGTCTATGCGCAGCGTGTTAGAATAAGAGCATCCTCGAATGTACGGACATCAGCAAAAACAGTAAGTGAATATAATTGATTGACTTAAGTACATCAATGATTGCCACGAGGACAGACAAACGACAGCTTGCAATTAATAACCAGTCAAGGAAACGTAAAGTAGTCGAAAATAGTCGAGTAATCATTGATCACATTAATCTATTGATAGAGGAGGCGATTGACTACTAGACCGAATGTTTCAGCAGACCAACAGAATATTCATTTACTACGGCACTTTATCAAACAAGCATATTATATGCGATAAGACATAAACTTTGAATGAAATATATTTTTCTGGTATGAGAGGAAATATGAAACGGACTATGTGAGCTTTTCAAATATTATGCATTCTAAATATGATGATGATAGTAATAATCGGGCTAATCAGATGTAAAATCAAATACTAGAAGAAGATTATTACTGGAAGAATAGGACTGAAAAGGACAAGCGGCAACTAGAAGCAAAGCAATTGAAGATCCACATGACACTGAACAGCAAGGCCTAATTCTGTGTTAGAAAACAGTTTGTTTAATTGCTTACATTCCAGGTGAGTTATTGAACAAATGATAGAAAAATGAAGTTTTGAGGACACGCATGCCAGCGGATTCAGAATTTCGAAAGAATTTTGCGGTCTAGAATTTTTTATAAATCTCGTATGTGAATTTAATTTTTGAACGTAGGAGATGCAGATTTTGAAAATATGTACTTGTCAACAATATGCATGTATTATGCTGCATTGTTTAAAATGTCTTCAAATGAGTACGCATACAAAACATGCTTTAATTTCATTTTTAGGAGGAAAGCAATCTTTTCAAATCAATTCACGGCCAAAATATATATTTTTTGGAAAACACAAATCTCCACGCATTAATCAACGATGCATTAGTCCAGATGAACTAATGAGAAATTCGGTTGCTGAAATTGAAGAAGAGGACGAACTTCCTAAATCATGTTTGGTTGTATCAGGCCATGGATTGAACGATGATGCTTCTTCAAATGGTAAGTTTTAGAATCACTGACTAAGTTGACGTTGAATGAGATGTCTCTTCATTTCTGAAAACAATTCTCGATTAAGAATGAATCAATCTTCAAATAATATGAGGATCTGAGGTCTAAAATTATTGCGACTTACTTCAAAAGAATCATTTATGTGTCAGCTATTTTCTTAAATCACTTAGTGTGCTTTAGTAGGAATTAATAGTGATGACTTGCAGTAATTCAGACGGCCTCACTGAATAGAATAATTCTAGTCAAATATGTGTTATGAAGTATGTGTGTCAAGCAGAATTTATTAGAATTCACATACTAACATATGACGATCATGCACCAAACAGTTTTGACTGCATGTTCGGAGAATATTGGTCAATATCAAAGGAAGATAAGATTCCTTTTTTGAAATCGAGAACCTTTTTCGAAATATCATCGGCGGTAGTATAAGTAACGACATACAAGCAATCATTATTATACTACGATAACTCAGAATTTTGTAAGTGTCATCAGCAAATACCTTAACTGTGCCTACAAATACAACGTATGCGCTCAAAACTCAGCAATTTTTATGTTTGAAATCTTTCGAAAATAATATGTCTTACATTAGAACAAACAATAATCAGTGGTGGGCGCGCGTACGAAAGAATGTTGGTGCAAGCGCATGTTGATGTAGTTATACGCGGTTTTTTTTCAACACTGATGCACCATATTTCATAGTAATTTTTGATCATTTTATCTTCGATTTCTGCTGTTGTGCAAGAAAGCTGACAATCAAAACTTCCTATGATTTCGTATATTCGATTTTCAAAAATTTGCATATTTACCTGAGCTCATCTCATTGTTTGATTTCAGAAAAAACTTCTGCTTTTCTTACCGTTTGGCAAGATGACATAATTGAGCAGCATAACGCCCTACAGGAGGATATAGCAAAACGAAAAAGGTTGAAGCAATAGATAAGACATGAACTGTTATTGCGTTGTAAAAGGTATTATTTTCAACACTCTGAATTTTGTATATGGACGAGTTGAATTTGTAAACATGGCATTCGATAACTTTTATATTTTTAACATTGATGATGAAAATATATTCAGTGTTTTGTAATATATTATTTTTTGAGAACTCGATCCACTGGGACGTTGACTTTAAGAGGTTGTGGACAGGTAGTTATCTTAGAAAAAAGTTATGAACCAGAAGCAATAGGACTTCTATTTTGGCATGACAGTTCATGCGAATTTATCGAAACTTACTGTGGAAGTAGTAATCCCATCCCAGGCGCAAGTCCAAAATGTGCAACGATGAGTCATCATGCTGACTCAGCCCCCCCCCTCTGGAAGGAAGGTGAGGGAGATGGCCAAGGATGTGCTGGGAGGAATGTGTCCGAGAGGAGGAAACCGTTCCCTACCCCCTCCCTCTGGAAGGAAGGAAGGAGTTTTCCAGCAAGTGGTGGAATCTCGGAAGGATGGAGTGAGGAAAGGGTGGGTTTTGGTGGTTTTGGGATGAGAAAATTCGTTTTTCGTCATGAAGGAGGGTTCGGATGTGAAAACGGAGGTCAGACTCGGAATCTACGTGAAATGTTGGGTTGGGAAGGAAGGCAGGAGGAGTTTTCCTCTGAGGCAAGGGGTGGAACGGCAGAGTTGGAAAAAGGCGGGTGTTGGTTTTGGGATGAGAAAAGTCGTTTTTCGGCATGAAGGAGGCCTCGGATGGGAAAACGGAGGCCAGATTCGGAATCTACGTGAAATTTTGGGTTAGGAAGGATGTTTCCAGCGAAATCGGAGAGAAAAAATTTCGAGGACGTCCCCCCCTCTCCTGTCAGACTTCCAACTTTGGTTGTAGAGATCGTAGAAAGTCGTGCAATAGCTCATTTGAAAGCTAAGAGTGAGAAAAATGCAGTGGAAAGCTCAGTTTGGTCCTATTTCCTGGGTTGAGAGAGGAAAATGGCAGGAAAACGTCAGAGTTGGAAAAGGCGGGTTTTGGTCGTTTTGGGATGAGAAAGTCCATTTTTCGACATGAAGGAGGTCTCGGATGTGAAAACGGAGTGCAAATTCGGAATTTTTGGTCAATTTCGGGTCTAGGAACTTCTTTCCAGCTCAATCGGAGAGAAAAAGTTCTGACCCCCCCTCCTGTCAGACTTCCAACTTTGGTTCTAGAGATTGTAGAAAGTCGTGTGATGGCTCGTTTGAAAGCTAAGAGTGAGACAAATTCAGTGGAAGAAACGGCTTGTTCATATCTGCCTTCGTATAGATGTGAGACGCCATTGAAAATGTTGGACATTGGCGAAAAAACGACAGAGTTAGAATTTTTACAAAAACGGCTCTATCGGGTGAACGAAGCCTCGGACGGAAAAACAGAAACCAGATTTGGAATCAGCGTGCCATTCTGCATCTAGAGGGTGAGTTTCAAGTCAATCGGAGCACTAGAACCGGAGATAGACGTGTTTAAAGATTTGGATGATAGATATTACGTCATCAGCTGATCGCCACAAACTATATAAGCGGGGAACCGACAGAGACTTTTCATTAAGACGAGAGCGATTGTCAAAGGTAGGTCGTCTCTACTCTGAGCTCCGATGATAGCATTGGAAATCTGAAAAACCGGGTTTCGGTAAGAAACCGACTTAGAAAATTTCATTGCTGATATCAGCTAAGGCGTCAGACTTAAAAGGTTTGCCAGGAGATGGCCTTCGTCACGAGGCCATAAAAGACTCCAAAACTTTAAAGGCTTGTAACTTTTCTTCTACAAGTCCGTTTGACTTGATTCAAAAAGGTTCGATCGCTATTGACCTGCCCTAAGTGATAGACTGCTTATAAAATTTCATAAGTAGTGCTAAAAAGTTGAACATTTTAAATTCACTATTTTTGGAGGTTTTCTGGGGTTTTCGACCTTGCTGAAGTCAATGAAGGCATGGTTAAGTGTGTACAAGCCAGTCTTACCATGATGCAAGCAGCTTTTTACTGAAAGGGAGCATGACACGGAGAGTTTTGCTGTAATATTCTACTGACAGGGTGTTTCTTCGGGACGGCGGATGATGCCGTAGTGATAAGTGTGGCAAGGGAGTGTGTCATACTTTAGACCGAAACCGCTGGGGCCTCATGTTGGGCATTTGACACAGTTCTCAACGTAGCACTTTGAACGCCAATCGGTTGAGTCTTAGCTATCTTGTCATGGGTGGCATCTAAACATCTCCATTGCAAAACGCTGGTGCATCACGGCTTGCTATTCCTCTCTACGGCTTGCTATCAAGCTGATCAAAGCAACGACTTAATATGTTTCCTCTTGTAAATACCTCCCCGGTTTTTATTTCAAAATCGGGGCCCGGATACCAACACAGTGACATGACGCACGCTCTGTCCGCCCCAGGTTGGATTTGTGGGTCGAGACCTTGGAGCTGGGATAAGATCTCCTCTGAGTAATGCCTGTAGCGGATTCAAGAGCTTAACACCTAAACGCTTGCTATCAACCTGGCTTCTGCTATCAGGTCTTTGTGAAATCTCGTCTAGCCTCAGTAACTCAGGATAGGCAACGTCTATCGTTTGTCATTGTAACTTGGTAAAAATGAGACGGTTGCTGCAGGCATTGACGTCAAACCTTTTCGCGTCATAGGGTAACCCGTCTTTGTGTTGGGAGTTGGTAACTGAAAGCACGGTGACTGCTGATGCCCATACATGGTAAAACCGCTGTTGTCATGTCAAATGCATGGCCAAATAAGGAAGGTCTGAATCATGGCTTTGTGCTTGCTGGGTATATAAACCGCGTCTTATCTCTAGTCTTCACTCCTGTTTCAAGTTGCAAGACGAACGGTGAGTGCTCTGACAAGGTTTGCTATCAAACTTTGGGTTTTAGGATAAAGCTAGGAATCATACTCTTTAAATTTGGTTGACGATTTTATTCCAACGTTTGCTATCAAGTGTTTGGTGACTTAGTCTTTCAATGCATATCAGCAAGTAGTATCCTATAAACACTTGCTATCAAATTTTACTCTATCTTTACAGAATCTTTGCAATGACTAAAACTCGGCGTTTTATCATTACACAACGTTCGTGCGGTAGATTGACAAGGGGCAGCGAATACCGAAAGCATATCAAAGAGGGGACGCTGGACCAACATGAGAGAGTGCATGTTTTTAAGGTCTGTGTTCATCATAGGGTGGTGTGTGATGAGGATGATGTTGAGGGTTTCCGGAAGGCGCACGAATCTTCCCCATCCGGAAACATTGGAGCGCAGTCGTTTCGTATGTGGATGAGTGAATTAATTAAGGCGAAGGAGGAGTTGGATGCAGTAGTTAAAAGTATTGAGGGTGCTGTATCGCAGGAACGGGAGGTAGTGGTGAGTGAAGAGGAAATAGAGGTAGAAGGAGTGATTGAGCGGGCAAGTGATGAGACTAGGAAGATGATGCTCTCATTGTTTGGGAGTGAGTTGTCTGACGAGTTGGATGGTGAGGTGGGTGAGCTTGTAGCTACATCATCGCCTAGAAATAAAAGGCGCATGATACAGAGGCGTTTGTGAGGTTGAAGGATCGTATGATGGGTATGGAGAGTGTGAATAGAAAAGTTTTGAAGGAGAATGAAGAGCTGAAGGCTAAAGTTGAGGGTATGAAAGTGATGAGAGAGGAGTTGGAGGAGATGCGAGTGAAGGAGCGGGAGTGGTTGAAGGAAAGGAGTCGAATGATGAAGCAAGTGAAGGCAGTTGAGCGCTTAGAGTCGGAGTTGATGTGTGAGAAGAATAAGGTAGAGCGGATGCGAGGTGTGGTTAAGGAAGTGGAGGAGACGAAGGTGATCAACAGACAGTTAGGGAGTGAAGTGGAAAAGTTGCGAGAGGTTGAGAGAAGAGTGAAGAGGAAGAGGGTGTATGAGGTCCACCTTCCCCTCTTTGAAAACAACATTTGTGATGTGCCGACCCTCACGGACGATTCGAATGCGACTCAAACTTGTTATGAAGGCGAAGGTGTGCGATGTCTTCACTTATCTATTAAAATGAATGGCGATTTGGAAGACTTTGTCGTACGAAAAGTTGTAAAGAAAAAGCTGAGTAAGTTATTTCAACATGATCCTTTCCTTACCGCATCTAATCTCCTATTCTTTTTCTTTCAGAGTTCTTGCAATAGTCGATGAAGAGAGAGAGAGAGTAGTGTGGGTGGACGGAGAACGTCCCATGAGCCCTCTTAAGGGCTACCTTCTAATGCAGCTAAAGCGGTACCAAGCCCGCCACATATCTTCGGATATGGAATGGTTAGGGGAAGAATAAATGATGAAATGGAATGAAATGGGAGGCCATCCTTGCACTACATGCAACACACTAGACTTCTCTCTTCAGTAGTGAACAAGCTCTGAACGTTACTTTACTGTATCGCAGCCGATTGCTATACAAGTATTGAAGAAAACGTGAATTAGTAAAATCAGCAGAAAAACATAGGGAGACATGTGATGTTCCAAATATAGTTATTTCAAGGATCGAACTCAACATGATAAACCATTGATGAATGATACTACCACGAAGGGTAACAAGTTTACCGTTTATAGAAATCAACTGCATGGTATCAGTAGAGACTCGTTACCTCTAAAGTATAGTTAGCAAAAAGTCGTCATGAAAAAATACTTTATTTGGTCTTTGATTTAACATCATTGAAACCCACTTTACTAATAGCAATGACAATATGGTTTATTTTATTCAGAAGCAAATGATCGCCGTAACGATAAAAGTTGTCCATCCGAGAAATAATCTTCCGCAGATGTCGTGTATAAAACTCAGAAGCATCAGTAGCATATTCTTGTCCATAGGAACGAAATTGAAAGTCAACACTTTCCGCTACTTCACCTTCTGGAAAATGAATGTAATTGACATGTGCAGTTAAATGAGCCTTGATGAGACTGTCTTTGAAATAAGATATCAACTCCGCAAATATTTCTCGTGTGTAGTCTAAACATGCTTCCAATTCTGTCTCCTCCCCTTGAAACTCAAGGATGTAATCTTGTATTAAGCCTCCGAAGCTCTCTTGATGAAAACGAATCGTGCAATCATCATGTTTCAATGTATTGACTTCGGGCGCCATGGTTGAGTCTATTGCTAAACATCATGTTTGCCTAGGACGATTTCAATAACGCGTTTCAAATGTGTGTGCGTACATCGGGAAGTCTAGCTCATCTGTGATTGGACGAGAGGTCTCATCCATTCACCGCTTAGGAAAATCTTATAAAAGCAGTGCACCAGCTCTGCTCTTCACATTTATCTTTCACAAGGTGAGTGTCGGTGAGCTCCTGCTATCAGGTTGTTTTGACTTGCTATCAAGTTGAATAGTCTCTTGCTATCAAGAGATTCACTTCTGCTCATAAAACATATCATCGCTGTAATACCTCCTTTGCTCGAGCGTTCCTTCGGGACGGCGGGTACTGCCGTAGAGGGATTGCGTTGCACGGGTTGTTCGTCGTTTGTTAGACCAAAACCTCTGAGCCGTTGCTCATGTTGGGCGTTCGACTTCATACTCAACGTCACGCTTTCTCTCGCCAGGTCAGAGTACTTCAGCCATTCGACAAAGGTTAGTCTTTATGATATGGAGGAGAGGGAAATGTAATTCATTAGATGTCACTTCAATGATTGTTCCCATGATAAACGCTGACTAGGCAAGTGAGACGATTCTCATCTTTCCTTTTCAGTGATTGAAATCTACTAACGTAATCTGCTGTCTGTAATCGTTCAAAAATGGAATTCGCCAAAGTTGAAAATTACCGTATTGCTGCTGAGATGAAGAAGGCCACCATCGAGCAATGTAAGTATTTGTATCAAGGTTGACTCACTCTATTACTGACATCAATAGGGTAGACATCCTCATTAAAATCAAGAGCCCCTCCCTTATTTTGTTCATGTTTAAACCGAATCCAAATTTTACCTCTGCTTATCTTTGCTGTCATTCTTTTTCAGTGCATGAATGTGTTCGTAATGGGGAACTCGTCCCCCAAGGGGTAATCGGGGAAGCCCATGAGCGGCTTGGCAAGTGTAAGTATCTTTAACATTTCATGTTTAGGCTGTTTCAGATCCTATGCATCATCCTTCTCTCATTATCTAATCTCTCTTTCCTCTCTACAGATATGGCCAAGATGAAGAAGTGGGAAGAAGCCGCGAGGCGGAGATTCGATGCTGAATTTCCGGCCCGACCTTCCCGCCCATCTACCTCCGATCAAGGTGTGACCCCTCTCTCGGGCATCGTCATCGCCCCACCTCCACCGCCTGCTCCGCTCCCTGCCCCAGTGCCTGCACCAGTCCCTGCTCCTCGTCACCACGTCCCTCTGACGCCGAAGCCCAGGACCCTTCCACCCTCGGCTCGCGTCCCTCTCCTGCCTCCTCCGCGTCCATCGGTGTTGCCGGAAATCAATTCATTAGATGGTAAATAACCGTGATTGGGAAAAGAGGGATAAGACTTCAAACTTGAAATTATGATCATGTTACTAATCTCTTTTCTCTTTTTCTCAACAGATCTGGCTGCCTACCTCCTGGACGGCGACGTTCCCCCCCGTCCCATCGTCTTCCCAGCATCACCACCACCACCTGCAGCAAACGACCTCCCTCTCCTCTCCGTCAAGTCGGTGGAGAGACTGTTGGAGCAGGAGGAGTTGGAGATAGTGGGAGAGGAGAGGGAGATTGAAGTCGAAGAGAAGGACTTTCGATGCCAGCGGTGTGACAGGGTCTTCGCCTCAGCCTACAGTTTGAGACGTCACACCGCTAGCAAGAGGAAAGCGCCGACCAATCCCTCAACGACCCAAGTGTGAAGGTTGTGGACGCACGTTCTACAACAACACCAACTTGCGAGTCCACATCGAAGGCGGTTCTTGTGGCAGTGTGAGGCAACCACCAACGTCATCAGGTAGGAAACATCCTTCATCGCACGTCGGCTTTTCCTGTTCTTTGTGTCAGAAGACCTTTCCTACACAGTTTGTTCTCTCTTCGCACACACTCTGTCACACACATTCCATTAAGCTTTACACTGACAACAACGTCACTCTAAGGCTGAGCAAGTTTTCCCTTGAGAGGCTCGTTCGCGACTATGAGTTAGAAAGCTCTGAAGCTGTACAAGATATTCATCCTTTCTTAATGAATGATATAGGCTTAATTAATGAAATGTTGACGAGCTTAGATAGATTTTCGCTCAAAGGCATGTTCTATCTCACTGCTCGTTTCAATAAGGTAGACAGTAGCACGGGAGAAGCAGAGTCCACTGTGACCATTAGGATAGCCTCCTGTGCTGCTGATCTCATAGGTGATGTAAACGTATGGATAGAGAGACATGCGGCCTATCTTGTCAGCAACTTAAATAAATTTAATGAAAGGACAGTGGTCTGGTTTTTGATGGGATAGAGAAAGTAGACATTAAAATCAATCTTTTAGAAAATTTGCAAAGGACCGGTTGTTTCACCCTCCCCAAAGCACTGGCTGACAAAAAGGTTGTCATCAATGTAGAGTGTCAGTCCCAGTGTTTCAAGTATGCCGTCCTCTCCATTCTTCACTATAGGCATACATCGTCAAAGAGTCACCAAGTATTGTGAATGGGAGGATGAGCTTAAGTTTGACGGGTTAGATGTCAACACATTAGATTTCAAAGGCATCGCCCAATTTGAAAACTCAATAACATTAAGATCGTCGTGCATGTCTGGGAAAAAGGTCTGAAGGGCGTTAGGTATAACAACCGCCAAAACAACTTCAACCGGGTTGTCAATCTTCTCCTAGTCTATAGCGACAACCACCCAGAATGGCATTATTGTGGCATTCCTAAACTTTCAAAGTTATACCATCATCAAGCAACCTATAGGGATAATTTTTATTACTGTGATCGCTGCACACGGCGCTTTAGGTCAAAACCATTTTTTAACAGCATTACGAGTGGTGCTCTCGGGGTAAACTTCAAATGGAAGTCATGCCCAAAGATAAATTTTATAGGTATGAGGAAAACGGCAATGAGCTCAGTCCCATATGTACCATCTATGCGGACATTGAATGTTTCATTGAACAAGAAGACCTAAGTCATGAGCCAGCAGCCATTGCCTGTTATGAAGTTTGACATCCATATTATAGGAATCAAAATAAAATGCATGTGTGGCAAGGCGAGGAGTGCGTTAAAAACTTCCTCAATTTTTTAGATAGGAAAGCCCGTTTTCATCAACGGTATGAAACGGAGCTGAGTAGGAAACCCATGTGCTTCACAGAAGCCGATAAATTCAAGTTCGATAGGACCACGGAATGTCCCCACTGCTGTTCATCCTTTGATGATCAGCAACATAAGAAAGTGAGGGACCATTGCCATCTCAGTGGTAAATTTAGGTCTGCCTTATGCAGTAAATGTAATATGAAACTTAGGCTCAAACGGCGAACGCTCCCCATCATCTTCCATAACTTTAAATGTTATGATGCTCACATCATCATTCGCCATGGATTCGGTAAAATGAAATCCTGATCATCCAAAGTGATTGCACAAAGTAAGGAAAATTTATGTGCATCACTGCCAAAGTACAAGTAGATAAGACGAAGGAAGGGAAGCCTGTCTTCTATGACATAAAGTTTCTGGATAGTTTTCAATTTATGTCTTCTTCCTTAGCCACGTTGGCTAATAACTTAGAAACACTTCCCCTCACTCAACATTTAAAGAAAGACTATCCCAACATAAGTGACAGTCTCATGCGACGGAAAGGGGTGTTTCCTTATAGTTATTTTAGTTCAATGGACACATTGAAAGAAACATCCCTTCCGTCCATCGATAAATTTAAAAATGATTTGACGGGTGAGGACTGTTCGCCGGATGACTATAGGCATGCAGAGCAAGCATGGTTAGAATCAGTGATGTGGAGTGGAGCGGGTTTTGGAGCGGTAGTAAAGAAAATTTTGACTGGAGCGGGGCGGAGCGGAGTGGAGTGGGAGAGAACCTGATGTTGACAAAGTCAACAAAGTTTTATCATAATTAATGATTTTTTACATTATTATTATTACACTATTTTTTGTAAGATATTAGTCTTTTATTATTTTTTCAACGTTATTCGGAGATAAGACTCCATTCTCAAGTTATACAGTAAGTGGAAGGGTTGTATAAACCGTTAATTAGAAAGTCAATAAAGATATGATTTAAAATTGAGAGAAATCTGAAAGTTAAAAATGGAAGTCCGACAGTTCATATTCGTTCCTATGGATGGGTTCAAATTTTTAGTGTGCATTGGCTCACGGAATGTTAGGTTAATGAATGATTGACACAGATATATTTTGCTAGGTTATTTGACATGTGATGAGATGTTATAGATGGGTTAAGTCTTGTTTTTCAGATGTTCATTAATTCTTCTATGCAAAGTTTTTATCGTACTGCCGAGTAACGATGTATCGTTCCCTGCATCTTATACAAAATTATTCTTATAAAATTTATCAAATTTTTCTGATACAAAATTATCATTTCAAATTAGACATGAATGTCACCAAGTTATTATCACATGATAAGTGTAGAATCACTATTAATGCTAATGCGCAATCCGCTTTCGAAATATTGTTCAATTATAATCATTATATATTTAAAATCATTCATGATTATCGGTCATAATTCGTATTTAAAATTCGACAAGCATGAGGCTAATATTTTGCAGTTAAACATATTATCAGAGTGGAAATCAATATAATTTACAGTAGCCAAATAACCTAAAAAGTTCAAGGAAATCTTTTTATCTATGGTATGGTAAGTTAATAGGATTTAGTTTAATTGGAGCGGAGCGGAGAGGCTAGGTATGAAAAAATGACTGGAGCGGAGCGAAAGCGAAGTGTAATCGGAGCGGAGTGGAGTGGAGCGGTAAAATTGTACCGCTCCACATCCTTGGTTAGAATTTAGGTGTCGCACTTTTGGTGACTGCATACTTGCTTACTTAAAATTAGACGTCTATCTGTTGGCTGACGTGTTTGAGAATTTTAGGAAAGTCACAGTAGAACAGGACGCCTTAGACCCCGTTTATTTTGTTAGTCTGCCGGGTCTGTCCTATCAGTCAGCCTTCAAGATGACGAAAGAGAGAATACATTTACTGCAAGATGCAGAAATTTACACGTTATTTGAACGTGGTATTTGGGGTGGCTTAACATTTGTCAACAAACATGTTGTCAACAGCACCCAAGACATAGGATCGACCACGCATTTAATGTACATAGACCAAAATAGTTTATATGGGAGTGCATTATCAAAGCCTTTGCCACAGTCTGACTTCCAATGGGTAAAGCCCCATGACATTGAATACTTCTCCAATCCAGCACACATCATGGCACTGGGAGATGAGGCCGACATAGGTTATTTATTTGAAGTCGACCTCATCTATCCAGAATGTATTAAGAATAGGACAGTTGATTTTCCTCTCGCACCCGAATCTGGCATAGTCAGTCCAGATATTTTCTCTCCCTTTATGGAAGAACACAATAAGCAATATGAGGCGGGAAATGACTTAAAATATAGACCCACTAGGAAGTTGTTGCTCACCCAATTGAACAAGCAGCATTATATCGTGCACTATTCCATCCTCAAATTCTATCTAGGTATGGGGATGCAACTTGACAAAGTCCATCGCGCTATCCAGTTTAGGCAGAAGCCCTTTTTAAAACCGTATATAGAATTTAATAGTAAGAAACGGGCTGAATCCAAGAATCCTTTCGAAAAGGACTTCTTTAAATTTAAGAATAATGCCGTCTTTGGTGAAACCATGGAGGATGTAAGAAAGCGCAGGGACTATCGCATCATGACTGATCCGGAAACGAGTATCAAGTTATTCCGCTCACCGCTGCTTTGTCACCATGATGTCATTTCCGAAGACATTACTGGTTTTAAAATGTTAAAATCCAAAGTAGAACTTTGCAAGCCCATTTATGTCGGTCAAGCTGTCTTGGATCACTCCAAGTTAGAAATGTACAAGTTGTTTTACCACACCTTTAAAACTTGTCCATTGATCCAACATGTGGAATTAGTGGGAGGCGATACAGACAGCTTCTTCCTAGCTTTGACAACCACTAGCCAAGTCAAACAGGAAGACATTTTAAAATATTTTGCACCCAAGTTTGATAGTTCCAACTATCCCACTGACCATCCGCTTTACTCTACCACAAATACAGCGAAGCTTGGCTGCTTCAAGGATGAGTGTGCCGGCAAACAGATAGAGGAGATGATCTTGCTTCGCCCCAAGATGTACTCCATGAAGCTAAAATCCTCAGATCTTTCTATTAAATGGACGAAAGGCATCTCGAAGTCAATCGTTAAAAAAATGACACATAGGGACTATCAAGATGCCTTAGATTCACTAAAAAATAAAAAAGTAGAAATGACCATTTTAAAATCACAGTCGCATCAAGTCAGAACAACGACGTTTAGGAAACGAGGTCTCTTCCTCCGTCCGGCGATGTATGATGATGAATGCTTCCTTTGTGGTTGATGTTTTGCTTTTTCACTCCATGGCGTTTTCTATGGGGTGTTGTGAGTGAGTGCCTTTTATCCCGTGTCCAACTCCTGATCGCAGCATATCATCGATGGGGTATCCAGTGCTATTGCTGACTTTGTTTTATCCCTGTACAGTTTCCGACACATCAGTGACTTTGTTTTCTCCGTGTATGGTATTAACTATGTTTGACTGTGATGAAATGTCTTTCATTCAATAACATATCATGTATAGACTGTCTCGTTTTTCTTTTGACATAAAGATGGGATTCTCACTCAATAGACAGAAGTAAAAGTTTTGATCATTTTGTAAGATGGATAGGGTTAGAAATAAAGTTGATGATTGTAAAGTTAGAAATTAAGTTATAACCATGTCGCTGTTTGTAAGATAAGTGAAATATAAATGAAGTCAGAATCACTTCACTGTTTTTAAAGTTGGAAATAAAGTTGACGTTTGTAAAGTTAGAAATAAAATTGATGATTGTAAAGTTTGTAAGATAGGTGAAGTATAAAATAAAGTCATAAGTATTCCACTGTTTGCAAGATAGGTAAAATATAAAATAAAGTTAAAACCATGTTAGAGTTTGTAAGTTATCATCCTCACCAACATCATGACAATTTCTTCGGCTTGGTAGACATCAACCACTTTGCTGACTCATGTCTATAAATAGCTCTGACTCATGAAGTGGTAAAGCACCAGTCAGTTAGATAAGAATCTAATCAGTCTTGTTCAACCTTTTCACCGACACGTGTATGGACGTGTCATTCAATATCGATGGCACCTCACGTCAGACAGCGTGACCTTTTCACCAACACGTGTGTGGGCATGTTATTCAACATCGATGGCGCCTCACGTCAGTCAGCGTGACCTTTTCACCGACAAGTGTGTGTGGGCGATAGTTCATTGCGATGACTCATTCAAAACGCATTATGTGATTAGCACGAATCTGTTAACTGTGACTCATACAGATAGCGCATTACAGATTTAACAATGTCAGCTACTTTTCTGATATCACGTAAACCAGTCATGATACAATGTCACTTGTGAAACAGCTCATGCTGCACCAATTAAAGTTATAGTAAAAATGTCTAAAAAAAGTTATGGAATTAAAGAACAATAGTTTGAAAGCATCAACGATATAGGCTTTATGTGATAAGTCAATTATTAATTGGTGGGCCCAGTCGCTGTGCAGTCTTCTGTATCAGAAGCGACTAACTTTGGCGTGACGAATAAGTAACGCCAACGAAGACGAGTAATTCAAAAAGATAATAAGCAAAATACCAAAAAGCAACAATATATATGTATTAATCATGATCTCCATTTCTCTTGTAGATGGATGAGAGCACATGTAATGCCTGTTGTTATCTCTGCGGCGAAGCTTCAACAGAAAACAACTCACTGAAAAAGTTCGTCGATAATACTTGGAAAACTGTCATAAAGGCAGCAGAATTAAGACGTGGTTTGGAATCGGATAAATATGAATCAACAACGAGGAAACTACTTGCAATAAATCCCACTGAATATTCAGTATGGTACCATACTTCATGCAATAAGAATTACACAGCAGTGAAACGTAAGATTCAAAGTACACATAACTTCTCAAAAGAAGCCTCTACTTCGAAAACGGTTCGAGTAGAAACACGCCAAATTAGCTCCCTTCCCAAGCCGGATGATCGTGGGATGCTAAAGGGAATCTGTATATTCTGTGGTAAAGTACGAAAAAAATGCACGGAAGAGAAGAACCCATGATAAAAGTAGCCACGGAATCAGGATGCAAGTCCCTTACAGAAAACGCAAAATTTTCAACCAATGAACGCAAACAAGCCTTAATCAGGAGTGGTGTTGACCTTATAGCGAAAGAAGCCGAATACCATAAATCCTGTCGGTCAAAGTATCTCATTGAAATAGATGAAAATAAGCGCCAAGAGGAATGGAAAGATAGTACACCACATATTCACAAAATGACGCTATCATCCGTATCGGATTTCATCGAACACGAAGTTATTCAGAACGAAAAGTCGATTTACGTCATTGATCTTTTAGAGATGTATCAAGCTGAGTATGTGAATAATGGTGGCAATGAAACGCATATTTCCTCATATTCTGTCCAAAATTTGACGCGCAAACTTTCGGCTTTATTTCAACAGCGAATCTCAATCAAACTTGATGAAAAAAGGAATTTCATCTTCAGCTCGAAAGTCTCAGAAGAATTGGCCAGATATCGCCTTTCCGATGATGGTGAGCGTCAAGAACAAAACAAAAAATTGCGATGGTCTGCTCTTTATCTGAGAGGTCTAATCACTAAACTACAAAGATCTCAAACACCTTCGCCGACTACTATTCATAATCTGTTGATTCTTCTTGGAAATTTCCATATTGAATTGGCATTCTACGGCGGGATCGGAACTTTCCTGAATGACTGTGGTATTGAGCTCCTTCTAACAGAATCGAATATATTGGCTGAAGGTTCAATGATTGGATTCAAGAAAGGGAAATTCTACAATCGATGTCGCAGGATTCATGACCTTGTAGCAAATGTGATGGAGATGAAACTCTACGAAAGCTTCCTTAGTGAAATTAAGTCAGAAGAAGACTCCTCCTCTGAATACTTGCCTGACTTGCTACACGAATGTGATATTGAAACATTGATGAATTGCACACCGTTCGTTGATCATCTAAAAAAATACGAAAAATTTTTTCAGAGGATGTTAAATGGTGAGAAAGGACCAACAGCACAGTTCTGGACAATTTATATCTTTTACATCAATCGTGTTCACCGAGAACTAGAAAGATGCGTCAAGACAAATGATGTCAGTGGATATATTACGGTATTTCCTGATGTACTCAATATATTCTTTGCCCTCAATCGTCCGAACTACGCGAGGTGAGGCACATTGTTTTTATCAGAAATTGAAAAATTGTAACCCCAGGCATTTTCAAATATTAAAAAACGGAGCCAGACTTGTCTCTGGAGCAATCAGTCAAACGCGACTCAGCTTCGCAAATGAAGGGAATTGTTGCATTCCGTAACTCAGAGAATGCTGTGCGAAGATGGTCAGTAACCATGACGCAAAGGGCTTTGGCGGTTGGAGAATTGAGAGCATTAACTGGTCTTGAAATCGGGGAACATTCGGCTACTCAATGCCAAACATCACGGGTCAAACGAGACAACATGCAAATGAAAGCTCTAAGCGAAAAAATCGACGAATTTTGTAACCCCTTCCTGAATGACACCCATCCACATCTAATTAATATCGCTACAGGACAAGTTGCGGTAAAAGACACGGAAAACTACCTCCTGAATTCATTGAAACGAGGTGAAACTGCAAGAAAGCAGTTCATTGAAGAGTGGAACCACGAACACTGTCGATTCCAGAAGCCCGTGAGAAGACTCCCAATCAACAACTTTGCAGCTAAAAATCTCGCTATCAAACCTAAACAAGGAGCAAAGACATCGAACATCAAAGCCGAGAATATTAGAGATGTGTTCATTCGCATCGTCATGGTGATCGCAGAAAAAACCTCGTTTGACCTTCAAAGATTGATGACATATCCCATTACATTGTATCCCTTGTCAATATCCAACAGCGATGGAACACGAGTGAAGACGCAGAAATCCACCTTGATGGTCAAGTTGGAGACATTGCAATCAGAAATAGAATCCGAAGAAGTATTACTTCCATCTGTCCAGATATTTGATGGAGGGCTTGTTCTTCATTCGGTAGTTTCTCAAACAAATGTAGGAACAACGTATTCCTCAATTGCAAGATCAATTCTGTCATTAATATGCGCCGGAAACTCGAGGGAAGTTCATATATGCTTCGACAAATATGGATTTAATTCTATTAAAGACGACGAACGTAGGCGAACAAATGACTTGTCATTCACCATAACTGGTCCAGAACAAAGCATTCGACAGAGTGGTCAAAAGTTGCTGACAAATTCGTCATTCAAAAGTGAACATCTCGGCGAACAAATGACTTGTCATTCACCATAACTGGTCCAGAACAAAGCATCCGACAGAGTGGTCAAAAGTTGCTGACAAATTCGTCATTCAAAAGTGAACTCACGAAATTTCTTCTGAATGAATGGAGTAAAAAACACTATTGGCACATAATGCAAAACAAAACTGTGATGGCATCGAACGGTGGTGACCGCTATATGTACAAACCGGACGATGAGGATAACATCAATGTCACAAAACCGGATCACCAGCAAGGGGATCACGAGGAAGCCGATACATTGATAGCATTTCATGGTAAAAATGTGAATGGTCACATCATTGTGAGATCGTCTGACACTGACGTTTTCATCATCTCGGAACGCAGCGCATGATTCAAGAGGCTTCGCAGCAGAGAAACGTTATTATGGATTGCGGGATTAACAACAACAGACGTTACATCAATATCTCGCGAATCTTTCAAGTGCTTGAAGAACGAAAACCAGGACTCGCTGAGGCACTGCCGGGCTATCACGCTTTCACTGGATGCGACTACACCTCCGCGTTCTATAGGTAAGTATTGTAAAAAGTCATGCATCTCATGGAAGTAGTAATCATAGAAATCCAGTTAAAGCACTTTCATATACTAAAATATAACTGTCGGTTAACGATAAACAAATGTAGATATGCTTAAAATATGTTCTTGGCTTACTCCCACGTTCATTGAAGATATATGCCTATATACATGTACATGTATAGTGGTATACGTGTATGATTGGTACCTCATCATTGTCTTCTGTTAATTCATAAGCTATGTGACATACATACTCTAAATAATGGTTCAATGCATCTCGATCCGTAATCTCATGTACTTTATATGCATGTACATTGTACAGTAGTCTATATTAACTTTTTATTTCTTCCAGTTTATGGAAGGCTACTGTGAACTTTATGTAAATATATTACAAAAATTTTTCTAGTGCACAGATAAAAAATTCAGTAATAATACATCATATTCATTCTTCTTTGAAGGAAAGGAAAAACCAAAGCTCTCAATATTTTGGAAAACGATCAATCTGGAAGGTTCATTGACTTGTTCACCCAAATGAGAGATCCTAACACCAATATCGATATTGACTTGGCGTCTCAGCTTGTCTGTTTGATGAATGGTCAAATGAAAACGTAGGATGTTGATGAAGCTCGATATAAACGACTCTTATTCCTTTCTGGAAAAATCAATCAGATAAACCATTTTTAGATTATATTAAACTACGAAACATAAGAAATATTAGCAAACATAAAATTAACATAACCATTCCACCAGCTAAGGTAGGCTATTTTTGGGGGTCAATGGGGGCTTCTGGCGGGGTCAACCCACCACTGAAAGTTTCTGGTAGTATCCATTCAGTATTTGGTGGGTTAAAGGGAACAATTTGGCACTGGTCTCATCTGGTTATGCTTCCAGCTAAGGTAGGCTAATTTTGGGGGGCTCGAGTGCTTTGGGGCTTCTGGCGGGGTCAGCCCACCACTGAAAGTTTCTGGCAGTATCCATTCAGTATTTGGTGGGTTAAAAGGAACAATTTGGCACTTGTCTCATCCGGTTAGGTTTCCAGCTAAGGTAGACTAATTTTGGGGGGTCAATGGGGGCTTCTGGCGGGGTCAACCCACAACTGAAAGTTTCTTGCAGTATCCATTCAGCATTTGGTGGGTTAAAAGGAACAATTTGGCACTGGTCTCATCCGGTTAGGTTTCCAGCTGAGGTAGGCTAATTTTGGGGGGTCATTATCTTGACCCCTTGACCCCACCCACCAACGGCGACCCGGCAGAAACTCATTTTCGTGAATAGCAAGGATTACTCGTTCATCTGGTACTAGTGGCAATTGGTTAGCTTTCCAGCTACTTTAGACCCTCTGGCTCCTGCTCTATTCTCACCTTTACAATTACGAAAGATTAAAAGAGTTTCATGAAATATGGCCTCTTTCCAACGGAAGCACCGAAGCACCTCATGGTGGCAATGGTTGAAAATGATGCATTTAATGGTAATATAAAGAAGAATCCTTTCAATTTTAAACACAATCAGTTAAGTGAAATTGCTTTACGTGTAAATGGTGTGAGTCATCCTGGTCCACCCTACAAACCAGATTTTGCTGCGGATCAATTTATGCGCAGTTATGTTGATTTTATGGATGTCTTTGGCTTTTACAATACGGATGACACCAACGGACTTACTATGAAAGAGTTTAAGAGTGGATATACTATTTATGCATTTGATTTGACTGCTGACAGCGATATTAGTGCACCCTATCGTCAAGCGAACGTACCTCATAATATTCGTTTGGATTTGACGTTCAAAAGAACACTACCTGAGACGATCAATGTATTAATTTATGCAGTCTTCGATTCAAATATTGAAATTACAAAGTATCGTGACGTGATTCTTCAGTATAATCGTTAATGAGTTGGTTGACTGCTGACGATATTAAAACTAAAGTACAGCGTAATGCAGACGAAGCGACGTTGAAAGCTTTCGATAATGTCTATTCGCTCGATACCTTACCACCTGCAGTAAATCACTATCCCATCTTTATTGTGCTAAACACTCATTCGCAGAATTTAGGCGGTGAGCATTGGAAAGCGATCTTTATTGGAGAAGACCGACGTGGTGAACTATTTGACTCTCTTGCTCAACCTCCAAATATACCAACACAGCAGTGGTTGAGAAAACATACGCGTCAATATCAGCGAAATGAACGCATACTACAACATCCACTTTCATCAACGTGTGGTGCTTTTGTACTGTACTTCATCTTAAAACGTTTACATGTATCTCGATTTGTATCTGTTATTCAAAACTTTTCATGTAATCCTTCCTCTAATGAAAAAATGATTTGTAAGTTCTATCATGATTTGAAATAAAAACATCATGTTGGAAAAATTGTTTTTTATTTTACAATCCGCTGGGTACGTACATACTCGATGAGATAGTCTAGGATCACATTTGCTTGTACATGAGATTTTAGTCCAGTAATGATCACTTTACTATTATGAAAGATTGCAACATGCACAGGTAACCAACAACTAATGAGAGCTGCAGGAAAAAGTTCGGGTTCATAACACAAATTGTGACTGCTGGTACGAATCTTCAAAAATGATACACTTTCACTCAATTGAGTAGAGATCACCATATTGTCCACAGTCAGATTCGACATCACACACCTCTCCCTCTTCCATATCCGACGTAGTAGTCTCTGTAGCTCTAAGCGCATTGACTGCGCCGATGAATGAGAAAGGGCGCCGAGAATCTGTACAGTCCCATTTGGGAAGAGTTGAAGATTCCGTGAATTGTTCATCTTCACCACTAACATTTGAGGTCGGCCCGGGTAATATTTGCTGTTTGGAAGGTGTTGGTGTAATGTTGTGAGATCGATTTTGGTGTAGAGTCTGAAGCGACGGAGAATGTTGACGATGGTGTAGCGATGGCGCTTCATGATGAAAAAATGAGTAAATTGAGCGATGTACCTTCCTTTTATACTTTTCCCAACTACCTTGATGAAATGTGAAGTTAATATGGAGTTGGGAATGATAGAGTTGAATTCGCCGTTTGTTGACGCGCAACCAGATGCGATTTCCAATACGTGAATGTCTTTTCATATAGAAGTATTTCAAATCCTTCATGATATTATGTAGAGATTGAAAATGACGATAAGATAAAGCAAACTCTCTTCTCACATTTCCATTGAATCTTTGAAATAGACGTTTCGATCATGATCCGTTTCAATACGTTGTAGGGAATCTAATTTCCAACTCATGGTGCGTGGTAGTCATGTCTGATTAAGATTTGCATAGTAGGGCGATGAACTCACGACGAATAAATGTCATGATGGAGCGATGTATGTATCTTCTATGCTTCTCCCAATTGTATTTGCGAAATGAGAAACAGTTTGCGGAATGATAATGGCAGATTTGAATTTCATTTCTGTAATGTTGAAGCCAAACTTGATCACCCAAGGAGATGAATCTTAATGTTTCAAAATATTCCAAATCCCTCATGATATCATTGAGGTTGACAAATTGTCGCCATGTTAATGTAATACCTCTTGATGTATGACCATGAGAATTTTTGAAATGTACGTTTCCATTACGATCAACTCTGATATATTGTAGAGAGTCCAAAATCCAAGTCTTCATGATGTTATGCAAAGCCGCAGATCAGCAATATCAAAATGTCGTTTTATCATATTTTGCTTAGCAATGCGGCTGCAAATAGATTTGCTAGTAATCGAGCCGCACTCTTTTCTACTCCCATTGATCATGCACAACAGCTAAATGGAAAGTGGGAAGTGGGTGTCACTCAACTTGTTTATAGCAACTGTGTCTATACTTTTGATCATGAGGTGATGACTATTAATATGAGGCGCACAGCTGCTTACCAATGTGAAAAGGGCTGCCGAGTATACATTCCACAGTGGCCAAAGAAAGATGTCTTATCATGTAAAAAGTTTATATATGATTTCTTGAATATAGCGTGTAAACATATTGCCCAATTTACTCTGCGCAATGATGATTATAATTATGTACATCATGTAGTTGAGAAAGATTGGATTGTTGGTTTAAGTCCAAGTTTAAGAAATGATTTAGGTTACCTCGCTAGCGCCTTAACAAGCTATGATAATTATAACGTTAATTACCACCCAAGTGGTCATAAACAGTTAATATATCGAGAGGAAGCTTATTATGTAGATCTTATTCCAAAAAATGAGAAGACGTTGGTGAAGAAGATTGTGATTAAGCCAAGAAAGACAAACATGACTCCTGAAACATTATTGAAGAAATTTAATTATCTCCTTCGAGTTGATGGTAAACAAGTGGCAACATTGACTTATATCAAATCATCTAATCATATTGCAATAAGTAAATTAAATGATGATGATCTAGTATTAGTTTGTTCAAAAGATTTTCATCAGTTCTTACGACATCGTTCTGCAGCTGTTCATGGAAAATTTGATATGCAACATTTACCATGTGAAAGGTCAAATCAATTTGATACAGAATGGACCGTATCTTTATACAGAAAGTGTGTAGAGCCTTTCGGTGGTGTCTTACATGAAACAAGAGTGTTGATGCCTCGCATTATTACTTCAGTTAAATTGGTTGTAGATTATTTAAATGAAGTGATTAATGACCAACATATTTCATTTTCTGAAAAAGAAGGTGTTTTGTCTCTCACTATAAGTGGAAAAGATATTGAACTAATTATGGATAAAACTCTAATGGAAATTTTGGGTTTTGATCAAAATATCTTTAAAAGTGGTACTGTAACCAAAGCTAGCGCAGACATGTCACTATCACGTCATATTAACTATTTTCAGATATATTCCAATATTGGTGAAGATGTACGTGTGGGAGATGTTGAAGCTCCATTGCTAGCAATGATACCATACCAGCCAAAAAGCTGCAGTATTTTATCTGAGTATACTTTCAAGAAAGTGCATTATGCAAAGCTGAAATCAAACTACATCCCACAGATTGATATTGCAATTTATGACGATGCTGGTGCGTTGATTCCTTTTCATAAAGATGCTGTGACAAGTATCACACTCCATTTCCGAATGAAGAGTTAATGCAAAAGTATGCTAATATATTTTTCCAATGTGAATAATATGGAAAGTGAAAATAAGGACTCGTTTCTAATCTACTTACCCAGTAATGCTTCTATGAATAAATTTCCCAAAAATAAACCATCAGACTATCGAGTAGAATTAAATCGCCCACTACATTTAGAAGGTGAATGGGAGGTTGGCGTTTCTAGTATTTGCTATGATAGCAATATTCAGAATGTGAATGATTTGGAAGAAATGATATTGACTCCTCGCACCCATGATGGAATAACGATGAATAATGCATTCCAGTTCCCATACAATTTAACGTCAGATGGAAAGTGGAACTATGAATGGATTCAGATAAAATCAGATTATTATGGTCCATTTGGGAATGAGAAAATTATCAAGGCATTCAACAGTGGTAATACTTCCATCATGAAGAATAAGGATCAGAAAGCTTATGAGTTTACTATCTATCATTGGAGTGGGAGACAGTTCCTTCGCTTTCATTCTTTTACTAAAGGTCTTACACTGAGGTTGGATAATGAATTCTATCCACATCTCGGTTTTGGCCATGGACTACATCTAACGTCAATTGCTACTGCAAATGTTAAAAAAGTTTATTCAAATCGAATCAACAAATTTCATTATAAATTTAAAATATTTGATGAAGATGTTGTAGAATGCGAAGAACGCATCATTTTGAAAAAGCGTGGTGTTCAACCTTTATCACTTATTGAGTTAGTAAAACGATGGAATGAGACTGTGGGTAAGAAGTATGGAGAGAAAATTATGGCGGACAAAAATAAGTTGGTTATTCAGAAATATAATGACAAACTTACAGTTTATTTCTCTCCAACCTTGCGCCATTCTGTAAGACATCCAACCCTATTATTGGAAGCGGTCTGGTGTATGCTTCTCATGAATATCACACTAAAGCTGATTCAGTTAATGATGAATGGTGGGTGGACATCTATGGTGATCACATCAAGAAAATTTACCAGTCTTATCAAGAATTTAAAGTTGCTATCAATATAATGCCGCGTCTATATCATACAGTTGAAAGCTTCATTCATGTAGTAAATCCTTATATACAACAGAAGTTGAAGCATGTGATGAAAAGTAAATATGATGTAAAGACACACCACATTTCGTTTTCAATTGAAAATCAACGCGTTGTTCTGAAACTGGGTGATGACATTCAATGTCAATTGAGTAAAAATTTGAAAAAACTCTTTGGTTTTTCAATGCTACAAACTGTGTTTACTGCTGCGCATACGATTGGTATAGAAACACCAATGACACTTGATAAACATGAACAGCACCTTTACATTCAAAGTGATTTGATTCTTCCTATTTCTGTTGGTGAGAAAAAAGAATACATTTTACGTGATTTCATTCATGATAAAGACGCTTCATATGGAATAGTCGAAAAGATGTTTGAATCTATTTTCTATCATCCCGTCGTCAAACAAACTATACCCTCTATTGCTATCAAAATTACCAATGGTTTACAAGAGTGCATCCATGTGAAAGATACTAAATCCCTCGTAACTTTAGTGTTTCGGAAAACAAAGCGAAGTCATTGTGATATGTTTATTGAAATAAAAATATGTGTATGAAAAAGTCTTTTCACAGATAAAGGGGGAATGGGCTGACTGTAGGCATATATTCACAAGGAAGAAACGATCTCATGCCATACATAAAACAACCATGTATATCTACAAAAAGCAACATCAAAATACTGAGTTAAAGTTGATTATGTCAATACATCTCCTGAATGTGGTAGCGTGAGTTTAATTCTTTTGGGTGGAGGTATGTTTGTGTCAGGATGTCCATGTGGAAGAGATGTGTTATGTCCTATCCAACACCTCTTATCCTCCCATGCTGAAAGCGCTCGTTTCTTGAACGTGTGCGTTTTCACAGTATGAACTTGAGATTTTAAGATTGTCATATTGACAAACGTTATAGTTTTATTTTTATAGTCCTTCTTATAGGACCGATGTTTCATTTTGTGAACAATGGATTTTGATATACCTTTAGCACGCTTAATACTATCTGCACATTCTTTTAATTTCATGGAATACATTTTAGGACGGAGGAGAATCATTTCATCTATTTCCTTTCCTGCTGTTTCATCCTTAAAACAACCAAGTTTGGCTTTATTCTGTATGGAATAGAGTGGATGAGTGGGATTGTAGTTAGATGTGTCGAAATATTTTTCTAATGACTTGCCTACTTCATTAAAATTTAAATCTTTTTGAGTGGTAATTCCTAAAAAGAAACTATCTGTATCACCACCCAGCAAGCGAACCTCTTTTACGAGAGGGCATGGTTTTAATATTTTGTAGAAGAGTTGATACATTTCAAGCTTGGAATAATCTAAAACGGCTTGCCCAATATAAATGGGTTTGCACAACTCAACTTCTGATTTTATCATTTTAACACCTACAAGATCCTCATCGATGATGTCTCTATCAATGAAAAGAGGTGATGAGGTCAATTTGTGATATTTTTGTTCATCAACGACTAGTTTGTAGTTCATACGTTTTCTAACATCCTCCATGGTCTTTCCGAAAAGACTGTTATTCTTATATTTATAAAAATCCTTTTCAAAATTATTTTGGGAGAGTGCACGTTTTTGACTGTTACTATCTATGTAGGGTTTGAGGAAGGCTTTCTGTCTAAATTTGATAATGCGGTGAACTGACTTTAGAAGCATGCCCATTTCTAAATAGAATTTTAGTATGCAGAAGTGTACGAGATAACTTTTCTTATCATATTGGGTGAGTAAAAGTTTGCGGCATGGTTTGTACCTTGGCTGTCCACACTCTGTTAAGTTATTATGAAATTGTGACATGAATGGTGAAAACATATCTTCAGTCACTTCACCAGATTCAGGTGCGAGTGGGAAATCAGCACTTTTTCAGCGTTTTATTTTTAATGCTATTTGGATAAATCAAATCCACTTCAAAATAATATCCCCAATCACCTTCATCTGGAATCTTCAGTATGTTTGAAGGGTTGGAGTAATACTCAAGCTCATCTTGATTTAACCAACTAAACTCGGAATGAGGTAGTGGTTTAGACAGTGAACTGCCATATAAATTATTTTGGTCATAGTACTTTAGGTGGATATGATCATCACCTACTGTTTCAGATTTTATATGATGTTTATTTACAAATGTGAAACCACCGCGTATTCCGCGCTCAAATATATTATACATCTCCGGGTCTTGTAAGAGATGAATGGTCTCACCAGTCATTTTAAAGGCTGATTTAAAGGACATGGCTGGTAGACTGACAAAGTGGACAGGATCTAATTTGTCTTCTTCTAATGCCACTCGTCGAAATTCCTGAAAGACATCAGCCAGCAAAATGACATCTAATTCTAAGTAAGCGATCATATAATAGCCAAACGTTTTACAATCAAATTTTAACCATGCCTCTTGAGCATGTTCATAATCTTCTACTGGACAATCTTGACCCGTCAAATCGTTTTGGAATTTGTCAATGGAAGGAACGGTTGTTTCATTTAGTTTAGACATTGAGCTAAAATACGCATAGGGAAAGACTCCTTTGCGAGTGATTATTTCATCCGTTAAGTTTGGATAGTGTTTCTTCAAAGTTTGACTATGGGGAAGAAACTTGAGATTACGAACGAGAGAAGCTAGTGACGCTGACATGAATTGGAGTGAATCTAAAAATTTTACTTCGAAGAAGACTGTCTTATTTTCTTTAGTTTTATCTACTGGTACTTTTGCTGTCATTGCCATGAATTTTTCTCTCGTTTGCGCTATTACATTAAACTGCCACGATTTCATCTGGCTCAACCCTCCTTTTATGAGCATATGACTGTCATAGCCCTTAAAGTTATGAAAAATGACGGGTAGTACACGACGTCTCAACCTAAGTGAAAAGTTACATTTGGAGCAGAGTGCGTTTCTAAATTTACCAGTGATGTGATCATGATCACGCACTTTCTTAATTTTATCGTCATCAAACGTTTTATGACATTTATGGCACGATGTGCAACTTTCAAATTTTTGTTTGTCTTCATCTGACATATGTAGTGACTTACGCTGCAATTGGGAATCATATGATTGTTGAAATTTAGCAGCTTTATAGAGAAATTCTAGAAATTTTGAAATGCAATCTTCACCTTGCCAAGTATGCATTTTGTTTTGTCTATTCCTAAAGTGGTCATGCCATACTTCATAGCAGGATATGGCTGCTGGCTTGTGGATGATATCATCAATGTAGCATTCTATGTCTGCGTAAATGACACGCAGGGGACTTAATTCGTCACCATTATCTCTATGTGAAAATATTTTAACTTTGGGCATGCGTTCCATTTGTAATTTACCTCGCTTGCACCATTCATAGTGAGTTTCAAATTTATCTTTACTCCAAAAGGAGCGGATGCAGCGGTCGCATACAAAATGTTCACCTCTTTTAGAGTGCCCCAAGTGAGTGTACAAGCGAGAGATTTTGGGAATACCACAGTAGTGCCATTCCTCGCTATCATCTTGTTTTACTAATAAGAGGTTGACTACACGTTCATATCAAGTTGAACGTGAATTATAGCGGGCACCCTTCAACCCCTTCTCCCACACGTGAACGACAATTTTAATCTTATTATGTTATTCGAACGTTTCTACATCTTTGATTTTCATGTTGTTACTATCACAACCTTCAAAGTCTAGTTCATCCTCCCACTGTCTATAGCTATAGGTATGATTTCGATTCGCGTTGATATCATTATAGTGAAGGATGGATAGGACTGCATATTTGAAACACTGTGATTTACAATCGACATTGATGACAGCTTTCTTATTATACAACGTTTTTGGTAGTTTAAATGTGCCTCGAGCTGCATGACTTTCTAATAGGGAAATTTGAATATGGCTGAGTCCACACCATCAAAAATGAGAGCGCTGTCGCGTTGATTGAATTTATCTACATTTGATTTTAAACATTGAATGTGAAAATTTAGCCAAGACTCGCAGTCTACAACTTCGGTTGAGGAAGAGGAAGGAACATGAAACTGTATTCTCTCCGTCACTTGACCCGTTTGAAAATCTATCTTAATATATTTTAGTTTAAGGTAGATGAGCGCCTTCATTCTAAAATTGTCTAAATTGTTGAAGAGCGCTTCGATAATGTTAGAATTTTGAAGGAGCCACTCAGGAAAATCTACTATTTGAGTATTGGACTCCATGCAGTAGTCGCGTACTAAATTATTATGTGAAACATTAATGAGGGAGATGGTAGAGGTACCGTTGGTGTAGTGATCATTTGCATGCGTGTGTTGAAGTCTGTGCGAAGATCGCTGAAAGTGACTATCAAAAGAAAGAGGGCACAAATCGCAAGGAAAGGAGATGTCATCGTCAGAATCAACTTCACTTCCGGAGATTGACGCCGCTTTGCGTTGACACACACGTTGTTTGATGTGTCGAAGGAGACTGTGCTTCCTTGTAAACATATGTCCGCAGTCGGCACATTCCCACTCGTTGCCTTGTCGCGAGAGTCCTGAGCTGGAACTCACATCACCTGAAAGAGAAATCATTCTATCATCTCTGTTCAAGTCTCAGTGTATTGTTGCAACCTACTTTGACTCAACAACTCTAAACTTTCCTCGAGAAGGGAGGGTGTTGGTGATGAAGTTGATGCCTGAAATTGAGGAAGATGCTATTAGCCACACGTTTGAGGGAGATGAGTGAAGAAATTTTCAACTTACCATTTCAACGAAATCAAGTTTAAGGTTGATACTTCAACAAGATAGAGACTTCACTCAAATTTGGAATTCACGAGAGAGCAGTTCACTTGTACGCCTCAAATATAGAATTCGCCAGAGAACACTTCACTTATATGTCACAAAGACAGAGTGAAATGACACGAATGTCACTTTACATATATACTTTCATATTCATCATTCATTGGCTGTTCATTCTGATTGGTTGCTTGTTGATACTTAAGAATTAGAAAACATTTCAAAGTTATTATTCACAGTCAACATGACAAGCCCTCCGACAACAACAAACACAAAATTCTCTTCTCCATGCTCAACACCAAAGGCGCTCGTTGCACCAAACGCTCCAACGAAGGGGAAGGTAGAGAAGGTGTACCGACTGGACAAATATCAGAAAGTTGTCATTACCAGCGGACGACGAAGAGAGTGTATGTGAGAAGGAGTGTCCCGACTTAACAGGCGTGAGGTGGAAGTATCTCCAGTACGATACTGACGATGTGATGGAGATCACCAGCACCAAATTCCTCCACCAATTATGGTAATGGTACACCCCTAACTCCCAGCCACGAACTATGGCGGAGTGGGAGTATATCGACAAAGTGAGGCTCGCAGTGGAAGAACGATTAAAGCAAGTGAACTGTTTTTGTTATCTATGTGAAGCCAGACTCTGGGACGATATTGACGATGAAGACCTTTTGAAATACATGCCATAATAAATTTTTATTTCGTATTATCTTTGCTTTCATACTGACTTACTTGAATGGGGCTTCAGTGGATGATTTAACCATGTATACTTTTTCATTTGGAAATAGTAGCACGCTTAGTCTAACTTGTAAATCTTAAAACATTTGATATGGGCGATGATGGTAGCTGAAATAGTGTCAAATAAAATTAAGATGGCTTACACTTCTGATACAGGGATAGCAATCGACTGCGATCCATGTGTAAAGAGCTTGTTAGACTACGGATGGGCTTAAGTGGATGATTTAACCATGTATACTTTTTCATTTGGAAATAGTAGCACGCTTAGTCTAACTTGTATATCTTAAAACATTTCATATGGGCGATGATGGTAGTTGAAATAGTGTCAAATAAAATTAAGATAGCTTACACTTCTGATACAGGGATAGCAATCGACTGCGATCCATGTGTAAAGAGCTTGTTAGACTACGGAAGAGAGAAGTGTGTTATGTTGCGTGTGGCGCGTGAGTGTCCTCCCATTTCATTCCATTCATCAATTCGTCTCATTGATAGAGACAGGTAGAACCACCGAGAACGAACCATCGGCTCTCTTAAGGGCCACCATGGGGCAAGACATGATAGAACCTCCACGCGGTTTGCCCTGGGCAGTCTTCGGACTGGCGAATACTATCATTAAGTTGAATCTGCTATCAGTCAACTTGAACGTTGCAAATGAAGTTCGGTGTAATACTTCCTTTCGACGGGCGTTCCTGTAAAGGGCGGCGGTGAAACCCGTAGCTATGTATACCGCAAGGGACATTCGGCAATGGTCAATCTTGTTTAACCTCTCTGGGTCATGTTTGCAAGTGATTGCCTCTGTCTCAACGTAGTATGCATTCGCGCCAGGGCGACATTTAGCCAACTGTCGAAGGTTGCCTAAAACTTTCCATTGCATACGTTATGAGAACCATGAGTTCTACCTGTCTCTATCAATGAGACGAATTGATGAATGGAATGAAATGGGAGGACACTCACGCGCCACACGCAACATAACACACTTCTCTCTTCCGTAGTCTAACACGCTCTTTACACATGGATCGCAGTCGATTGCTATCCCTGTATCAGAAGTGTAAGCTATCTTAATTTTATTTGACACTATTTCAACTACCATCATCGCCCATATGAAATGTTTTAAGATATACAAGTTAGACTAAGCGTGCTACTATTTCCAAATGAAAAAGTATACATGGTTAAATCATCCACTTAAGCCCATCCGTAGTCTAACAAGCTCTTTACACATGGATCGCAGTCGATTGCTATCCCTGTATCAGAAGTGTAAGCCATCTTAATTTTATTTGACACTATTTCAGCTACCATCATCGCCCATATCAAATGTTTTAAGATTTACAAGCTAGACTAAGCGTGCTACTATTTCCAAATGAAAAAGTATACATGGTTAAATCATCCACTGAAGCCCCATTCAAGTAAGTCAGTATGAAAGCAAAGATAATACGAAATAAAAATTTATTATGGCATGTATTTCAAAAGGTCTTCATCGTCAATATCGTCCCAGAGTCTGGCTTCACATAGATAACAAAAACAGTTCACTTGCTTTAATCGTTCTTCCACTGCGAGCCTCACTTTGTCGATATACTCCCACTCCGCCATAGTTCGTGGCTGGGAGTTAGGGGTGTACCATTACCATAATTGGTGGAGGAATTTGGTGCTGGTGATCTCCATCACATCGTCAGTATCGTACTGGAGATACTTCCACCTCACGCCTGTTAAGTCGGGACACTCCTTCTCACATACACTCTCTTCGTCGTCCGCTGGTAATGACAACTTTCTGATATTGTCCAGTCGGTACACCTTCTCTACCTTCCCCTTCGTTGGAGCGTTTGGTGCAACGAGCGCCTTTGGTGTTGAGCATGGAGAAGAGAATTTTGTGTTTGGTGTTGTCGGAGGGCTTGTCATGTTGACTGTGAATAATAACTTTGAAATGTTTTCTAATTCTTAAGTATCAACAAGCAACCAATCAGAATGAACAGCCAATGAATGATGAATATGAAAGTATATATGTAAAGTGACATTCGTGTCATTTCACTCTGTCTTTGTGACATATAAGTGAAGTGTTCTCTGGCGAATTCTATATTTGAGGCGTACAAGTGAACTGCTCTCTCGTGAATTCCAAATTTGAGTGAAGTCTCTATCTTGTTGAAGTATCAACCTTAAACTTGATTTCGTTGAAATGGTAAGTTGAAAATTTCTTCACTCATCTCCCTCAAACGTGTGGCTAATAGCATCTTCCTCAATTTCAGGCATCAACTTCATCACCAACACCCTCCCTTCTCGAGGAAAGTTTAGAGTTGTTGAGTCAAAGTAGGTTGCAACAATACACTGAGACTTGAACAGAGATGATAGAATGATTTCTCTTTCAGGTGATGTGAGTTCCAGCTCAGGACTCTCGCGACAAGGCAACGAGTGGGAATGTGCCGACTGCGGACATATGTTTACAAGGAAGCACAGTCTCCTTCGACACATCAAACAACGTGTGTGTCAACGCAAAGCGGCGTCAATCTCCGGAAGTGAAGTTGATTCTGACGATGACATCTCCTTTCCTTGCGATTTGTGCCCTCTTTCTTTTGATAGTCACTTTCAGCGATCTTCGCACAGACTTCAACACACGCATGCAAATGATCACTACACCAACGGTACCTCTACCATCTCCCTCATTAATGTTTCACATAATAATTTAGTACGCGACTACTGCATGGAGTCCAATACTCAAATAGTAGATTTTCCTGAGTGGCTCCTTCAAAATTCTAACATTATCGAAGCGCTCTTCAACAATTTAGACAATTTTAGAATGAAGGCGCTCATCTACCTTAAACTAAAATATATTAAGATAGATTTTCAAACGGGTCAAGTGACGGAGAGAATACAGTTTCATGTTCCTTCCTCTTCCTCAACCGAAGTTGTAGACTGCGAGTCTTGGCTAAATTTTCACATTCAATGTTTAAAATCAAATGTAGATAAATTCAATCAACGCGACAGCGCTCTCATTTTTGATGGTGTGGACTCAGCCATATTCAAATTTTCCTATTAGAAAGTCATGCAGCTCGAGGCACATTTAAACTACCAAAAACGTTGTATAATAAGAAAGCTGTCATCAATGTCGATTGTAAATCACAGTGTTTCAAATATGCAGTCCTATCCATCCTTCACTATAATGATATCAACGCGAATCGAAATCATACCTATAGCTATAGACAGTGGGAGGATGAACTAGACTTTGAAGGTTGTGATAGTAACAACATGAAAATCAAAGATGTAGAAACGTTCGAAAAACATAATAAGATTAAAATTGTCGTTCACGTGTGGGAGAAGGGGTTGAAGGGTGCCCGCTATAATTCACGTTCAACTTGATATGAACGTGTAGTCAACCTCTTATTAGTAAAACAAGATGATAGCGAGGAATGGCACTACTGTGGTATTCCCAAAATCTCTCGCTTGTACACTCACTTGGGGCACTCTAAAAGAGGTGAACATTTTGAATGCGACCGCTGCATCCGCTCCTTTTGGAGTAAAGATAAATTTGAAACTCACTATGAATGGTGCAAGCGAGGTAAATTACAAATGGAACGCATGCCCAAAGATAAAATATTTTCACATAGGGATAATGGTGACGAATTAAGTCCCCTGCGTGTCATTTACGCAGACATAGAATGCTACATTGATGATATCATCCACAAGCCAGCAGCCATATCCTGCTATGAAGTATGGCATGACCACTTTAGGAATAGACAAAACAAAATGCATACTTGGCAAGGTGAAGATTGCATTTCAAAATTTCTAGAATTTCTCGATAAAGCTGCTAAATTTCAACAATCATATGATTCCCAATTGCAGCGTAAGTCACTACATATGTCAGATGAAGACAAACAAAAATTTGAAAGTTGCACATCGTGCCATAAATGTCATAAAACGTTTGATGACGATAAAATTAAGAAAGTGCGTGATCATGATCACATCAGTGGTAAATTTAGAAACGCACTCTGCTCCAAATGTAACTTTTCACTTAGGTTGAGACGTCGTGTACTACCCGTCATTTTTCATAACTTTAAGGGCTATGACAGTCATATGCTCATAAAAGGAGGGTTGAGCCAGATGAAATCGTGGCAGTTTAATGTAATAGTGCAAACGAGAGAAAAATTCATGGCAATGACAGCAAAAGTACCAGTAGATAAAACTAAAGAAAATAAGACAGTCTTCTTCGAAGTAAAATTTTTAGATTCACTCCAATTCATGTCAGCGTCACTAGCTTCTCTCGTTCGTAATCTCAAGTTTCTTCCCCATAGTCAAACTTTGAAGAAACACTATCCAAACTTAACGGATGAAATAATCACTCGCAAAGGAGTCTTTCCCTATGCGTATTTTAGCTCAATGTCTAAACTAAATGAAACAACCGTTCCTTCCATGACAAATTCCAAAACGATTTGACGGGTCAAGATTGTCCAGTAGAAGATTATGAACATGCTCAAGAGGCATGGTTAAAATTTGATTGTAAAACGTTTGGCTATTATATGATCGCTTACTTAGAATTAGATGTCATTTTGCTGGCTGATGTCTTTCAGGAATTTCGACGAGTGGCATTAGAAGAAGACAAATTAGATCCTGTCCACTTTGTCAGTCTACCAGCCATGTCCTTTAAATCAGCCTTTAAAATGACTGGTGAGACCATTCATTTCTTACAAGACCTGGAGATGTATAATATATTTGAGCGCGGAATACGCGGTGGTCTCACATTTGTAAATAAACATCATATAAAATCTGAAACAGTAGGTGATGATCATATCCACCTAAAGTACTATGACCAAAATAATTTATATGGCAGTTCACTGTCTAAACCACTACCTCATTCCGAGTTTAGTTGGTTAAATCAAGATGAGCTTGAGTATTACTCCAACCCTTCAAACATACTGAAGATTCCAGATGAAGGTGATTGGGGATATTATTTTGAAGTGGATTTGATTTATCCAAATAGCATTAAAAATAAAACGCTGAAAAAGTGCTGATTTCCCACTCGCACCTGAATCTGGTGAAGTGACTGAAGATATGTTTTCACCATTCATGTCACAATTTCATAATAACTTAACAGAGTGTGGACAGCCAAGGTACAAACCATGCCGCAAACTTTTACTCACCCAATATGATAAGAAAAGTTATCTCGTACACTTCTGCATACTAAAATTCTATTTAGAAATGGGCATGCTTCTAAAGTCAGTTCACCGCATTATCAAATTTAGACAGAAAGCCTTCCTCAAACCCTACATAGATAGTAACAGTCAAAAACGTGCACTCTCCCAAAATAATTTTGAAAAGGATTTTTATAAATATAAGAATAACAGTCTTTTCGGAAAGACCATGGAGGATGTTAGAAAACGTATGAACTACAAACTAGTCGTTGATGAACAAAAATATCACAAATTGACCTCATCACCTCTTTTCATTGATAGAGACATCATCGATGAGGATCTTGTAGGTGTTAAAATGATAAAATCAGAAGTTGAGTTGTGCAAACCCATTTATATTGGGCAAGCCGTTTTAGATTATTCCAAGCTTGAAATGTATCAACTCTTCTACAAAATATTAAAACCATGCCCTCTCGTAAAAGAGGTTCGCTTGCTGGGTGGTGATACAGATAGTTTCTTTTTAGGAATTACCACTCAAAAAGATTTAAATTTTAATGAAGTAGGCAAGTCATTAGAAAAATATTTCGACACATCTAACTACAATCCCACTCATCCACTCTATTCCATACAGAATAAAGCCAAACTTGGTTGTTTTAAGGATGAAACACCAGGAAAGGAAATAGATGAAATGATTCTCCTCCGTCCTAAAATGTATTCCATGAAATTAAAAGAATGTGCAGATAGTATTAAGCGTGCTAAAGGTATATCAAAATCCATTGTTCACAAAATGATATAACAATTTTTGCTGTATACAGATGGAAAATTTTATATGAGAATATTCAGTCTTTTGCGGAGATTGCGTTCCTGCTGTCCAAAAAATTATTTGAGCAGCTTTTAAAAAGCTAAAATTTTCGAACTTATTCCTGTATTTATATACTACCGAAATGACGTCCACTTTATAAAAAATGTGAAACAAGTTGGATATCAAAGGAATGAATATTTGCTAGCAAGCATCATAATTAAGCGGAAATTAAGCTGATGATAAGGAAATCTCATGAGCTTCTTTACAATGCAAGTCCCTGGAAGTCTTCAAGGAAGAGTTGAGATCTTGAAAGCTTCTTGGCTGAGATTATGATCTTATGATTCACAAAGCGTCTTTTCTTGAATCTGAATAGTGCTGAATAGTAATGTTGACCCTTTTAAAGATCATTTTCCTTATAATGATGCTTTTGCTCTTTCAGTGGCTGACTGGCAGCTTTGTGATATGATCACGCTCAAGAAAATAATCTTATTATAGCAAGGCATGAGCTTAAGCAATGGTAAGCCCTCGAATTGCTAATATAATAAACCATATTAATAATATTCGCAAGGTTGTCATGATATAGAGGATTTGTAAATTACTTTTCTTTCTTCTGTATTGCTGCCATAATAAGTCAAATTCGGGCATTTCTACAAAAAATCAGAAATTCGTATATCTCACATGTGGTACTGGGTTCCGTGTCAAGTTCATTTTATGAAATCTAAAGTGTATGCACATAGGGGATTTAATAAATGCTGAGTTACCACTCTACCTAAATAAACTTAATCTATGATCCGATGTCTATGGTTAGTGACATGATCACTCTTAAGAAAATAGTCTTTTTAATTGATGAGTAGCAGAGCAAAAATAGGCCATCGAATTGCTAATTCAACAAACTATCTCACCTCTCCAGGGTTCATGACACATAGGATGCTTAATTTCGATTATTCCTTCTGCAATGCTATCATGATCAGTCAAATCCAAACATAATGTATTATGATAATGATAATAACAATGGATGATAATGTGTTATCCATTGTCTTTGGTCAAATCAGTACAGATTTCTCCAAAAGTGTAGAAATTTGCATATCTCACATGCGGTAATGGGTCTCAACTCGATTTCATCTAATACAGTCGAAACTGTCTACATTGTCTTTGGGTGTCGAACCATTGTCTTTGGTCTACACATTGGGGATTTAATTGATCCTTAGTTGCTACTCTATAAAAGGGCACACCGATTTCTGTAAATCATAGAGTATAGGGATATATAGGTAGAGTGTCGACTCAAAAAAGTAGGGCCTATCTGTATACAGTGAAATTTTTTTATCAAAAGATTCAGTTTCTTGCGGAGATTACGTTCCCGTGGTCCAAAAAATTATTTCAGCAGTTTTAAAAAAGTCAAAATTTTGCCAATTTACACACTACCGAGATGACGTCCCTAAATAGGGGCCTAAGTAGTATGAAACAAGTTGGATATCAAAAGGAGTGAATATTTGCCAAGAAACATCCTAACTAAGCGGAAGTTAGCTGATTATCAAGGGAGTTTCATGGTCCGTATTATAATGGAAGGTTTCATGAAAAAGTCGCGATATTATTCTTACTTTCTTGGCTGAAATTTCAAGTCATAGATTTGTATGTAGGTAGAGTGTCGACCGTAGAGTAAGTACATTAGGTTGAGTGGTAACTCCGCATTTATTAAATCCCCAATGAGTACATACACCTTCGATTTTATTAAATGCATGAACTCAAGGGGGACACAATTGGTAATTTTTGCCAAATGTGAGATATGCAAATTTTTGCAGTTCTGAAGAAATCACCACGGAATTGAATGATCATGACTAATGCAAATGATGGCATTTTACAGATTCTCTTTGTCATGACAGCCTTGGAGATCTGATGTTTGTTAAATTAGCAATTCGATGGGTTCCTACTACTTTTATGCTCAACTTCAAGAGTATTTCCTTAAGCGTGATCGCATCACACAGGTAGTGATGCAAATGGAAAATTTTCTATTTTTTTCAAAATTTTCCGGAAAATTTTGAAATTAATTTTTCGGTGATTGACGTTTTTGCCTTCGCTTTGGAGACTTATTATAGTCGCTTGAAAAGACTATATGTAATATTCAAAGACCGAAAACTTCTCTATCATCCCTGCATGTCAACTTTTGGAACCAACTGCACCCCTTCCATGTCTATTTCAGATCTTTCCAAATTAATTTCAGATTTCTCTAATTAAATTTCAGATATCTGTCAGAAACTCAACTTTAAAAGTATCTCAAATTCAACCGGAGAATCTCCAATTTATCTGGAAAAGTCTGAAATTCATTTAAGTAGATCTGAAATCGATTTGGAACTATCTGAACCATAGAAGTAGATAACAGTACACTAGAATGGAAGTTTGATATCTTGCCTATGTACAATGATGGCACATGAAAAATCTATGGCTTGTAGATCATTTTCGATCTAAAACATTATATCATAGTCAAACTAATCGCCAAGCTGGTTGTGAAAGTTGTTGACAGCAAATTGCAGGATTTTCTTTAAGAGAATTTTAAGTTAGATGGTGGTATTGTTTTATATGAATTGGCCTACTATTCCATGGACTAATATACTGTGTCTACTTGTAGCAGTGATTAACAACTATTCTGCAATAATTCAACACTGGAATACGAATTGAAATTTGGTTCACAGAGTCATAATCGAAAGTAGTCGGTGCACTGATTGTAAGAATATCTTAAGAATTCAAAGATAAAAATTCTAATTATTGGATAATTTTTCCTTCTAACGGTCAAGAAACCTAGCGCTCTTCTGGAATGAGCACATCGAAAGCTTCTTTAGCGACAGACATTTATCAGATAAATAAAATATCGTTGGAACTTTTCAATTAATCACTAGATGATTTATATGACATGGTGTGACTATATTTTGAAGGCTCATATTCGAATGCATGCAAAGGTTTTGAAAACTGTTCAAATATAATGAACAGGGAATCCTTCAAAGTAAAATGAATACTGTAAGATTTCTTGGCCTTTGATTTCGAGCTGGAGCAATGCATGCTCTGTAAATTGACATTGCAAGTTGCATATGTGTCTGAATACTCTTGATTGATTATAGGAGCGATATTTCAAAATGATGACCATACAGAGCGCTTTAAAGGATTTCCTTCTTTGTCATCCTGTCGCTGCACTATTTTGTAATTTCACTATTGCTTTTGCATACATCATCTTTGGACAAGGGGCAACAATCCAGATCACAAATTGACTTGATGATTGAAAATGCCAACCAGAAATCAAGAAAGCCAGTTCGCAAAGTTTGCTTTTTACCCCAACTAAGTTCCCCCGGAGTGTGCCATAATTTTCATGCAATTTCCATTCTAGAACTTTCTATGGTATTGTTAATTTCTATGATCTGAACCATCTGAACTAGAAATGGAAGATGTGTAGTTTGTTCTCAACGAAGATATCGGACAATATGCCAGAAGTTAGAAGCTATCATAGATATTCTTCTCCTCATCACGGATATCTTTAGTTTTCAAATATTTCACGAGTTTACAGTCTTTATATATCTTCCGTATGGTCGCCCATGTATAATGCTGTGGTGGACTGTGTGCTTGTGCTTCACATGTTCATCAACACATGGAGAATTTGTATCATTACAATCAAGGATGCAAAGCTTAACTTTCAAGCTATAGACAAACTCCCAAATGAAGTGCATTATTTTTGCTCCAGATCTTTCTCAATGCATAAAATTATACCCTATTGTAAAGGAAAAAAATTCATGTGACCCAAAAGATGTCTGTGTTATAGTATTAAAATATGCCAACAAGTTACCACAAGCCAGGCAAATGAATGCTCAAAAATCCGCGGACTAGACTCGTGTTGCTACGATCGTTTTAATCGAAATGATATGATGAAATCAAGAGTTTTAGTACAATTCTATTGATGTGTATGTGCCTCGGCTGTGCATGGTATAAAACGCAAAAATTATGTCACAAAAATTCAAAATTTTCCATCTTTCAGGATGGTTTTATTCGAAATAATGATCAAAATCAGCAGTTTTATACCCATTCTATTGGTGTGAGCTGCCTCGGCTGTGGAAGCGGTAGGGTGTATCACAAAAAATCAGAACTTTCAAAATTTTCCAAAATTTTCCGATTTTTTCCAATATTTTCCAAAATTTTCCATGGAAAATTTTGATTCAAAATTTTCATCACTAATCACATTCACAGGCAACTTGCCACTGGTAGAGAAAAATCACAATCAAAGACAATGATTTCAATTAACTTTGAAAGATGTAAATGGGTCCACATCATTATTCATATTCAAGAAATAAAAGATAAGTCAAGTGAATCACATAATCATGCCGGTGAAAATTGATTTAAAAATTTGAAATTTCAGCGAAGAAAGCACGAATAATATCGCGACTTTTTCATGAAGACTTCCATTATAATAATGATCATGAAATTACCTTCATCATCAGCTTGCGCTTGGTTAAGATGCTTAGCAAATGTTCATTCCTTTTGATATCCAACTTGTTTCATAGGAAGCTAGGTCATCTCGATCGTATATAAATTGGCAAAATTTTAACTTTTTTAAAACTGCTCAAATAGTTTTTGGACCACGGGAGCGTAATCTCCGCAAAAACTGAGTCTTTTCATATAACAATTTTTGCTGTATACAGATGGAAAATTTTATATGAGAATATTCAGTCTTTTGCGGAGATTGCGTTCCTGCTGTCCAAAAAATTATTTGAGCAGTTTTGAAAAAGCGATTTTTTGCCAGTATAAATACCACCGACATGACGCTCCATTATAAGTAGTATGAAACAAGTTGGATATCAAAAGGAATGAATATTCGCAAACAAGCATCGTAACTAAGAGGAAATTTATGCTGATGATCAAGGAAATCCAATGAACGGCATTATAATGGAAGTCTTCATGAAAAAGCCGAAATTTTATTGTGCTGTCGTGGCTGAAATTTCATGTTTTTAATTCAGTTTTCATTGTCATGAATTTATGATTCACTAAATTAATGCTTCCTTTCATGAATCTGAATGGTGATGTGGACATCTTTACATCTTTCAAGGTTAATTGAAATCATTGTCTTTATGTTATTTTTCTCTACCAGTTGCAGGAATTGCTTATGATGTGATCACGCTTAAGAAGATTCTCTTGAGGCTCAGCATGAAAGCAATAGCAGGTCATCGAGTTGCTAATTTAACAAACATTGCCTCTCCAAGGCTGCAATCACACGGACTATCTGTAAAATAATAACATTTCCTTCTGCATTTTACCATCATGATTATACTCCATGATTATGATCAGTCAATTCCGTTGCAATTTCTTCAAAACTACCTAAATGTGCATACTCACATTTGGAAGCAATTCCGACTGCCTCCCCCTCGAGTTCATCTAACAAAATCGAAGGTGTATACACATTTGGGATTTAATAAATGCGGAGTTAGCACTCTACATGACATACCAAGACCAAAGACAACAGGCTGTCTTTGCTATAGGATGCATTCAATAATTTGGACAAGATGCCTGCCTAACTGAGGCTCAATCTCCGTTTTATTGGAACATTTGCTTGTAAATTTTCTTTATTTTTGACATCTAATCAGCTTGATGAAGGTCTGAGACTCTAAGTAGCATGTAAGCACAGGAATAATTCTAACTTTTTAAAAATTGGTCAAATTTTTATTCAGATCACAAGAACGTAGTATCAACAGAAAAACTGAATCTCTTGATGTAGAATTCTAACTGCCTGATGACATCTATTTGAGTCGACACTTTGCCAACTTCATACTTACTGTATGTGCCAACCAAAATACAATGGCTGCTACTGCTCCGTCTATATTTGAAGCTTTTAATACGTTAAGTTTATAACAAAATAACCTCATGCAGTATTTAAATTAAAAGAACTGTCATCTGTTATAATATATCCGTTGTTGAAATCTTTTTGACCGGTTAAGCGTAATTGTCGACAATATAAACTATTATTTGTTCAATATTGGATGTGTCAATTGTGTCGTGAAAATACAGTGTTGACAGGGTAGTCTCCAGCCTATTTCTTTACTGATAGAACGTTAAGTGATGAACCTTCGAATGATTGTTAAAGATTATCTGTTAATAATGCCTGTCTGCTACTACATGGAGTGTTTGATCATCGGTTTAGGTTGGTCCTTCGTTTTTAAATGATGATTGTGATCACTAAAAAGGCGAAATTTCTTAGAAAATTGTGCAGTATATGGCAAAACGAGGGAAAGTGAACCAAATTCTGTGAACATCACATATAATTGGTTTTTGTGCTTGTTTACTGCCCAATTATGTCCCTGTTTCCTCAGGTTTAGGGGTTGGACGATCTTTCATGTCGATTCTGGTGGAGAATTGCACTTCTCCGAGTTGCAAGGTCTGCGCAGTGTGTCGGTTGAGGTGCAGATATCGTAGATGCTTCTCCACTTTATATACCTATCCATTTCTTCCTTTGACCTCCACGGATGTTCTGACCGGGTACTTGTAGAAGCCGAGCCTTTTCTGTACAGCTGGAATCAATCATAAATTCTAAGTTCCCGATCCATCACATTTTTACGCAGCTCAATCGGCAAATCTGCGATTCCCAATGCTTAGGCCATCCATAACTCACTCAACAATTTAACTCCAACAATTTTTCCTCGTGTTTCGAGTGTTGGACGTCGACAAACGTTGGTCCGATCGGATGGCGGATCTCCACGCGTTCCGATTTTGAATGCCGATGCGCTCAAGGTTCAACTCCTTAAAGTCGACTCAGACGTTGTCGCACCACCTTTTCTTCGGTCATCCCCTTGGTTTGCGTCCTTCTACCTCTATAGTCATTGCCTTCTTTGGCCAGCAATCCTTATGCATTCTTTGCACATGACCATGCCAGCGGATTCTTCACCATCGAGTGACAGCTTCCAATGGATGGATGCCAAGCCGTCTTCTGAGATCCTCAGTAGGAAGGAGATCAGCTAGCTTTTTGGAATAGATCCATCTGATCATCGCGCTGTCACTGCGGCTTAAACGATTGAGGTCCTCCATGGTGATTGGCCACGTCTCACAGGCATAAGTCATTACACTTCGCACGCACATGTTGAAAACATTCCCTCGACTTCGGAAGGGAATGCTGCTGTTCGCAAGAATGGGAAGGAGCTCTCGAAAATTCTTCCATGCACACACAAGTCTTGTCGTCACAGCGTCACTGCAGCCACCCGCTTGACCAAGCATGTCTCCGAGATAACGAAACTGGAGTAAGTTCATACTGATCCTGGCCAGTCTGAACGGGTAGTTTTTACTGGCGCGGGAGGGACATCACCTTATCATCTTTTACATTTGAGTCTGGGATCAGCTCTCAATGCTCCTGCAATCCCTGAGCATTTGTGATGGATTCATCTCTTGCAGCCGACACAGCAGATCGAGTTTCTACCCTCGCCCGCCTGCATACGCCACACGGAAATCTGCCAGTGTCCTTTGGTGCTCTATCGTTCTGGTATTTGCAGTGCATGACCTTGGTCTTGTTCAGGTTAACCCGGAGACCATGTGACCCAAAGCTATCTTTCCAGGCACCGTATCTTTGCTCAAGGCACTCCAGTGAATCCGCTGAAATAACTTAAACATCAGCTTACAGGAGCTCATGCGGACAACCTGTTCGAAAATGCGCGAGAGAGGGGCTCATAACCGATCCCTGATGTACGCCTACTGTAACCTCGAATTCAGAACTGAGACCACCCCTCATTTTTGCCTTCGATCTTGTGTGTCGGTACATGGCCTGAACAGTCCGAATGATCCATTTCTCAACACCAACTACCCTTATTGCCCACCACAACACTTCCCTCGGTACCCGATCAAACGCTTTCTCCAGGTAAACAAAAATGAAATACAGCTCCTTTCGCTTCTCAATAAACTTTTCCTGTATCGGTCGCAGAATGAAAATTGTATCGGTTACCGCTCGTCCCGGCATGAAGCCGAACTGCATTGAGTAAATTGGCACCTGCTCTCTGATGAATGGCTCAAGCACTCTTTCCAGAACTTTCAGGACTTGATCCTGCAGCTTAAGGCCTCTGTAGTTTCCTGTTTCCATGGCATCACCTTTACCTTTGTAGCAGTTAATGATGAACGACAGATTCCAATCTTTCGGCATTTGTTCCTCTCGGATACAGGCATTTAAAAGCTTGGCTACCAAATCGACAGCAGCATCTCCTCCAGCGCGGAGCATTTCCACTACCACACCCGATGGTCCAGCAGCTTTCCTATCCCACATGCCCTAAACAGCTCATTTGATCCTGGCAGTATCAATCCAAGGAGGAGGACCTGTAGTCGATGGAACACATGTAAGTAGATTGTTATCCCATCCCAAGGGAACTCAACATTCAGCAACGTATCATAATAGCTCTTCCATGCTGCTAGCTTGTCAGCATCAGAATATGCGATGACATTTTCTCTTTTAATAAACTTTTCGCCAATAACATCTTGATTTTCTTCCTTTGTCTTGCGGGCAAGCTTGAACACTTGATTCTTCTTCTGAACCGTAGACATTTCGCTGAACAGCTCTCGGACGTTCTTTTTGGCGCAGTAGATTGCAGATTTAGCGACCCGTTTAGCCTCGGTGTACGCTTCTCTACTTCCACCCTTTTGCCACTCCTTCCTCTTAACATTCAAGTCTGCCAGTTTTGCTTCTCACATACCTGACATTGGTAGCGTCCTGGTAATCAGTAAATTTTCTTGGCAAATTTGAAGATGCAGTTCTTCAGCTTATTTCTTCACTGAAATTGAGTGATGAACTGTCAGCTGATTGTTAAAACTAATCTGTTTATCGTGTTTGTCTGCTGCTCCATGTATTTTTTGATCTGATGATTGCGATTTCTAAAAAAGTGATTTTTTTGAGAAACGTACGCAGTATAAGGCCAAACAGGGGAATGTGAACCAAATTCTGTAAACATATAATCACTTACAATAGGTTTAATGGGCGCTAAGTTAATTACACTCTGTGGAAATCGGTGTCAACATACTGTGTTAAAGCATGCAAAATATTTGGCACTACCAATGAGTTATGAGATCATCCAGAAATTTAATTCCGAGATTTCCGCGCTAAAGGAATTTCATGCACAGTTGCAGCAATTATTTGGGTAGGCCTATGTGTTGCATGAATTATGCATGAAGAATCAACAACTTATGAATCAAAATTGCTGTGATAGTGCATAGTTTGAATTTTTAGTGGTAACATTTGCCTTTGAGTGTCTTATTGCTGCCACTTGGTGGTAACAACGTCAAATGGTTAAACACTTAGGTAAGTCAGTGTCAAGAGCCTATTGCAAGGTGGCAGATTATCTTTTCCTTGAAGACTTAGGGCTTCAAGTTTTACAGAGATACATCGCGATTGACTTTCGTTCAAATACTCTGTCACAAAATGTGATGTAAAGCCATTTCAAGTTCGAGTTGCTTGAGGTCGGTGTTTCAGCATACTTCAAATAACACGATAATTTGGTTCTCAAATATTTTTTGTCCCATACAAAAGCTCCATGAATTCCTACAAATCTGTCAAGAAACTCTTGAGGTCACTCTGCGACTTCCATAACGCGAACCACTAGTGTACTTTTCATCTTACATTCTTTGTCATAATCAAAGTGTTAATTTATCCGACATGACAATGATCCGGAAATTTGATTCTCTTTTTTATCGGTCCTCGAGAATCACAAAAAATGTAATAAAATCGAGGAGTTTTCGGTGTCGCATATTTTCTATCTTGAAAATGCACATAGGCTCTATAACAAGTTTCCAAAATAATTTTTGTCAATTACTTTGGTATTCAATGGAAAACTAGTAAAATTTGATGCGCAATAGCTTTATTGAAAGAGAACTATAAAAGTCGATACAGCATATGCGAAACAGATGCATTAGCAGATTCCCCTTTATCAAAAATAAAGACAGTATCAAAGAAGCACTTCACATTTACTCATAGGACATTTCTTGGAATTTTGCACCTAAGAAGTTATCGATTTCTCCAAAGGCAGTGCGCTGTCAGAGCAGTACATTTGAGCATCCTCGTTTTGTCCGGCAGTCTGCCAATTGTGCCTGGCGTTTATTTAATTACTTTTGTGATTCCTCACCCTTCATCTCCTTTATACTGGCGACATCAATGCGCAACCGTTTTTCACCTTCGGTATTGCTGAAGGTTGCCGGTTTAAGTATCATGACTTAATTTGTTGTCCGCAAAGCCCATGATCGGAGTAGGTTTACCATTTCTTTCGCTAGTAAGAAATCTTCAAGTACGTAATTCCAGACTTGATTGAGCTAAAAATCAGCATCTTTTGTCACATCCTAATTTTCGGAAAGCAATAATAGGAGTTTTGCATTAAGTGAATAATGCCTGCGACTTTCCAATCACTGTCCGTTACTTCAATCTGAATTCACGAAGCAATATATAGTACAGGCTAATGTATTTTGACATCTAAATTCGTCACTCGAGATTATATAAGTACACGCAACACAAGTAAAGGAGTACTATAGACTTTTAAGTTGACCTACTATAAGCAAATTCGACTAGCTCATGTTGAGCAACCGACGTCATCAGCCACTTTCAATGTATATGCATCCTAAATGTTGGAAATTAATTGAATTTTTCGAATGCGCATGAAATTGGCTCAGAAAGCTTATTTGCTCTCAGGAAAGGAGAATTCCTTAGACATTATGGAAAGTGCTTTCCTTGTTTGAGGTAAAAATCGTGTTATCAAGAATTAGTGTAACTGTAGGAATGACACAGATCAGCTTGTTAAACTTTCATAAGTGCCGCGAGACTAGTGTTTTTCACTAAGTAATTTTGTCAAAGATCTGACATGGGGAGTTCCCTAACAGATAATTTCATAAGTGCTGCAAGCACATTTCTTTAACATTGGGAAACAAAAATCATTTCCCCATTTCGGTCATTATTAAACTTGAATTGCTACGGAAATTTGATATCCCAGCCATACTAATATAATGATAGTTCAGACGTTGTATTCATCGACCATTTTTGCCCGATATCGAACTTTTGTCATACAAACAATGTCTGCCTCTACTACTTCCTGTGTGATGTCATTAGTTGACAATTCACTTTTACTTCAACGAATGCATTTTTTGTTGCTAGATTATTTTAAGACGAAATCTCAGAATTTGAGCGGTCAGTGTGATGTTTCTGTTTCACTTTGCGTGATATATTGTTTGAAATGGCAATTGAAAATATTAAATAACAACAATTTCTGTTCATTTCAGAATACAAAGACTATATTCCAGAATATATGTTACTATGACGTAGTTTTCAATGTCTTCGATTGGAAAGGAAGTTGTGTGATGTGTGCGAGTCTCTGCGGGATACTAAGTTTGAGAAACACTTGGGAAATCTCACTTCGTTTGGTCAATAATATAAGCTTTGATCGGTGCATGTTAGACAGTTTGAATTTCTCCACAGCGATGAGCCTGAGCCTGCTATGAATAGGCAAAACTTCTCTTCTTCTTCGTACCTGATTTATCATCATACTCATTCATTTTAATCGAAAATACCATTTTCTACCAAAATCAACGACTTATATTTTGACCACACTTCAAAATGCACGATAGCTTATTTGAAGGCTGATGACAAAACCTATTGAATGATGTGACGTTGATGTACAAGTTTGCAGGTCATGAGGATGAAATAAAATATGACATAGCTTGATACAATTCCTTGATGCTATATTCCCTTGAATTTCGTAGTTGTCAGGATTTTTTATTACGCAGTTGCTAGGGGAAGGTGCTACAAATGAATAATACATTTTCATTACAGAACTTCAAGTATGTCTGGATTTCAAGACCTGTTATCACGGATGAGGTCTGGCATCGACAAGCGACGTCGTTCAAGGAGCAGCTACCAAATTCCTGTGAATGTGTTGCTTTCCAGACCAGTGATCGTCAACGTCTATGACATGGTACGTAATTTGAGCACAACATGTTCTTCTAACTAGGGACACACCGGATTTGAAATCTATAGTTACTGTCGGATTTGAGGAATAAAGCAAATTTTGGCACAAATGCACTTCATATCCTAGTATAACCAAGTTGTATAGAAATTCTTGCCCGATATCGAACTTTTTTCTTACAAACAATGTCTGTTTCTGCTACTTCCTTCGTGATGCCATCTCTTACACACCTGGAAGATTTTAGGTAGCGTGATCCCGCTGTGTTAGCTAGATCTGATATTTTGATTGGAAGCAGACCTGTCCTCTTATCATCTGAATTGGCAGACTGCTGAATAGAATCTTTTCAATATATAAGTGATAAACATAATTTTGAACAGAACTACTTACTCGCCAATTCACTCCACATGAGGAGAGGAGAACCGTTGTTTGTCCTCCTAGCAAGTATTTTTAAATTTTTAGACATTTTAGGATAGGTATGATAATTTTCTTTTAAATCATATTTTGCACCTTTTAGAAAATTAACTAGTCGTTAGCTTGTTTTTTTCAATTTTGTTACCTTGACGCACTTTGCTGCGTTGAATTGAAGAGAGAGCTCCACTACTTGCTCTAGTGTTTACCACAATCTACGATTTCGGCTGTAGGATCGTTTGTTTAGGCTACATGACTGCACCGAATGAGACGCAGGAGAGCATGCTGTAATCTAAATTAAAATTGATGATGGAGGATAGGCATGTTGTGAATGCAGTACCGAACATTATATTATATTATATTGTATAACAACAAGTTCTTTGAAGATCTCCGACCCTAATTGCCATCTGGTCAAGTATGCTGATGATTCTACCATATGTTGTCCTCTATTTAAAAACTCCAACAACTCCCACGTCACTCAATTTCATGAGTTCGTTCTTGGTTGGAGCAATGCGATGAATCTTGGGATCAATTCAACGAAATGCAAGTCCATGACAACCTCGAAGAATCATGATGCATTGTACAGGCCGGCCATAAAGTCACGCAGGATGTTCAAAACACCCTGTTCCCAGGCATTCTCACCTATACAAATCCAAATACTGTGAATATATTCTCCTTATCATGGCAAATTGTCTGGTATCTCGCGATACCCCCTTGTACAAAGAATTTTGATAAAGATCTGCCTCAAAACAAGTACTGTATTTACGTCACTCAATCTATCTTCTAAGATATAATTCAACTCTTTATTCAAGAAATAGTGTTCCAGAGCAAGTTTTTATAAGAAAAACAACTTGTATTCTATTCGAAATATTGATTGATAGCGTTAACAAATAAATGTAGTCAAACAAAATGTGTACAGTCTATGAATTCTCAATATGACGACCTTGGTTACGTTTCAATTCTTCAAGACGAACCAGAATATTCTCACAGCTTCTGCGCAATTCTGACGGGGAAATGGAGCTCATTTCTTCACAAATTGCCTCTCTAAGCTCATCCAATGTCGTCGGACACCTTTGATACACTCTGTGCTTTAGAGCACCCCAAAACCAGAAATCCGCCGGTGACAGATCAGGCGATCGTGGAGACCATGGACGATCAAAGCATCGGCTGATAATTCTTGTCCCAAACTGCTGCCGAAGATAATCAGCCACGCACCTCTTTATGTGAGGAGGCGCTCCATCCTGTTGGAAAGTCGTCTTAGAGAGAATTCGCCTTTGTTTCAGCAATGGAACAACAGGACTCTGGAGCATATCAAGATAGGAATCACCGTCAATACTGCCATCAAAGAAGAACTGTGGTAAAATCATTGTTGACGTAAAGCCTCCCCAAACAGTAATCTTTTCTGGGTGTAGAGATGATGAGACAGTCACATGCGGATTAGAAGCGGCCCAAATAACACAATTTCTGGTAAACACACAACCATTCAAATAGAAATGAGCTTCATCAGTCCACAAGATCGAATCAAAGAACCTTGGGTCACGCTCACACATCTCTGTGAAGAGGTTTGCGAATTGTAAACGCTTTTCATAGTCAGTTTCCTTAAGTTCTTGGACCCTTTGGATGTGATATGGTCGAAGATGTAATCTCTCATGCAAAATTTTCTTGACAATCGATTGCGGTACTTGAGTGCTGGCTGCGACTCTTGTAGAGCTACACACCCCTAGCGAGTGTCGCTTCTTCAAATCCGTCAAAGTTTCTTCAACTTTCTGAACTGTGGCATCGGAAACTCTTGGGCGTCCACATCGGGGCTCATCTTCAACACTGCCGGTAGTTTCGAAACGTTGGATGAGACGTGAAACTGTCGTTTCACAACAAGGAGGATTCCTGATACCAGTTTCATTTCGAAAAAGTCGTAATGCTTGTTTTGGAGAGCAATTGGATTGATAATAAAATTTCACTAACTTTATACGGGTCGGTAAATCCATTCTTTTGTTTACACGTGTGTTCGATCGGTTCTTCGCCGCAAGTGATGACTATTCAATCTGACTTTCACTGACTTGATTTCGCAGTGAATAATTAAATCAGTTCAACACAATTCACAAAAATGACAGTTGGATCAGATGCTAGAACTTTAATTGAATAAGAATGAAGAGTTGAATTATATCTTAGAAGATAGATTGAGTGACGTAAATACAGTGCTTGTTTTGAGGCAGATCTTTATCAAATTTCTTTGTACAAGGGGGTATCGCGAGATACCAGACAATTTGCCATGATAAGGAGAATATATTCACAGTGTTTGGATTTGTATAGGTGAGAATGCCTGGGAACAGGGTGTTTTGAACATCCTGCGTGACTTTATGGCCGGCCTGTATGTTCGTCTGCCAGATGTTAAAGAAGTTCGAAACATGTGTATTCTGGGAGTCTATCTAAATGAGAAGTTCACCTGGTCTACTCATATCGACTACGTAATTCGCAGTGCTTCACGTCGATTTTTCATTTTGCGGACTTTAAGGCCTCTCGTGTCCAATGAATTTTTGAAAGAAGTTTATTTTGCGCAAGTCAGATCCTTGATGGAATACTGCTGTCCGGTTTTTATCGGGTTATCAGCCACCGATCAATTCAAGCTGGACCAACTGCAGAGGCGATTTCATCGACTTCTCTGCGGCTCAGAGTGTAATTGCAGGTCCCTACCCTCATTGTCCGACCGAAGACACGATCAGGCTCTTAAAGTTTTGAACAACATGTTCTGTGAGGATCACATACTACATGACCTTCTTCCCCCTGTTTCGTCATCTGGCCGATTCCTCCTGCCGAAGCGACGGACGATTAAGCGCAGTATGCCATTCATTCCCTACATTTGTGCTTTCTACAATTTGAACTTTAAGCGATGTTGATTTTTCTTTGAATATGCACTTTGTAACGATCGATTGCTATTTCCTTGAATATAAGCACTTATTATTATTATTATTATTCTCCGGCAAGCGATTCTAGTGTTTCACACCATCTGACACGTGAAAACATTTTGACGTCTAATGGTAACACGGCACTTACTCAATTAGCAAGATTTTAGTGATGCTAGTTTTGATGCATATAATTTCTTGACGATTTAATTTATTGCTCATTTTTATGCATGAGATTCTTCTCTAAAGATTGTCTTTTAAAACGTACTTTGATGTTTCATCACATGGGTATTAAAATGCCTTTTGTAGTAAATTAGCGCATAAACCGTCAGTCGCTAGTAATCAGAAAGGGATATACCGTTATTTTCTCGTATATATCCCTCGGATTATGCGGGCTTATTACGATTTAAGTGCGGATTCTTTTCGAGGGTGTGCTGAGCTGTATGTATCAATTTTTGACTTAGTGATTAGTCATGTGTACACTGCTGATGAGTCGGAATACGAAAGCCAAGCAACTGAAAAAAGAGAAAGACTGACGAGGAACTTGAGGCACAAGAATTACATGAAGTAAAAGCAGAATCTTATGTTGTGTGACGATACAGTATTGACCATTTTGTATTTATCTATCGGCTTGTATCGATTTCTATGAGTATTAAGAGCAATAATCAAGTCTATCATTTTTTATCATTCTGATTAAAAGTGAAGTCCCTTTTTAACAAGCAACTTTGTTTTATAATCTGCATGTATTTACATGTAAACCTATGATCTACATATAAAAATCTACTTGTGTTGTGCTGATTTTTTAAAGTTCAAGAAGTTGGTTATATTGCATTAATAATTGATATTGTATAATTAGGGAATTCGAGACTCATTTATGCTACCCTTGATTTCGATTCATTTCTCTATCACACTGTGCTTACAGTCTTGTGGTTTCCGTGGCACAGAGGCTAAGCGCTTGGCTTAGGGATCTCTCGGTCCAATGGTCGAGCCACGTAGGTGTCATTGGAATTCGGCAGGAAGGCATCCAGGCTTGCAGATCGTTACGTTCCAGAAAAAAGTATGACTATATCAGCAGCGTCGAAGCCCCCAGGATGGAGAGTATTGACGTTGAACCATCACTGTCTATACAGACTTGAAATATATTGATTCAAGTTCATTAGTTTGCAATTCTATGTTGTAGGCACGCGTGAATTCGTACATGTTTCGTGTGGGATTGGGTGTGTATCACACTGGCGTCCAAATAGAGGATTTCGAGTTTTCATACCGTGGGCATCCCTATCCCTGGACTGGTGTGGTCGAAACTCCTCCGAAAGATTGTGACCAAGAAGAAAATATAACTTTCAAGTAAGTGTTTGTATATGAAAATGTAGGTCTAATGAGAGGTGTCGAAATTTGCACTGAAAAGTGATTGAGGATGTCATAGTTAAAAAAAACATTTGTGATGATGACATTCAAGTCAGTGATTTAATGGCAGACGTAGAGCATTTTACTTGTCGTTAATCGTTAGCAATATTCGGTGTGGCTATTGAGAGTGCTATGCTTTAGAAATTGATTTCAATTTATTTGCAATCATAAGCATAACGAGTACCTATATCTAAACGGCGAGGGAATATACTCATACTTCCATGTGGTAACATACGTCATCACGAACGCATATGCTACCGTCATCCTCTACTTAGACGGCATGATTGTTAGGGTCAAAGGTGGCAATGATAATATTTCCAATTTTTTACCACCCAATATTTCCTTTGATTCCTGAGAAAGCCAGTGGCAATTGCAAATATTATAACTTACATCAGGAACGGCCTCACTACAACTTATGTATGGCAGTGATAATATCGCTTGAAATACCCGACTAAAATATATCTTTTTATGAATTATTCAGATGGAGTTATTGGACCAAAGTCAATTACAGATGCATTCCAAAGATTTGTGTTGGATTTGAAGCTGAAATATTATTTACACTGAAAATGTGAATTTGATAAGAATTATCGAATTATCGAATCACTCACTCAGTTACACATTGACAAGACTTTCACTTCCGATAAAACTTTGTGTAAATACTTGGAAACTAACCGGGATCAAGCATTGTACGTTATCAGTAATCATAATCTTGAAGAGCCACCTAACTCAGCCAACTGATGTACTAGTACGAAAACCATGAATTTTCGCTACATAGTGACATTATTTTCGGTCGGAAGCATTGTTTCTGCAATGTTCTCATGTAATTTACTAAATTTCATCGTTGATTTATACTTTCATAAGTGTACATTATAATGCACTGCATACACTGTGGCAGTGTGTACCTACCATAGTAGATGGTAGCATAGCTCATTTGCTCAACGGCCGTGCTTCGGTGCTAAAGTGTAGAAGGTTCAGGGTTCGAGTCTGTCCGCCTTGGGTGGTACCACTACTCTCAGTATAGTTTCCTAGCCCTAAGTTAGTAAGAATTACAAATGTGCGAAGGTTGCCCACACCCTCAGCTTACTAGTTTGGCTTCGCGTCTTTTGAGGAGTAGGGATGAGTGATGAAGAGGTACGTGTTAATTAATAAAGCTATGTATGCGCTTGTAATAACCGAACGAGTTGTATCTCATATTCTACAAAAGGTTCATTAAGCTTTGTTTATCATATGTTTCGAATCAATAACTAATTACGTATTTCACTCAACACCATTGCAAAATCCTGGATACCGATTATCATAGTACTACTCATTCATTTCCTTTTTGCAAGTCTCAGCTTTCTTTTCGAGTCATTTACTGATAAGCATTTTGTCTGTAATTACAAGAATTAAGATTAAGCAAATTAAGCGAAATACCATGCAATGTCTAAGCCTATCCAAAGCCAATTAGATGTCAATAGGCGTGAATAAGCCCTTGGCCTATCTCACACCAATAGAGTACATAATTTATTTAAGTCCTATCGTTACTGCATTATTCACTGCATAGTACTTTTTTGAAATTCACCCATCAGTAATAACGAAATTCATTTTTGCACTCTCAAATTTTGGGCTCAACCAACAATGCACGAGGAGCAAGTAAGTAAGCATTTCACCACTCGTAAAGAACGACATCTAAAGCGATCAATTAACATTCATTCCACACCGTGGATCTGATACCTCGGGCGCCTTAATCAAATATGCCTAATATCAAATTCTGCAGTTTCTAGACTCCAAACCTGGCTGTGTACGACTGCTCTCTACCGACTTCCAAAAGACATTTGATAAACTTCAACATCAAGTGATGATAAGTAGTTGTCGCAATTTTACTCTACTTTCCATGTTAATCCACTGGATTGCTAGTTTTTGTGTGAAGGAATTCAACGAGTACTTGTCAATGATTCCGTTTCAGAGTGAATTGACGTAAACAAAGGTGTTCCGCAGGACAGTGTCCTGTGGCCTGTCTTGTTTGTGCTGATTGTTAACAGTCTTTCTCCTGTGTGTCCTAACAGACATCAAATGAAATATGCAGATAATAAAGCATGTTTGCTTTTCTTACGATCATCCTCCGACAATAAGCTCCAAGTAAAATGGAATAACCTTGCTCGGTGGTCAAGCAACTGGAAGCTATCTATCAACTCATCCAAGTGTGAAGTGATGAACATGTAAATTGCATCAACTGCTGTCTCGAATCCTATCATGACGCAACTCAATGAAACTTTTGAATCTTGGTAGTTTCTCTTTCCTTGGCGTCATTTTTTCAGAGGACTTGAGATGGAATGAGCATTTCCATTATGTTAGTGTACATCCAAAGCTCAAAACAGAATTTTCATCATCGCTAATCTGTAATGGGCAGGCTGTTCTTCTGATCCTCTGCTTCGCTGTTACTACACATGTATACGCCCGATTTTAACTTACGCGTCTGGCTGTTTTGTAATACGCATCTAAATTCACTTAAGGAGTTTTTCCACATAATCAGATTGTTTAATTAAGTCTTTCAAACGAAGACTGAGCGAGCAAGTTGTCTATTTTTGTGAGCTTTCCTCCATCGAACGGCGCATTTTCCGAATCATTGGATGTGACTAGGTCTGATCCATTTTTCATCTGTAAACAAAAGTTGCAAAAAACTGCTCTCATCGTTTGAAAGGTGTGAGTGTCACCCACTACGCAGCATATTCAAAATAAAAGGCAAACGACAGAAAATTCTCACCGAGTTTCGAGACTAAACCCACCCTTAGCACGAACTGAAAGATTTAAGAACTTCTTCATCAGATATCGTCAATAGTCTTTTTCTTCCATTCATCACCCACTGACTTTCATGTGATCCAATTGTGATGTAATGCGTTCATCGATTCTTGCAATGTGAAGTAATAAACTCTATTTATTATTATCGCAAATATATTGCTGCATATTTTCTACAGTAATAACAAGGCATGTTATGCTAGTTAAAGATGATATCACCTACTCCTACCACTAAAGGCGATAAAACGAAGGTGAAAGCAGCTGCATTTCGCAACGTGGTTCCATAAATCGTTGGTAGATAAAGTTCGTTGATAAACTACTGACTGAATTGCGAACAAGCTTTTCAGGTGATGCTTATACCGATTACATTCCTTTTTGTGTGTGGATATTGACTATATAGACTTATGAAATAAATCATTCATTACTCTTATAAATTCATAACAACGCGACTCCCTTACTGCAGATCAGTGTCCTACAAGGACTAGAATTTTCTGATTTTCTGCATTCACCTGTGGCCAAATGTGTGACTTCAACAAAAAATTGCCGATGAAGGATTCACAGAACGAGAGCCTCTACTGTAAAACTGCGTGCTTAAATCTCACCGTCTACCTCAGTGAGAATTGCAACAGAATATTTCCAACAAATGTCGAACAAGGTATACTGATCAAACTAAAGCAAGTAATGTTGACTATCATCATCAACTATCATGAAACAACAGAGGCTATTACCTAATTGTTTGTGACTTACGTAAGGGGCAATTGGACAATCTCATTACTGCGGAAATCTAGAGGAAGATAAACTCTCAGATTTTCAAGAGCAAGAAATTGTTGTAGAAGTGAAGTCCTTTATTATCAAATTAATCGAAGGGAAAGTCTGGCAATTGACATAGTCAGTTCAGCATCAAGCTGAGTAAGTTAGACACGCATTTTTTGTGTAGGGATTTTCTGATAATTTTGTGTCTGAGTGAATCATCATCTGGAAATGCAGAAGCTATTAAATTTCATCACGATGATTGCAATTTCTAGTCAGTATTAAATTCCTAAACTTATATATTTACCATATACACATTTTATTTTTGTTTTCTCATTCAATGCAAACTTCATCTCTTGACAAAAATAAGACACATAAGGTATATTGTTGAAACATAAGGCATGTTGTACATAAGGTTATATGGAAGCGGTATGCCTTCGTCAACCACATGATAAATTTGTTTCGGAATTGCGCTCACCAATGTCATCATGTACCACCCACCGCTGCAGCGGCTCCATATAGGTGAAGGCGCCATGTAGGTGAAAATGAACTTCATGTGAACAGTAAATCACTACACTTTTGCATTACACTTAAACTTAAATTTCATATCGCGCCTTAGTGACTGCATTTTGAGATTGTATTGGTTCAGAATTTAAGGTATTCCGTTTTAAATTTCAACTTTAATTTTTTAGCTAGACATCTCCAAGCGACAGACCGCATTTTGATGCTTGAATTCGATTTGCTTTCGATTTGATATTTATTTTATGGTTTAAACGTAGTATATATCAATTTGTCCGAGATTTTATTTGACCAGTTTCGGATAGTAGTCGGACAATCGCTCTCAACCTTCTTTTCTGATGAAGGTCAGTGTGAGAATCAGGCTTAGCAAAAGGCATGGATCTATGCAGTTACTAGCCGACAAGTTTCTGGGTAAAAGAAAGCGGACAATGAGTAAAAGACCGAAATTTATCAGAGCAATAACTGGGGCGATAGGATGAGGGAAAGACAGGAAACAGTTCTGCGGGTTCGAAGCGATCCGTATTTGAAGTGAGACCGGTATCATCCGTCATCTATCAAATTTGAAGGAGTTCTGAAATGCCACTTTCTGCTAATCGTTATATTGTGGCTGCATTTTGATAATGGACTGTCATTGGCATATTATATTTCTCTTTTCTCTCTGGTCTCATGCTACTGAGTGCGTAACAAAAAAATGGCAGGAAATTTATTTAATCGGTTAGCAGCACGACAACTACTGTCAGCATTCATTTTCTGAAAACGATTATATCACTTAAAAAATTTCAAAGGTAGAATGTCTGTCCACAATTTTTAGCACACTGGGTACCCCGATCAAGCGCACTCTTGTCGAAGTTTAAATCCAAGCTCGGAGTTCAAGCTTTACGTATAGACAAGATTGTTGTCATTTGTCATTCATGTGGTTGGTGGTTTGGGAGCTTTTCCTGGGGCAATTGTTAAGGGATATATTAAGCAATTGTTTCTTAGCGATTTGAGTGATATTTTGTAGGCGAATGATTCTGTAGTGTGTGGGAATGTCTTTCTGGGATTTTAGGCATGCATCTGCTGAAATGTGCACAGTTAAGGATAATTAGGAGAACAGTGGCGAGCAACTTTTTATAGAAAGATTGGTATTCAAATGAGAAAAGTTGAGGTGTTAGCTTAGACGCATACACTTAACATCAGTTTGACAGCTGACATTGGAAAATGAAAAGGTACTTCTACTCATTATTATGACTGGTGGTGGCTGTGTTCACCTGATGCCTCCGAGTCGTGGCCGACTCCTAGCGACTGTAATAGAAGGCGTGCACAACCTGAACAACGTCCAGCAGCAGTTCAGTTAGCGTCAAATTTGCGGCTTTTTTATGTCATCCAGCCATCTGCTTCTGAGTCTCCTGCGCGCCCCCATTTCTTCCACCATTGATGCAGTCTAGGTCTCCGTGGCACAGTGTTTGAGTGCTTGGCCTAGCCTTTTAGAGTGCTGTGAGTGCTGTGTCGCTGAGAAATAGTGCGTAAGGGGGAATGAAGCAATAAGCTACCATTCGCTACCATTCTGGGACACCGTATTTAATTCAATCAACATATTTAAATTATTGACCTTATATGATAACGAAAATTTCATTATTTTATTTTCTCATTATTTGAATTTGGAAAGTTTTGTCTCAAGCGTCGTTTCTGTTTTGGTCCTTTTTTAGAATCAGCTGATTGATCGAATGATTCCGCTGTTGTGAATAGTGCAGTATAGGCATTTCATGTGGCATCCTAATGGTGTTGTGAAAATCATATTTCTAAGTCTGCGATTAGGTTCTACTGTTTGAGAGCGTAACATATTGCACAATGTTTATCAATATCATACATGGCAAAAATTATGTGCAACAAGTTATACGTAACAGGTTATTTATTGATGGCGATAGAATGATATTGTTCATAAATATATTACAGTTGGTGTCAATTCACTGGAGCGATCAAAAATGTCGCTTTTATCTTCATTAATCAAAAATTATTTTCACAGACAACAAGCTAATGATAGTTAATCAATCAGTTGTTAGAGTCGCTTCGATCTTGTCGGGAGGAGGACTTTCCATCCGACTCCATAATCCGGGAATATAACGATGATAGTGCCACTGTGGTTTCCATTGTCATATTAATTAAAATACAGATTTGTATCGCACAATTCGCACATTAACTTATCAGATTGCGTTATTACTCTCACTTTATTGATAATAGATCGTGGATGATCAAAAATAGCTCAGTTAAACTCGGACACAGACGTTAGACAATAACATTTGAAGCTTGATGTCGAATATGTTCAGCACAGTCCGGTCTGCTAACAAGCAATTGATTTCAATATAGCCTGTAGCAAAACGTCATTACGGGCGGATCTAAGATAAAGCGTCAGTGGAACTTTGCTGCAAGAAGTATGAACTGTCACACAAGTAATGTGGTACCATAATAGCATTTGATAATTGTGAAGTAAACTGTAATGTGACTATTGAAGTTTAACTGCTTCTATTCATCAGACAAGTGTAGAAACTGGTTACTTGGAACCAGTAATTACTGATAATATTCATTCCAATTGAATAGTATTATAGAATAATTAGACACAAGATATTTGAGAGACGGCAATCTCATATTTATCTGCATACTCGCTGCTACATACATTATGGCTGCTTGAAGGAACGTCAGGTGACGTTGATGATTAAGACTGTAGATTCATGAAGATAGCTTAATGGATAATACAATTTGTATCGAAACTCTTGTCTTTTGAAACCTGCAATCATCCAGCTTTGAATAAACTATTCAAACTTTGCATAAACTCCTAACCATAGAGCAGGGATATATAGGCAGAGTGTCGACTGAAAAAGCATCTGTATGCAGTGAAAATTTTTATATGAAAAGATTCAGTTTCTTGAGGAGATTACGTTTCTGTGGTCCAAAAAATTATTTGAGCAGTTTTAAAAAAGTCAAAATTTTGCCAATTTTTATAATACCGAGATGACTCATCTATGTAAGTAGTATGCAACAAGTTGGATATCAAAGGGATTGAATATTTGCTAATAAGCATCCTAACTAAGCGGAAATTAAGCTGATTATCAAGGGAATTTCATGATCAGTATTATAATGGAAGTTTTCATGAAATAGTCGACATCTTATTGTGCGTTCTTGGCTGAAATTTCATATTTCTAATTCATGAAAGCAATAGTAGGTCATCGAGTTGCCAATTTAACAAACATCACCTCTCCAAGGCTGTCATGACACGGACAATCTCTAAAAAAAATCATTTCCTTCTGGTTTGCTATCATGATCAGTCAATTCCGTTGTAATTTCTTCAAAACTGCATAAATGTGTATATCTCACATATTGAAACAATTCCGACTGTATCTCCTTTGAGTTCATTTAATAAAATCGAAAGTGTATACACATTGGAGATTTAATAAATGCGGAGTTACAACTCTACCTAACATACTTACTCTATGCTCTTAACTTTCAAATAAATTGTTAACAAAATAGCTTTATTAAATTCCTTCGCATCTTATTTATTGAGGTCATCACAATTAAATAGACTGCGTTTCCACCCCCTGTTGTAGTTCATTACACAATTTGGCAACATCTCGGTCTATGATGATGAATCCACAGAAGCATTGTTGATGTATAAGTGTAGAGAGGACAGATCTCCGAAATAAGTTACACTAGTCTATAAAAGCCCGGGAGAGAGAAAATATCATAAGTCTGTCTTGCATCACAGTCAAATAAGTTGTTAAAATCAAGTAGTGGAAGCTGCTGCAAGCATCTGTCCGTTCATCGCTCACTGATGTCATTGCCACAGATCTGAAGAGGATTCAAATTTCAAATTACTCAAACATGCAATAGTTGAGATTCCTGTCTGTATACTCGCATGTTACATTACAGGGTCCGCCAACCAGGGCATATGGGAAATTAAAGGACCCGAAATGCAAAGCTGATTGGTTTTCCTGCTGACGAATCTATAGGTGTGACTCACCGGTGTCTAGATAGCTTTCAATTTATGTATTTTGATAGGAAGCTGTGGGAATGCTCATCAGTCCTCTGAAGGACCACCTTAATTTCTATCATCATATAAACTTTTAAAATACTTGTGCATATTTTGTAATGTTGCACATCATTTGAGATTGTAAATAACTTCACCGAAATGATTTTATATATAAGGAGAAGTGATGATATTTGTGATTAATTACACGGTAAGGTGCCGCTGCTTAACATTGAAACTATGACAGCAATACAAGGTGCTGTGATAAAAAGCATTATCAGACATTATGGGTCTCCATTCTTTGGGTACTGCGCATCACAATTACGTGTACATATACACGAATCACACGAAAAACAGAAGCCATCATCCTGATCTAGAAATGATGCGACAAAATAAGGAAAGCATATATGAGCGAATCATGGAATACGAATATGTTTCTCGTGTTTTACAAGCTTTTTTAATATCCTCATGGTAACTAAATTTAGAAATGTGCATGAATGCCATTGACTGGGCGCGTTTTGCTGTCATACAAGCTCTTATAATTTGAAAGAAATCAGCACGAGCATACCTATCATTTGGTTATCTATCACCAAAAATTATGCAATACCGGACATTCTTGGCCTATGACGAAAAATGTTGCTCAAAGAGTTGATAGATTCAAATTTTGATATTGAGAAAAATTATCCACCATTGTATGATGCAAGTTGTACGCGTAATACATACACACGTATCATACGTGTATATGCGTATCCTGCATGTCGATAATATATTAATTTCGGCCTGAGCTCCTTGAAGAGTCTTGGATGTACAAAGTGTTCAAAAAGTAACTGTGCACCTGTTGGTTTGGGAAATGTCATTGTTAAACACACATAAATAGACATCTGTGGCAACATTTCTGTCAATCTTATTCGATGTTGTGTTACTCCTAGTTCTTTACTGTGCAGCTCTTCATCAGAAATATATTGATTATTCAATTTTACTGAAGCTCTTCCCGGTCTCAAGCTAGTGTACCCATTCGTGACGGCGGCTTAGGCCTTTGCTCAGCTACCTCATCCGCTACGCCTGCGTCCAGTGCGTCTTGTGCTGAAGCTGAACCACGCGTGAAATGTCTTCTGGGTGACGTGGATGCTATTGTGCCGGGGCTGGTGAATACTGTGGAAAGCTTAAAGACTAATGGTTGTGCTAATGCCGAAGATATCCTCGCTGCAGACCTTCCAGAGCTTCAACATCGCCTTACCATCCCAATCCATGAGAGACAACGCAAGAAACTTATGGAAACAGCCTCCATCCGCGACAAATTTTGTCTGATCTCCCAAGCGGCGGACCACTCCGGAGCGTGGCTTCGTGCCATGCCGATGGCCTCGATGGGCTTAGCCATCCCCCACGGGAGTTTCGTGTCCTTCTTCGTTTGTCTCTAGGCCTGCAAATCTACAGTGCCCCTCGAACTTGTCCTGTTTGAAACTGTACTCGTCTTGACGTTTGGGGTAGCCATGGTGTCGTCTGTGGTTCCGGTGGCGACAGGATTAGTCGGCACAATGCGATCCGGGATACCTTATTCTACATCGCCGAAGCCTAGGCCTTCTTCCCCACCCTTAAGACTGGCCATTTCATCCCCAATTCCCAACGCCGCCCTGGCGACATCACCATCTGAAACTGGTCCCGGGGCAAGCAGGCTGCCTTAGACATCACTGTCACCTCACCGCTGCAGCAAACCACCATTATCAATGCGGCGGCTGAGGAGGCTGTGGCAGTTCGTCGCCGCCAAGATGCGAAGAATAGTGCGGTTCTCAGCTCCAGCGAAGCGGCGAGCTTCGTTTTACTCCCAATAGCCGTCGAGACTTTCGGCACTTGGGGTCCCGTTGCTCTGGAAACTATCAAGCTGATAGGTGGCAGATGCGCCGACCGGCATATGGAGAGCAGCATAGTAAAGCGATCGACTGGATTTTCCAGAGCTTCTCTGTTTCGCTACAACGCGGCAACGCTACCATGCTGCTTTCAAGAAGCCCAACCTCGGATGCCTTCCACGGCTAACGCCTTCGTGTATTCGTGCATTTGTTTTTTCTTTCATGCTACTTATTAGTACTGCTTCCGTAATATGTTTAAATATAATGGGTTCATCAATATTTGACCATAAAAATTTTATTGATTATTGATAATCATATAATTTCCACATAACTCTTGTATCAGTCCATAATACGTTGTCCGCATAATTGGAAGTTCTTATCTTGAAAAGTTCCGCACTATCATGAGTTGAATAAGGCTGACAACGAGAAACGTCGTCAGTATTTCATATGGTTTAGACCATCTATTGATTTTACGATGTTTCGAACAACCTGTTCTTATCTTATGAAGCTTGGTTGTAGGCATCAAGTTAATTTTTTCGAAGTCAAGATTAACGTCGTTGGTCTGGTAACAATCCATTTAGAAAAAACCCTCTCCTCTCCATCAAAACAGGATTGTGTGTCTCGTCGGTCCATTATTCTTCGTTCAAATGCGGAAATGCTGAGAGGAGCTGACTTCTTCCAATCCTTAAAGCCCTCAGCAAGTTATCTCTGCCAATATTCGGCCTACGAAGTCTCCAAATATGAGTGCGCGAGGCTATGAGGAGCATCAAAGGAAACCGTCTTCAAAAAAGAAGCCATGCAACCTGTTAAAATGCTGCACACTCCTGAACTCATTCGGAACACTACACAACAGAAGCTAGTTTCCTCGTTGAGCATAAAAAAGCAGAAAGCGTTGCCTGTTACTTGTTGTCAATGCTTGCATAGTATCTCTTTTTTTGATTTTTCTTTACAATAATCAAGTGAACAGCTACTTTTTGAAAACTCTGATGAATGTAACATTTAGAAATATGTAACAATTACCGATGAAACTTAGGTCATTCCTTCTCTTAACCATTTCAGAAATTCCTTGGTTGTGGGTCACACTGATTTACCAATCGATGATATTCGGCAAATTGTCACGTGCATGGGAGAGGAATACAGAGGAGATAAATATCATCTTCTGAAGCAGAACTGCAATCATTTTACTCAATCACTGATCAAGGTAATTGTACTAATTTCTCTTTCTTACTTTGATTGTGTTTTGAATCAAATGTCCAGTTCTATTGTGCAGGCAAATGTGATCAATGACATTTGATGATCGAAATCTCGAACAAGAATGAAATTTGAAAAGTCGCTTCTTTCTTCTGAATCCGGTGACGTTGTATGCCTTATCTTTTTCACATTGAATGTTTTCCCCTTTCTTCGTTCTAACACAAGCAGGGAGTCATGACTGAGCAAAAGGTTGCTCAATGAAAACTAGTAAATAATGTTGCCCTAAATGAACAAAATGGAAGATGTTATGAATAGCCTCCCTCTGAAACATGCTTGCACGCTATTTGAAAGAATCAAGAGGTCATCGGTTAGGGAAAGCTGATTGCAAAGCTGTGTCGGGCGAGCAAAAAATTTTCCGAGCAACTTGCTGTGTATGCGTTCTAAGATCACGAGCTAGCATGCTAGTCCATTGGTGTGTGCTGCTGGAGGTCTAAGGTTTAGCTACTCACTCGTCTACTGCAGAGCTACTTCTACCGAACTAGTATCTGTTGACTACGTGAAGCTACATCCCATCTTCCGGAGAGCGAGAACACCTCTTTAGCTATTTTTTCGAATAGCATTATAGGACTGGTATGGGAAACAGGCACATGGAAAAGAGTTACCCGTACAAAAAAATTTTGGAAAACATTAATGTAAAATATAATGAAACATTACATGAAACAGTATAATGAAACCACTAATGAAACATTAATGTTTTGTCTACGGAAATTTAGCCATTTCATCAGTATTTTCATTAATGTTTCATGTAATGTTTCATTAGTATTTCCATTAGTATTTCATGTAATGTTTCATTAGTATTTCCATTAGTATTTCATTAGCATTTACATTACATGGAGCATGCGCATGGTTCATTAATGTTCCCAATACTGTTTCATTAATGTTTCCAGTACTGTTTCATTAATGTTTCCAGTACTGTTTCATTAATGCTCACAGCACTGTTTCATTAATGTTCACAGTACTGTTTCATTAATGTTTCAAGTACTGTTTCATTAATGTTTCCAGTACTGTGTCATTAATGCTCACAGTACTGTTTCATTAATGCTCACAGTACTGCTTCATTAATGCTCACAGTACTGTTTCATTAATGCTCACAGTACTGCTTCATTAATGCTCACAGTACTGTTTCATTAATGCTCACAGTACTGCTTCATTAATGCTCACAGTACTGTTTCATTAATGTTCCCAGTACTGTTTCATTAATTCTCACAGTACTGTTTCATTAGTGTTCCTAGTACTGCTTCAACGTTGTTCCTAATGCTATTTCATAAATGTTCTTAGTTATGTTTCATTAATGCTCCCCGGTACTTTCATTTGTGGTCTGCGATAATGCACCATAATTATTTCTAGAATGATCCTACATTATACAATGTGTCATTATTAACAAAAAGAATACCATCATCAAGTTTGTATGACACTTTTTATTCCAAAGTACATGTATCTGCTTATCTACCTAACACTATCTATCTACTAGTCTCTAAAAGAGTTACCCATTACAAATACAGACGGCATGCGTCCAATGTTCTCACAATTCCTCGGTTGCCGGTTCTTCCAAGTCTCTTAATGTCGACTTTGATGTTGCTGAAAAGAAGACGGAACCCTTTTTAATACACATTTTTGGTAAATCACTGGTATGACGATCATGCGTTTAAATGCTTTGACGAAGTGCTTTTGAACTAAACTTGAAATTTGAATTTCTTCCAAAAAATCCATTTGATGTTCGATATCAGATAGGATGAAAACCTACAACTGTTACATGTATGTGCATGTTCCTACATTAGCACGCACAAATGTAATCACATACATTTAAGAATTTATTTCAGTTTATTGTAGAGGTAAAAAAAATTGGGTCATTAATTCTCGGTAACCCAATTTGCATATTTTTGTTCAATTATTTTTGATTTTAGGCCGACCGGAAACTACAATTTTTTTCTAGTGATCATATTAAATGTTAGTATTATTTGCAATAGTGTTTTCTATTTATGATATTTTGTCACAATACTGTGTGCCAATGACGCATTACTTCAGCTATACCTAAGTGCACTATACGGTGTGTTGGTCTGCTACATGCATGCATGTTTTCAATGCACGTTGTTATTTGTCAGCAGGTTTACAATTTAAAAGTTATTTTCAATTGATGTAAAAGTCTATTCCCATTAAGCCAGCTACAGAAAAACAGAAGAAAACACGTTTAACTGCTTTGGTATTGAGCTAGTAGAATCATAATTTGATATCTATAAGCATTACTTGAACATGGCATACTGTTACTTACATTTGATATGTTGTGAGAATCATCACTAACTGATTGCTTAAAGACTTCTAGAGGAATGGTATCTGACAGAGAATTCACTATTATCACCTTGTAAAATACAGGCAGCATTCAATGCATGAATTCATGGTATGTTGGTAATTGTGATTTGACTTTTTAAAGTTATTTATTTTATCCAGACAAATTCATACAGCGCTGTACCCAAAAAGGCTCACAGCATTAAAACGAACAGTGAAGTCACAAATTATATAAAATTATCATAAAATAGAAGAAAAAGTGTTAATGAGCAAACAATTCTTCAGGCGATGTTGCGCGCTAAATATTCAAGGTCATTCGTGTTCGTGTGAACGATCTGAAATCGCTAATTTGAATTATATGCGCATAAAATAAACTGCTTGTAAATTAATGTTGTTAATTTATCTAATAATGAATACAAAACTGAAGCCACGCTACTGTACTATAATAGTAAAAGCATTATAACTGCTTACCATTTTCCTTTCGTAATTCCTTGATCTATCGCGTCACTTCGTTTTCTTTTCACTCTGTATGCGGTTTGTCAGATTTCTTGTTACATTCTGGATCTTGGGTCACATTGTTTGAAAAAATTGTAAGAAGTCATTAAACTTTTTTGTAGCAACTTCAAATTTTCTAGACTTTCATCTGCTGTTTTTCGACAATGACGGAATTAGACGGGACTGTGCATGATATACCGATGAGACGACAACGACGAGGCGAAAAGGTCACTATGAAATTCTGAATCACGCCCAGCGCATTGATGAAATGGTCCGTGTTTCCGCGTTGCATGTCGATTACCCAATAGAGACGATAGCATTAAACTTCGAGGAAAGTCGATAAATGCGCATAGGAAGAAACTCACGGCTCACGCGTTGTCGTGACATGACGTCACTGCGGTGACACACAATAGGGAAGCATGAATAATCCAAGGCAAGGATAATAAATATAGAATGGTACATTAATGTTTCATTAATGAAACATTACATGAAATCATGGCAGTTTTCATTAATGAACTTTACATTAATGTTTCATTAATGAAACATTACATGAAATCATGGCAGTTTTCATTAATGAACTTTACATTAATGTTTCATTAATGAAACATTACATGAAACCATTGCAGTTTTCATTAATGAACTTTACATTAATGTTTCATTAGATGAACCATTAGTATTTTCATTAATGCTTTATCATGAAATGGTGAAATTTCATTAGTCATTAATGAAACATTACATGTTCATTACATGAAACATTAATGAATTGCAAAATTATTTTCGTACGGGTAGAGATAAGGGCAATTAATATCGCCATTTTGTGAAAAAATGCAGTGTCAAGTATTGCGAGCCTCCTTCCAAAGCAGTCAGGTTGAAGAAACCACACAAGTTAACATAATTTTCAGATTTGTAAAATACAGTGGCTTTGAAGCATAGGTGCTTTGCAAGCGAATTTTATAATCGTTTTATCTTATTGATTAAATACTTTGCGTTGGAAGACCTAGGTTCCGAGCAATAATTCAGCCTTAATCGAACGAATAAGTTGTGTAAATTATTTTAGACATGAACATTTTTGAATGATTTCGTAATTCTTTTTACCAACCCCATCATGCGATAAGCTAATTGCCTGCTAGTGTTGCACCTGTTTGGTGTGAGAATGTGTGGACAGTGAAAACAAAGGGCAGCGAACTCTCGCTTCGGAGCGATATTTTAAGACCGGTTTCTTCACCCAGGCTTATTCTTCAAGGCTGCTTTCTTTCTTACAATACCACGTGTCTCAGAGATGGTTTATGTCATTTCGATTATTTTGGAATTGCGTAATTCCTAACTGTGACAACGAATTCTTGTAAGACGAAGCGCAGCAAGGAATTTGCTGTACAATTTGTTCAAGTCTGTGGATGTCTTTCTGTTCTTTGCCCTAGCGATCTGGCACTCCTTAGACTTTCATCAACCGAAGAGTCCTAGATTGTAGAATTTGTCATTTATAAGAGTAAGCCATGAATTTTTTTATCATGTTAGAGTTGTGAGACGTAATTTTTGTGGGCATTTTATCTTTCAGTTTCGACAATATTTTTCGTTTTGTGCAATAGTTAATTTATTTTTAGCGCCAATTTTTGTACTTTAATGAGCATATTGTTGGCATGCATCAATAAGCATATTGCATGTCTATGCATAAAAATCAGTAGTTGCAATCCTCCTGTCATCATATCAAAGGCACTACCTTCTATCCTTCTTATTGTGTTTCTTCTGTTATATCGATATGAAATGATTAATAACAGCCAATAAGAAAGTTATCAGACGAACTGTCATCTGATGTGACTCTTTCAAGCATTGACACTGACTTGAGTCTTGCCGCAAAGAAATAATCACGCTGCTAGTGTCTCGTCATATTCCTGGATGTTGAGAGACCAGCTACCTAGATGCCTATGATAAGTGCAGTATACATATGTGATTATATTCCTGTGCTGTGAAGATGAGCGGTGAGCCGGTGACTGGTGACTGTTGTCCTTTATATGTGACGTCACTGCTTTTTTATGAGCTATAAATATATTTGAGCATCTGTAATTGATCATGGAACACTGATAGAAGTATGCATATTTACAAGACATGCGATTATGTTTCACATCCTAAGTTCCTGGATAGCTCGGTTGGCTAAGGACCGCACATGGATGCAGGAAGTCAAGGGTTCGAGCATGTCCACATGAGGAGCTATCACAATTCTCACTGGAAGCTAATAGCTTTGTAGAAAGTAGATCATGTTACAGTCTTATGGTCGCCTATCCACCACACAGGCCTTCTCCGCATGGTATTTAATTATGCAGTTGCTCCGAAAATCCTGAAATAAACGCTAATAGTTTAATCATACCAACTTCCAGAATTTTGATACTGCGGAAGAAAGTCTATCCGATGGATTTGAAACAAGTGATGTTCTAATGAAATGAATTATCAATGCTCCAGTAGCAGTTCTCATAATAATTCGTCTTTCACATGACAATGTCCAAAACAATATGATAGGAGGAGGAATAAGTCTTCGACTGAGAAAATAGATAGGTATTAATCCATTGATTCGATCTATTTTCTCAGTCGAAGACCTATTCCTCAAATATTCAAAATTAACATCCGACTGATAATGAAACCCTTTAAAAGAAAATATGCACTGTGAGAGTAGTGAACCGCATGTGTAGGAAAGTTTTGTACCTTCAGTAAATCTGGTGCTTTGTGTTGACTGTCTTGTACTACACACACACATAATGCCCATATACTTAATCCTCATTTTCATGATTGCTCATCCATAGTATGCAGACGAGTAACTTGTAATGCTTCAACAATTCTTATTTAGTCTTTTTTGACGTGTAGGTGTGTAATGCATCGGCTCAAGTAGCTTCGCTTCTTCACATCTATTTCATTTGCTTGCACTGTTACAATATTCACGTTTTGAAAGGAGTTGATGCATGTCTTAGTTCAGTGAGATATTCTATGTATACATTGATGTCGTCATTTGAAATCATAATAATAGCAGATGATTAGAGGATCGTGACAGGTCATCAAAGAGCTCTACTTCACATTAAACCTATTTTCAATGCAATGACGGAGTCATTTCAGGATAGATTATTTCTGATGATACATGACCAAGATCACTAAATTTTTTGGCAATTTAACAAGGATGGCTTGGTCTGTTGTCCAGTTATTTCAAAATGACACTACTTTGGTCATCATTATTTATTTTACAAATGTTATGAATGACAACTTTCAAGAATGAAATCGGTAATTGTACTACTGACAGCCTTCGCGCAGGTCTTCTTTGGCTTTGCGTCACACGGTCTTCCTTTCATCGGGCTAACCCTTCATGATGTACTTGTCTCTTCAGGAGTTCAGGCTTGCCTCACATTCTCGTCCAACTCGAGATACCAAAATTCCTACTCTCAGCTTTCACGAAGCAGTGATTAGATTTCTTGGAAGTGATGGCATTGACATTCGGAAAGCGGCAAGTTCCTAAATTAGGACTCTTCATTCACCTAAAAGTACAGCATGTTAGCAAAGCGCTTTACGTTGATGCAAAGCAATGAATATTGTGTATACAAATTGTGCTTCCTTTCATTAGATCAAGCTTGATAACTGCAAATTTCAATGACAGAATGCAACAATGAAGAATCGTGCAAAATGCGTTGGTGTAGAATTGAACAATATTTGTAAATTTGTACAGTGAAACTAAGCAGATAATTCTAATAGATCACATGACACACCTTTGATATTTCCATCCATTCACTAATCTGGCGCAGTTGAACTGTTAGAATCATGGTATTATTGTCTCTACGTTTAGTAAAAACGAGTTTTGTGTTGATTGAGTGAATAACATTGATCATTATATTGACATCATAAAGTTCACTTATACGTTCAATTGAAATACCGAAATGGATAAATCATAAGGAGAAAGGAAAACAAGTCACAGCGAAAAGTCAAGACTAGACATGGTTCCAGGCACAACCGATGTCGTGGCCAAAACGGTTACTTCCACCAAGCCTGCTGGTTCAAATTGCTTCTTTAATGAGTATTCGTCTCCATCCTCCCTCCTTGCATAACACAGACATATCGGAGATATGTGGTCACTCTCAAAACAGTGTCTCGCCGCCTCTGACCTGTCCACATCGACTGTCTTTAGTGCACGCTCATGCTCCTTCTGTCTTCAATTATTCTTCCAGTTTGACCCACATGAATCCACTCACACTCTGAACATTGGAAGGAGTACACCAGATCAAAATTCCTTGGGGTTGTGGACGCTTGCATACCAACGTCGAACGAAGGGTTCTCACAGGCTTCATTCTGGCTTCCACACCGACTTCTCGAAGTGCCGCAGACAAACGCTTCGACACCCATCTCACGTACGGCAAAGTCACACGTCGAGAAGTGGAAGCCTGCTTCTCGGAATCCTTCCGGCTGTCCATCCAGCCACTTCTGATTTCCGCAACAACAATAAATCCAATATGAAATTATTGCAATCAATTGGCAAACATATCATTCATTTTCGACTTTTCGCTTTGTTTAAGTTATTGGGACTAGAATAGACAGCAGGTGTTTGTTGATGGTGATTTCAACTGCTCGGCCAGGAGCCGTTCTAAGTCGCTAGATCTTAGAAGAATCTAAAGAGTGAAGCCTACCTCAGCTGTGAATTCTTGCTGTAAGGCGGTGTATTGTAAGTTATTTTGTCAAAATGATCTTCTGTTTTAAGAAATTATAATAGCCGTGAATCTTCACAAAGTACATTGAAGAGACATCGTTACCTAACCGCCATCACTTAGCCACCGTTGTTATGACAACGCATATTCACGGCGTAGCATCGTTACAATTTGCATGTCCGTTCTAGTCCTTTGTTATTATCCAGTGTCGGATTTCTATGGACTCAACATTCAACTTCCAACGAACATCTTGAGGTGCCTGTCCACTTGCAACATTATTACTGACATCGAAAGAGAATGACAGCTATTAAGTCAATACAAGACACCAACACCCTTGATTCCCCGACCGCACTCGCCTGACCTAGGAATCGAACCGAAGTCCGCTGTAGAGACGAGCTCTCAGCTTCTTCACTGGGCTACACTGACGGTGTCTTTTATTGACTTAATCATTGTCATTCTCTGTAGGGATGATTTTCGTAATAACTAATTTTTGTAATATGCAATTCATGGAAAATCCTCGAAAGACGAGCTCGCACCTTCTTCACTAGGCCACGCTGACGGTTCAAAAGGAATGCGAGTGAAGGCAGAAGTCATCTCTAAGTGATATCGACAGCATATTGTCCTATTATTATTGACAGAACGCTAACAGCGTTCATATTGTAGCGAGACAGCATATCAGCATGTCATACGACTACGTCACAGTGTAGATTGACAACAAAGGTCTGTCGTAATTGATTGAATATCGAAAGAGAATGACAGCTATTAAGTCAAGGAATGCGAGTGAAGGCAGAAGTCATCTCTAAGTGATATCGACAGCATATTGTCCTATTATGCTTTGTACAATATGCTGTCGATATCACTTAGAGATGACTTCTGCCTTCACTCGCATTCCTTTTGAACCGTCAGCGTGGCCTAGTGAAGAAGTTGCGAGCTCGTCTCCACCGCGGACTTCGGTTCGATTCCTAGGTCAGGCGAGTGCGGTCGGGGAATCAAGGGTGTTGGTGTCTTGTATTGACTTAATAGCTGTCATTCTCTTTCGATATTCAATCAATTACGACAGACCTTTGTTGTCATTATTACTGACACTTCATTAATACCATTTGCAATGAGATTGCGGAGGGCATTTTCGCTTGACATTAAAAAGTTGATGACGTTCGATGAGAATTTATAGCTGAAACTTCTTCAATTCTATTAGAATATTGCATCTGGTCGAGCCTCGAAGGTGTCATTGGAAGTCGACAGGAAGGGCATCCGGACTAAAAGATCACAACGCTCCAGATAAAGGTCTGACTATTTCAGCACTGTCCAAGCCCTCAGTATGAGGGGGGATATTAAACCATCATTTTTTCATGAATGATCTTAAGTCTGATGTAGATAAAGTCCCGATCCGCTTATTTTCTTGCCAAAAACGACGCAGCACCCACTATGCAGTATTTGTTTCAGCCTGACGAAGTCCATTGTCGTCTTAGCATTTCTTCACTGGTTTTATAAGGAACGTTCTCCCAGATTGTGACACCCAAGTGGATTTTTGGTAACTGATTTTGTCAGTGTTTTATTTACAATAGTAGCTGTTGCTGAGAGATGCCGCGATGATCATAGGATCATTGCCATGAGTATTGAGTAATGATTCATCTGTGATGAATATCTCTCCTAGTTTCTATTTAAGTTAATATCCGTTTCACAATCACGTGCAGATCTGCACATTAGTGGCTTGCACTCCTACAAAATTTATCCTCATCACGACAGGTAGTTTTCCTGTCAAAACATAACACAACTTAATTCATCTATCACATCTCTGCACGAACAATCTCAAATCGACTTAGGGTGACACGGAAGTAATATAGGAATTTTGGCAAATTATCCTTATCAATTTATTAGTACTGGAAGATTAACCAAACCGTGGGTATACACTGAAACTGACCGACATTTTTGAAAAAACGAGACGGAATATTTTTTTAGAAATGAAATTTTCATTTCCTTGATTCAAGGTAATCGAATTATCAAAAATACACTGCTCTAGAAAAATCATATTATTTTTTCTGTGAAGTATGATTCTTGCAGTGCGTGTAATTCGTTGCGCCACAACGCAAGCGTTAAGCTATGATTTTTAATGTGCAATTTACAGACTTGCTATGGAAATGGGAATTCCCATGTGTGAGATTTATGTGGAACGTCTGAGAAATACAAGTTTGAACGTATCAAACGCGATCCATTATGGCTACAGGGAGTTATTATATATAGCTTAGATTTAGCTATTATATATAGCTTATATACTGAGTTATTATTTATGCCTCCGGTAAATTGCGTTAAATCGTTGGCTAAGTTAGATAACTATAAGTGATATGAATTGGAGTTCCATGGAATTTGCTGCATTAAGTCATGCTGATTATGGAGCATCGTTGTACCATTGAATTTCTTTTGGCTTAGCGATGATCTTATGTATTAAATGGGGATATTTTGTTAATTGATTTACTCTCGCATCTGATCCTGCTGGTGATTTGTCAACCATCTTCATTCATGTTTCAACACAGTTAAAAGTATTTTCCGTTTCCTTCTTCTATCTTCCAATAAGCGGTTGCATAAAATATATCCAAACCATTAGGCTTATGATGTCTAAAAAGTGCTAACCACATGCACGTGAATAACAGTGTGACTGCCACCTGTGTTCATCAAAGTGAAGTCGTCAGCACAATGCAAATCAGGCACTATTTAATGCTTTCATCAATAAACTTCTTTGATTATAATGCACAGACAAGAATTACACTTGGGGAGACATGCAATACCTGACAACGTACACTGTATATAACATATGAATTGTGTTCTGCGCGAACATGTATATACATGCATTCATATGGCATAGGGAATTCCCATAAAGATTTCCTGTAACGTGGGACAGCTGTGGAAATGAAAATTTGCGTCCCACGACAACTCTGACAATTTGTCTTCAGAGAGAGTTTTGTTTATTCATTCTATTTTAAAGGAATTAATTAACTTAATTTTTATTCAATTTAATTGAAATAAGCTATCTATGAAAAGCGACATTATCATGCATTCCAATTCATTGCACTAACATCAACGTATTTATAACTGCAATAAGTTTATCAGTAATTTATATTAGCAATGTATAATCAGCAATCCTTTTTAATACATATTTGTCGTGTAAGCGGATGACAAGAAAATAATATTTTGTCATTATTTTTGCTTCAATGAGCATTTTCATCAGTTTATAAAATCATGAAAATGAAGCTAAGAAACTGAATACTTATGAATACGGACCATGTATGTCACTTAAGAGACCTTGTCAACATGATAAAAGTTGCGAAGTGATAAACGCACAGGAAAAGTAACCTTGCGACATCAAGAAATATTATATTGAACTTTTCAATCATCATTTATACCTATCATCTAGGTTGGGTACATCAATTCACAGAATAGATGCAAAATCTACTTTGTTTTCTAGAAAATAATAATAAATATAGACTTCTATACCTGCCTTTTTGCTATTTCTAGGTTAATTTACATGTACACTCTACAGAGCATAATGTCTTGCGTTGGCTTATAGTCAATACAGTCCAATTTTTAATTTACAGTAATCTAATTTATTGATTTCATCGAGTGACCCCTAACTTCTATGATGACTCTTTGAGTGGGAGTGAAACTTCTGTAAAAAAACTTCTCCAGATCATTTTTGTCTATTCAGGATTGGTTTGTAGAGCTTAATGTACATAGCCTCCAACACTGACAACATGATGCTCGATCGTGGTAGTGGCAACACTAAAATTACATCGCTGATCCGAGTCACATGACTGTGAACAGCTGACAAGATGCCTCGTTGTTACTGCTATCACAAACGCAGCCTTAAAATTCTTACTAGCAACAATCCAAGCAAATCCCTTACAATTTTCATAAATAAAAGGAAAAGCCACATTTGATTTTAAGTTTAATTGGCACAGCATGTTTCGGCCAGCTGTCCTTCAGGTAGAACGCTGGACTGAGGTTACAACGATACAATTTGACACTAGTGAACACAATTTGACGGAAATTGGTACATGCGGCGTGACAGATGAAACACAGAAACAAGCAAGAATTCAAGCTGTAAAAGACTGATATCATGATTAATACTAAATGGCAGAGGACTATAGCGGCTATTGAATCGGACGTTGAAATAGAAAGTCATAATACTGCATTACAAGCGAGTCAAAATCAAAAGAGAGAGCCATAATACTTATACTGCATTACAAGAAAGTTACGATCAATACTGCAAACATAAAAATTAAAGATGATACCCGCAAAGCTCAAAAGGAAGTAACTTACTAAGTCATGATACTGTAGAAAAGTAAATGATAATAATACTAAAAATATACTAACAAATTAATGCTTACAAATTATCAGGAGTCAAAAAATCAAGTGATCAAAACTCATTTTTTGAAGCCCTTTTTGTCTATGATACCGCGTGTCCGCAAAGTCACGCAAGTAAGTCATCTCACTTGCGTGACTCTACGTGCACCCGGTATAATCGAACTGGTGATAGATTGGAAGACAGAGAAGGTATTCGAACTATTGTCTGACCATGTCCAATGACTCGTTGGAGGATTGGGTGATCGTGAAAACTTGGATGGATTATTTTTTTCAAAAGGACTTAATAGTTCACGTAGTGTCCCAAATAAGAACCGTGAATGATCTGTTTGATAGTTAAGCATGCTCTATCTTTAATACCATAGAACAATGTGAGCAAATGTACGAGTACTTTTATGAACTCACCTCAACTGTGAACATGAATCAGTTTAAAGGTATCTCATGTAATTATTATCGCCGATATGAGCTTGAAATCAGAAATGAGGATGAATTTATTCATTTTGCTATCAGATCTTCCGATATGTTTTCACTTGATTTTAATGAACATCACCAACGTTTGCAAATTGACGCTAAAACACTCGCGGTAATTTGGTTGAAATATTTAGGAAATCACCTGATGCTTCCACGAGACTGTCTGACATTCAAACTACGATTGACGTGGTTTCCCAAAGACTGACACGCTCCTGGACGGCGAGGTGGAACAGTGTTACCGATGTTATGTTGTTTACTGACTTTGTTGTTACTCCTCAAAGATAATTATACATACAACTGTACATTATGCATTATGGGTGGTCTCCGTGGCACAGTGGTTAAGTGTCTAGCCTAGCGATGTTTTGGTCCAGAGGTCGAGCCCCGAAAGTGTCATTGGAAGTTTTCAGGAAGGGCATGCGGAATAAAAGATCACAACGATCCAAATTGAAGTCCTCCAGTAATGGGGGAGTAGTGACGTTAAACCATCATTTTTTTATTGTACATTGTATATTCTGGTATGTCCGAAAATGATACCCAAGGAAAACACAGTATCAAATGTGTTCAAACCCCGAGCGATTCTAACAGGCTTCTGTGAAAGAAGTGAAACCGGTCGGGTATCTTATTTCATACTGTGGTTTCAATGGGTATCATTTTCGGATAATATTGAAGCATTTTCAATTTTCTTATTCAATTTATATATATGTATATATATATATATGTATCCTGAGTGTAAAGTTGATTGAAAATGGATCTTCAATAAATCAAAATTTATTTACGATTTTTAACAAAAAAAACAAATGGTTATTTTCTACTATGATGTTTTCAGAAAACATGTTCATTATATAATTTCAAATACCTTGTTATCTGACTGTACATTAACTTTTTAGTTGCATGTGCCAGGTCTTGGTCGAAGAATCATTTATCGATTCGTCCCTACGCTTGCTTTCTAATTATACCCATCTGGACGGGTGGCCAACAAATTGCCATTCGTGTTCTAATTCCCAAAATTATCTGAGTATGGCCATCAAATTCAAATCATTAATAACTTCAAAGGATTTGGAAATATCATCGGTACTCGTTCTGTCCTCCAAAGGACCATGATTTTGGCTTAACTTTTGTCAAGAAGAAAAATTGGAAGAAATCCAATCTACTGAATGATGTGGAAGAGCAGATAATTAATATTTGCATCAAATTTCATGTTCAAAATGTTAGGAACAAACAGATATACATCCTGCGGCTTTTAAAGAACGTTTAATTAAGACAAAATACTGGAAATTTTATCCGGCCGCTGATGTTTTCCACAAAATCGTATTTTGCTAGCTCTTCACATGCGCTTACTGTCCGTAAACCCATCTAGCTAACCTCAGCGTTTATTTGTAACAATCAATGCTTCTTGATGTTCGATGCAACATTTGTAAATATTATTGATTGCCGTTTAGGTGTCATTGCGCACTACATGTATATGTTGTTTATCACAGCATCTAGAAAGATTTTAATGAGTCATTGTTCTGCTTCTTAGTGAATTAACGACAAAAAGTGAAATGTTTTACCCCTAAATGGTTTTTGAACTACGCGATTTTTGAGCCGCCTTGACTAACTCTTCCGGCAAATATCGGCATGTGTTCCATAAACTTCCTGACCACTGACTTAAGATAATGGGACGGAATATCCTTCTCAGTGGAGGGCTCTCGACTAAGGAGGCTAGTAGTACTAGGGGTAAAAATGAAACATCTGACGTCGGTTTCGATTCCTCGGTATCAGCAGCCTATTGCTATTGGTGCTACAATTCACTTTATTTCTGGAAACTCTGGACGCAATAGGTAGCCTTCTGTTTGATGCCCTCAAGAGAAAATAGGGAAGAATTTGCGAAATATTTTATGTGGCGCTCCGCCGGCTAATCATCACACATCCCATACAAATGTGCGAAATGCGCGGGAGAACAAATAATTTTGATGAGATGCACCTCGCAGATATGAAATTTGTGTTGCATTCTCAATTTATAAAAGAACAAAGTAAAGGAGCTACTTGTTGATAACAAGAAGTAGCATCCTTGTAATTCCTTGTAATTGCAGTTCAATAATTTGCCATTTTTTCGTGTCTTTTCTGCAAGGAGATCTAGATCTCCTTGCTTTTCAGATAATAGATTTTCAAAAGAGCGCTATCACCAAAAATGAAGTATGAATTTATGACTCAGAAGTTTGAAGTTATTACTACAAAGGACCTTAAAATGTAACAACTTTTAAATATGGGAATAGCGGATGCATAATCTCTGAGAATGATAATAAGCTTCTTCCAGTTTGGAATAGCCCACATGTAATGTAACACGTTAAGATTGAGAACGTGTTTGATTACAAGTGGTGGATTCTTTACTTGACGATTCTTGCTGTCTCCACACCACACGTCCGAAAAGTCTACTCACCACTGATTATGTAGCTTCTTTATACATACCATGTCGAGGGTTGGGCGACGTCCCTTCAGGTACGCGTCGTGTGCTCTATACTAGTACAGTGTCCCGATTATGGCGCGAAAATAGGCATTTTAGGCGTGAATGCGCGAATTTTGAGATCGAAGCACGAATCTGAAGCTTTTCATTATAAACATAGCATTATATGATTTGGTCTTAAATTTATTATTGACTATATTAACGATTTTATTGTTGTTATTAAAGCATAGTATTTTGGAAAAGTACCTCCATGATAAATCTTCTCGGAAAGTGGCGTCTACGATTTGTTGAGCCGACCGGACTATCGAAATCTGTTGGGAAGATCGATGCAAAAGATGAAACTATTTGGTTAGGTGCCTACAACATCTCATTGGGATCAGATGCTCGGAAATCGTTTGATGCTCTTTTAGCTAGCGATCAGTCAACCGTCCTGAAACAAATACATGCTTTTTCGAGAAAGGCACCGCTAAACTTTTGGATTACTTGCCATTCGGAAATGACTTCATTACTTCATGCAAGCTTCTAGGGCCACACAACCAAGCGAGTCCTGACTTTCAGCATTTGGTCAATACTGCTGCTGATCTGTTGCCGAGTGTCATCAGTCCTGAAGAAAGAATTTCATTGGAAGTTGAGGCTCGACTCCGACAAAGTTCGACTCTCATGGATGACTCGGACTGTTTGGATGTAGTTGCGCTTTGGAAGATCGATTTTGAGAAGAGCTTCCCTACATTGGTGAAATTAGCACGAGCGATGATTATCATTCCACACGCAAATGCAGATGTAGAGTGGCAGTTTGGCATGTTGCCTGACAAATTTACGAAGAAGAGATCGAACCTCAGAAACGAAACTGTTAGGGCTATGGTTGTCAGCAAGTCGTGCTTACGAGCAACAAATTTGAACACTAGAATTTTGCCCATCTCTAGCAGTGGGATGTAATATTTTTGCAACGCCCACGCTGCGTATAGCGAGCGGCTCAAAGCAGAGCAACTGTGGTTGGAGAAAGAAAAAAAACTCCAAAATATGAAGGACATGTTTTCGTCATTCGAAGAGGCGAAAAGGTCGGATAAGCGTCTCCTCGATTTAAAGAAAGTGAAATTAAGCAAGCTAAAATTGCAGTATTAATGGACAAGAAAAAGAAAATGCCAGAAGTACAGGAAGCATCTGATTGAAAAGGATACCACAATCGATTGTCAGCAAATGAATGAGCAAAAAAGGGTGGATGAGCGGAAGCAAAAGGCCACTGACAAAGTTTTTCGAGAACCTATGAAACGAAACGTAACCGATGAACCTGGGTGTTCCTATAAAATCCCCAAACTGAACTGATCTGCTAGAATTTTCAATGATATACAATATTGACTGGTTATATTTAGTTTTTCTTGATACTCGTTAATAACATACATGTACATGTTTACTTAGTTTAATTAGGTAAATTGTATTACATGAAAATCAAACGATCATAAAATGATGAAATGTTCATAAATTGAACGAAGCATCAATAAATATATTAACATAGTACAGGGTGGGCGCTGGGAGGCTGAAGGATTTTCAAGCTCTGCAATAGTCATTTGTCGATTTATTTACAGGCCAAGTCTGCCTTTTTCGGAAACTATGCGTTCGGGAGTTCACATTATTTGCAATTGTAACATCGATTTGTTATATGCTTTGCGTATTATTGCAACTGAATGTAATTCGATATAATTGATTGATGTATTTACATGAAATTCAGTAATATCAAGAAATCAGTCCAGATTATTTCATTAAGTCATGAAATCAATTTGATTGCTTTCACGCATTTCCGTAGCAGAACAATAAGGCAATGGAGTGCTTGACGTACAATTGTGCATGTTGAACTCTGTTCTAACTTTCGGACAGTCTGAATCATTATTCAACATTGATTGCGATCAAGGCTGCGATGTCAAGTTACGATATTGAAAAAAGAGTGAAGCTTGTTCAATTTTATTATTCAAATGGAAGATCAATCGTTCAAACCCAAAGAGATTATCGAACACATTTTAATGTAAGAGATGCTCCAAGTGAGAATATGATTCGAAATCTCATGAGGCGATTTGAGGAAAGTGGGTCAGTGACAGATCTTCCAAAACGGGGACCTGAGCCTACTGTTCGAACAGAAGCTGCTGTGGAGTCTGTTCGACAAAGTGTCGAACAGACTCCACAGCAGCTACACGTCGTCGATCAATTCAACTTGGCATCAGAAGAACAACATTGCGCGCAATACTGAAGGAAGACTTAGGAATGTTTCCTTACAAAATTCAAGCAGTTCAGTCTCTTCTCCCAACAGATTATCAGTCTCGCTTGAATTATGCCATGCGATTTGAACAATTGGCAAAAGACTGCTTATTTCTTGAGCCATCTCATTATAAGCGACGAAGCTCACTTTTATCTGAATGGCGTTGTCAATAAACAGAATGCGAGATTTTGGTGTTCTGACAACCCAAGAAACACAATTCAACACCGTCTACATTCACCAAAATGCACTGTTTGGTGTGGAATTATGACTGAAAGAATAATCGGGCCATACTTTTTTGAGGATGAGGAGGGACATCCGGAGAGAGTGACTGGTGATCGTACATGATAGAGAACTTTTTGCTGCCGGAAGTTGCAGGCAACCAACAGGTCTGGCTCCAGCAAGACGGAGCGACCGCGCACACCGCCGGTTTGACGATGGCCCTTTTGCCTGACATTTTCAATGACAGATTGATATCCAGAAATGCTGACTTCCCGTGGCCTCCCCGGTCACCAGATTTGACTGCCCCCGATTATTTCTTATGGGGTTATTTGAAAGAGAGAGTGTACGTCAACAATCCGCAGACAATTGAGGAGTTGAAGGAAAATATCCGTGCAGAAGTGCGTCAAATTGAACCAGATGTGCTGAATTCTGTGATGGAAAATGCTCTACAAAGAGCTATTATCTGTAAACAAGAAAATGGTGGTCATTTGAAGGACATTATCTTTCATACCTAGACATCATAAACTCCTGATATTATACTTTGATGACAATATAGCTGGATGAAAAAATAACTTGTTTTTCCTTTTATCATTACAATGTTTAATCCTTCAGCCTTCCAGCGCCCACCCTGTATAACACCGATGGTCTATGGTATCAACCGTGCTATTGTATAGTAAACTTAGTTTAAGCGGAAAACTTGATTAATGAAAATTTTGTGGTAGGCGCGAAAAAATTGCTGAAGCGCGAATTCTGCATAAATCCAGAATCAGGACACTATATCAGCAAGATATCTCTTGGTGCTTCTGTGATTCCTTTTTGGATTAATCCTTATATCATTCTGCGCCACCTAGCTTCGTGAATCTCGTCATCCTCTTCGCTATCAGCGATTTTTCCTTGACTTCCCGAAAAGCCCATTTTCCTGTGTTTTGTGCATAGCTCAATGAGTGACACTTAATCGCTGTCAAGGTCGGCGGGTAGAATTGCATGTTTTGTCTCGTGACTCGTATGCAGACGATTTATGAATTCCTGGAAAATTGATACCTTATAAGCTACACTACCGTCGTTGCTGTGGTGATCGAGTTGTTATCTTCTGCGGAGATTGGTCTTGTGGTGCACCCTATTACAGAGTTTATGGTTGATTGCGATATCACAAGTGTCCTTGATCTTCGTGCCTCGAATTTGGTTGAAGCTTCTTCGATAATTTCATCTACAAATTGAGAACTTTTAATTAATTATGAGGATTTGAATACGACCTGCTCAGTTTTTTATTCAATCATTTATAAAGCACTGGCTTCTATTCCATTCAACATTATAAAGAAATCTCCCAGAGATAAGCCGTGGATTGCTTGGTCTTAATCAATAAGCGATATCGTGCCTATCGTGAAAAGAACTGTGATATTTACCGACACTACTGAGACAAAATAAAATCCGCGATAACTGCCGCAAAGAAGCAGTGGGGCAATCGACTTCTCTCGGAAGATAAGCGCATGTGGGACATTTCAAAGATAGTCAAAGGTAATATCAGAAATGATCAATGGTTAACGAATCTTATGCAAAGTAAAAGTGTAAAAGATATTTTTAAATTTTTGGATAAGCATTGCGCCTCTCATTCATTGATGATTTTCCAAGTGAAATGTTATTCCCCTGCACCATACCTTTTGAAATATTTGAATATGAAGTTCTCAGAGACCTTTCATAGCTAAAGACTACAGCCGCACCTGGTTCAGACCACGTTCCATCAATATTTTGGTGTAAGCTCGCAGATGTTTTTGCAAGTCCTTGTCTCTCCTTTTCAATCGATATTTATTTGAAACAAACTTATCGAGATTATAGAAGTGTGATGTTATTCCCGTACCAAAATCCACTCCTATCAACATTATGAACACCCGCCCTATTTCTCTAATTTCTCTGCCTGCTCACATCCTGGAGAAACGTATACTCCGATATTGCAAGCAAAGCTTAACTTTTCTTTTCGGCAAGCATCAATTTGGTTATAGGCCTAAGTCGTCTAAATTATTTCCCTTCTAAAACTGCAGGACTTTGTTACATGTAACCTGCAAGAACAGGATGTTTCAGCAATTCATATTTTAGGCATAGATTTGTCTAGAGGCTTCGACAAGGTCGCTCATAAATTGCTCCTGTATGAGTTGATTAGATACGACTCCGACAACTTTGTGATCATGTTCTCATCAAACTATTTGCCGAATCGTTTTCAGAGAGTTCGATGGAAACGATCCTGCAGTTCTTCTTCCATATGTCCAGCGGTGTGCCACAGGGGTCATTTTTTGCGCCCTTTGTCTTCGGCATTTTTCTGTCTGACCTCCTTATTGACTCACACAGTGCTTTGATGATAAAATATGCCGACGATATTGCCCTGTGTTGTACCATTTCGAAAACAAATAATGTCAACTTTATGCTGTACTTATACAATGATGTAGAACTTTGGACTGATAACAACAAGATTTTGATCAATGAATCAAAATGTCAGCAGATGTCTATAACTTGCGATGTAAATTTTGAGCTTGGTTACAACAAATTCCTTGTGATGAGCGGCTGATGCTTTTAGATGTCACTGTTGATGAACGACTCACTTGGAAATTTCATATTTTAGAAATAACAAAGAAGGCGGCATCGTCTAAGATCTATGTGCTGCGACAGCTAAGGGATTTTATTCCAAAGGAGCAGCTGGTTTTGGTTTATTGCTCATGCATCCGAAGTGTAATTGAGTACTGTTCTCTTCTTGTAAATTTACAGGCTTCTAGCTCAGCTCTTCTTGACAGAACTCAAAGTTAATTTCCCAGATCACTTCGCTGTGACAATCTTCTCATTTAAGTTCAGGCACGGACAACTTGTTGCCTGCTGACCAAATGATGATCAATAACATGAGCATCCACATCTAAATTTGCTCATTTAAATGCCCACTAATGTCTTTACCCTTTTCAGATACTCTGCGATGGAACGATTCCGCCATGGATCAATCGTTTGGCCTCTCTCGGCGGTTCTCTGCCCTTCGTGGAACGTGCTCTCCCAAAGCACTGGTTGGTTCCACCTTCGCCAACGGATCTGTCTCCAGAGGAAATAGAGACTCATCTTCGAATTCTTGGAATCGTCGATTCAATTGAAGATTGGCAACCTATCGCGCCAAGTGATGTTGAGTGTGAGGTTGGAGATAGGCAGAGTTGGTCTCAGGTCTCCTTAATCAATTACGTGCCTGGGTCAGGTTCCCAAGATGAGCAGGCGCATTCAAATCAACCAGCAGCCGAAGCAGCGCTGACGTCAACAGCAACTGCATTATCATAACGGAAGGATGATTTCTGTTATGCTGCTCTGTTTCTACGTTTTGTAAGCAGTTAAGAAGGGTCTGTCAAGTTTAATGCTGAGATGCCAATCTCGCCTCTCGATGTGTCAGGAAGTATACTATCAGAAAGGCTATTGACGACAGATTGAGATTTTCTTTTTAATTTTGTATGCATATTAGCAATATTTTTATACATTTATCACAAATTTAATGTGAAATATCGATGCTATTGCAGATTACAACTTTGTCTATTTGGATAAACTCTCCAGTATAAAATCGCATCATGATCCACTAGAACGAATTTTGTTGACATGTATGTAATTATACAATTTCCTTTTTTTGATAGAAACACTTTTGGAGTATCAAGTAAAAAAACGAAAGATTTGTACAGCATTAATAACTATACTGGCTAGAAAAAATACACAATTATTAAGGCCTAGTAGCAATCAAGCTTCCAAGGAGCTCCCTACTTTACTATAAGCGGTATATTTTGATTTTCAGCAAAATTTGAACAGTAATTGTCAAAACATATTTCCATGTATTATTTTTATTTATACAAGCAATCATTTCAATGACAAAAAGCAGGATCTGTGTCACCATACTTCTTCCGAAATTCATTTATTGTATTCTTAAACAAAACACTGTCATAACGTTATGTTGATACAACCATTACTTCATTGATGCTGAGCATTATATGAATAGCAATTTCTTGGTTTTTGTGCATTTTTGCTTCTGAAATCAAAGCAGCTACACTGATTGACTTTCCTTGAGATTATGGAAGGTCTGATCGTATAGATGATTTAATCGATGTATATATCCGATCATTTATCAATTGCAAACTGCCTACTGGGACAGTTATACGGAGATTTCTGTCAGCTCGTTTAGTTCTCAGAATGAAGGCAATGGCGTCAGAGCCAATTAAGAAGTTGCCGCTAATGTGGCTCATCCATACCACAAATCTACTGCCATTATAGCATCGATATTTTAGCATTCAGATGTTTTTAAAATGTGTCATGGTTAAGTCAGCATTGACAGCAATAATTCAAATTGTCTATAAATATGAGAAAGTGTTTTCCCTTTATTTTCTAGTTTTTTGCATGCACTCGTCTCATATCCGAGTATTGATGTGTTTTGAAAGAAACGATTGAAATACTTTTTCTCGTGACTGCCAAAGATTGTGACCGATTCTGATTCCAATTCCAATTTATTTCTCTAAATTTCTGAAGGAATGATTCATTCCTATTGTACATATAGAATCCATTTTCTCGTCAATAGTACAACGAGCTATTGTAAAAATTAGTATCTCATAATCTGCTGACTTGTATTTATGGTAAAACGCCATTGAGCTTCATTAACGTTTTGTAATTGTTTGTACACAATTTGTTTTAAAGTCAGGCATAGTCTTGATAAAGTACAAGTAGATCTTTTTGTTTGTCCGGCTGTCTTCCGCTATTGATTGGTTTTTAATCACCATGACACTTGTGATTGTTATAGTACACTGCTGAAATTGTTCAATTGTTTGAAACTGAGCACTTCTGTTTTATGCACAAGAAAAGATATTCAAATTCGATATAAAGTAATAAGCAATGACATCAAATTGAAGCATTCATTTTGAATATCAGATGACTAAAAGTTGTCAGATTATTGTGATCATTGAACACATCAACGTTGCATGCCAGATTGAAACCCTTCGGCAAACTCAGTATCAAACTTCTGAATTTGTAGGCTTGAATTACGAGATTTAATTTTTTCAGTAATCCTGAAACATCATTTGCATAATCATCTCCTTTGCCCGTTGCATTGTTCGCTGTGGGCATATTTTCATTTGTCGATATCAAGAAACATGCACATTTCAAAATAAAACATTAACCAGAAAATGTGTTTTGATTAGTTAATTCTAGAGACAAGCTCATCGAGGAAAATGAAATTAATTGTAGTGATTTGATCAATTGGAGATAAAGGTGTTTCCAAGATAGCGAGAAAAACATTAGCTACTGGATTGCTAATTTTGAGATACTCAATTCACATATTACGTAGAAATTCGGCGGGTATTCATTGTATAGCGACCTGGAAAACTCAGGGAAATTTGAAAATCCTGGGTTAAAAGACTACACTACTCTTACGCAGTGATCTTCAGGGTGGGGGAAAGTTAATACCTATTTTGAATTGTCTCTAATTCGCTAAGTGCATTTCAGGTTCGCATTCAAGCATGATGTGTATCAAGCCTTGCCATTTTTCTCTTCAAAGTTTTACAGTTAGATTATTGGTACTTTTGGATTTCTATGATTGAAAAGTTAGCAGTTTTCATCAGATTTTGAAAAACTCAATTGATATAGTAGCACAGATTTTTAAAGATAAAGTTTTTAAATTTGAACCTTTATTTTTTTTACCTAATTTGAAATTTTTTTAAGATGCAAGAATTTTGTTACATGAAAATGCACAAATCTAATTTTTTATGCGTTCCAATAAACTGAAAAAAGTCAATTTCCTAATTAAAACATTTAATGCGAAAAATTGTAAGATACTAAAACTCAATATGAACACCCAATCGCTCTACTATTAGGTTGCGAAGTCGATCAGGCATGATGTTCCCTGACTGCCTGAGAAACTCCAGAGGCACAAAAGATGAAACAATCTGAATTTTGTTCTCCTGCTCAGGTAGTGTCCCTGGCTTTGAACGATGAGCTTCATCCCTTGCCCATCCCCAACATAAGAAGGCGCATGGAGTCACATATGGACTTGTGATCGGCCATTAATGAGGGAGGGCCTCGTCGACCTAACGAGCGCCCTGAGAACTGCCCATCAAGCCACTCCCTTACCAGGTGGGCGAGGACCGTCTTGCATAAAAATGACCGGCCACACTTTCTCCTGTAGCCTCTGTGAATTCATCGCTTCACATTGGAGGAAAGGACACACGATGGTATCTGCCATCATATCACACCAGACAGTCACACTCGGTTATGATTGATATTTCTCTGCACGAATCGTAGGGTCGTTTTCTGCCCAGTATTGGCGGTTGTGACGAATGACGAAGCCACCAACATGAAACACTGATTCGTCGCTCCACAAAATGTTGTGAATAAAATTTGATTTCTTTCATGCCAATTGAGCATTGCGTGCTCCATAATCAATAGGAGTGTCATGGTCCGCCTATACGATTATGACTGACGATAATGGATCAAAATTTACGCCTCTCAAGTAAAAACAACTTTAAAGCTTTATCTTTAAAAATCTGTGCTACTATATCAATTGTTACTATATCAACCGACGAAATTTTACTGATCACTTCTCCTTTAGTTTTAATCATTTTAGTATATAAGTCGATTTTTCCATGTCTGTACATACACCTGAAGATGGTCTGAAATAGACTGAAACCGGTCGTGACACATCGACTTTTCATTTGTGCAATATCAATTGAGTTTTTAAAATCTGATAAAAACTTTTCAATCATAGAAATCTGAAAGTACCAATAATCTAACTGTAAGACTTTGAAGAGAAAAATGGCAAGGCTTGATACACATCATGCTTGAATATAATGCGAACCTGAAATGTACTTAACGCATTAGAGACAATTCAAAATAGGTATTAACTTTCCCCCACCCTGTAGTACCGGTATCATTTGATGGATCTATAGGCAGTTCTTAAAATGGTGGCATTAACTTACAGCTTCAATATATATTTTCATGACGACGTGTGTGTATGATAGACTCTAGATGGACCGTAATATGTATTTAGGCATACTGTAAATAATATGAATCTAACATACGGTACGTGTTATGAAGATAGGTCTCCAATCTCCTAAAATCATCAACATACTGCACATGTACTCTGGCATTTAGCTACAATAAAGGAATAAATGAAACAAGATCGGGAGCTTCATTGTCTTTTATCACAGGTCAATTGCAGAACGCATTGTTGATTTGAGTAAAATTTCAATTGCATACAAAATAAGCATATATATGCTTATAGAACCTGAGTAGTAAGCAAGTGACAAACACCAGATAGCGCAAGATGGCGGCCGTTTCCCACCCTACCCCCCCTACCCCAACCCCCCTACCCCTCCTCCTCTATTCCTCCTCCTCCTCCCTGTCGTGGGGTGTTGTGCCGCCCGGGTGGGCTTGGGTGCCGGCCTGGTGGACGTGGTGTCCATCGTCTTCCTCGTCAAAAATGGTCTCAACAAGTTTTTCCACCCCGGGGGGGTAGGGTGGGAGGAAATCCAAAGTGTCGAATTTCGATGCGCCAGTGCTACCATCGTCTTCCTCGTCAAAAGTTAGGTCGACAAGTTTTTCCCACCCTACCCCCCTCTACCCCCCCCCGGGAGAGCTAGCTGCTATCTCGGCTTCTAGTGGACGGATTTTGTTCGTTCGGGTTGCATTCGAAAGAGGATGAAAAACTAACCTATGACATTTTTGGCGCGAGTCAATCCGATCAGCCGTTCAAAAGTTAGAGCGGTTACAAGATTTTAGGAAAGGTTGAAAAAATCCTAAGTGTCAGAGTGACTGTGTACGGTAAAAATGAAAAATTTTTTCCAAAGTGTCGAAATTCGATGCGCCAGTGCTACCATCGTCTTTCTTGTCAAAAGTTAGGTCGACAAGTTTTTCCCACCCTACCCCCCCTAACCCCCCCTCGGGTGAGCTGGCTTCGATCTTGGCTTCCAGTGGACGGATTTTGTCGTGCCATAGCTCGTTTGAAAGCTAAGAGTGAGACAAATTCACTGAAAGAATCGGCTTGTTCCTATCTGTCTTCGTTTAGATGTGAGACGCCATTTAAGATTTTAGGACATTGGCGAAAAACGACAGAGTTAGAATTTGGGACGTTTTGGGCTGTAGCGCCAAAACGAAGCATCGGATTGGAAAACGGATTTCAGATTTGGAATCAGCTTGATGTTATTGTCCAATGAGGATCATCATCCAATGAGAATCAAGCATTTCTATATAAATAGCGAGCCTTCCACAGTGAGAATCATTCCATCGTTGAATCACTCGAGTGACGGACGCACATTTTCTCTCTCTCTAGTTCCCTATTCTATTATCCAACTAAAATGGTAGGTCGCTACTTTCCTCCCTCTCCTCCCTTGAACGTAAACTTAATACAATCTTTTTCATTTTCAGGCATCTACTCCATCTGCTACACTAGTAGGACAAAATGGCGGTCAAACGTTACAAGGTTCGCTACGATCAGATCATCTACAACTGAGGCCAGTGGAAGAAACAACCAAGGTACATAATCCTACACCGCTACAGCGTAAATTTAAACAAGTCTTGCGTTATGACCATCATAGCGTAGTACTCCAAACGGGAATGCTCCCTTCCACGGATGTCAAGATAATGCGCAATCAGTATGGGGACTACATACTGATCCCCGTGAGTTCGTACATTCGCCACCAACTTGATATTATTGAGGAGTACGTGACATTAAATATGGACATTCCTACTCCTCTTGCTCAAGAGTGGAAGGCTAGAGATGACAAGGATACTCCCTATAGAAAGATTTGGGATGGTAATCACATTTGCCTACCAGTATCACAATGGTGTACTTACTATAAGAAGGATGGAGATCATTCAATACCCATCAGATGTGATGAGCTCGGAGAAGGTACTTGGGATATCCTTTTCAAAGTGAATGGGCTATATTATGGTCGACACAAGGATAATAAAATAGCCTCTCTCTCCATGCATATGGAATCCATCCTATATATTCCAAAACCACCCAACGTGGATGACATAATTGATCAAATCCTTAACAGCAGTGGTACGAAGCGCAAGTCGGAGAAGAATGCTGCATCAAAACGCAAATCAAAGAAGGAGAATTGCTAGTCCTTTCCTAACTCTACCCTATGACAATTCGCTTATGTGCTTTGAGTGTTGTAGACGTGGTCTTATTAGATACATTTTACTTCTTCGTTGCCATCATATCATTTGCGTATTTTGTCGTGAAAAGCATCGATGTAATTCTTCATTTTGTAATATGTTATAGATCGTTTCCTTAGATGTGTAAATTTCCGTTTTAGGCTTCTATCATCATTTTTATGGATTGTGAGGGTGAACCTGTACAGGAGCTCAGTGCTATTGCTATGAACAATTGGACATATCAGATTGTCAGTGTCTATCATCAACATACCAACTGCAATCCCAATGTTGATCAATGGGCGAGAAAACACATTCATGGACTTAATCTGAAATATTTGCAAGACTATGGCTTTTCTTGTGAGAGTGCTCTTCTTATTGACTTTAAACGATGGTTAGCTACTTTCAATGTTATACGCATCTTTTGTAATAATCCTGGTAAGGAGAGGAAAGTATTTCCAAATCTAATCATTGATGATATTTTGCTCCCGCCTTGGGATAGTAGAGTGAATCAACACTACCATGAAGTCACGAAACGTTTTAAGGATTTGTGTGTTCCTATTTTGTCTGTTCGTTGTAGTAGCTACGTTCATAACCAATGCTTCTTTCCTCCTTACCTCAACACTGCCAAAGTCCTGTATGGTTATCATTGCTCGCTGTATGATAGTTACCAGCTGTATCTATTTTATCTCTTTCAAACCATTGATTTATAATGCATGCTTGTTACCGTTATTCAATAAATGTTACTATGAGAAGAGTTGTTGTTTTCATGCAATGGATGGGTTAGATAAAGGGCGATCATGTCTTTCTCAAACGACTGCGGAACATTACGTTTTCATAGGCAAAGTTTAAAAGGAGCTGTTCAAGATTATGTGATAAAATTTCATAAAGATGAGACCGACATCGAAGCAGTGGTCGATGATGCTAGCACTCTATTTCTAGAATTAATGAATACATTCTCTGATAGCATTATCATGGCGCGATTAGTTGCGAAAATTAAGTTTAGTCATTTTGGAAAGGAAGAGGTGGAAAGTCGCTCTTTCCATTTTGCTTCTTACTCAATGGAAGTGGTAGATCACCCCCAAGAATTTTTTAAAAGACATATGATAAAAATTGCTGAACGTCTTAACGCATTTAACCATCATGGTAGCAGTCTAGTGATTGAAGCGATTTCAGATATTCACATTCAACTTTCCATAAAGAAAAATTGAAAATGCAGTGGTACTTGATTGTAGCACAACTGGTTTTCGAGCTATGTCTGCTCACTCTCGAAGTATATTCCTTCTGTACATGCGTCTATTATTTAGAAAAGGCTAGCAAATTCATATCTTCAAAAAGACTTGCTATAGACATCAGTAACGGTGAAACTATGTGTTGCGATGTATGTAAGCGAAAGGATGGAAATGAAAAGCGCATCTTCAAGAGATGCAAGCATGCTTTTTGTCAAGGCTGTTTCATACGTAATTGCATTCAACTTTGCCAATGTAACCACTGTGATATTGCTCATTTCGAGTGTCACTTATGTCGCAATAGTTAGTACCTATGCAAATGTGGTAAAGATAGGTTTTAGCAAAGACTAACACGGAAAATGGCGAAACGTAAAATGACGAAACGGAAGAGTCAAAAGTCTTCAAAGTTTTCTTCAGCCATTCAAGCTCTCCGACGAATGAAAGCAAATCAGCGATACAATGCTATACGACATGCTAACGATAAATTCATTTGTGTAATTATTTCTCATGTGAGGAAGTTGAGGACGAAGAAATTAGCGCCAAAACAACGAAAGTTACTTAAGCGATATGCTACGAAATTGCGTTTCATCTCCAATCCTAAAGTCACCCTTCAAAGAAAGAGGAAAACTCTAACACAAAAGGGCGGTTTCCTTTCAGCAATACTTCCAATGATAGCTCCTGCCGTGGGCAACCTATTGGGTAATATCTTTGGCTCTAAGCGTTAAATATGCAAATGTTGAATCTCAAAGTAATAAAATGGATTTCAGACTTCAATGTGATAAAGTTCTGACTGTATCAGGTCCATCTCATGCAGGTAAAACTGTTTTCACGCTGAATTTATTGGATAAAAGAAGGGAGTTGTTTAAGGAACCTATCAATCGAGTGATTTGGTGTTATGGTATTTATCAACCGTCGCTGTTTCAGGAATTGCAAAGTCGCAACTTTATTCGACATGAAGGAATTATTCCAGTGGATAAACTTCAGTCTAATGATGTTGTTGTATTGGATGATTTATTAAAAGAAAGTAAGAATTCAAAAGATGTTACAGATATGTTCACTCGCGCAGCACATCATAAAAGGTGCTTTATCATCTATATCACACAAAATTTGTTTCCTGATGGAAAAGAAGCTCGTACACGAAACCTGAATACACACTATTATGCTATTTTCAAGAATCCGCGAGATAAAAGTCAATTTGAAATTTTAGCGCGACAAGTTGCACCCAGAGGATCAAAAGCCTTAATTGAAATTTTTCAAGCAGCTACTGAAAGACCATACGGTTACTTATTCATTGACTTTACGCAAGAGTGTCCGGAAGAATTTAGATTTCGAAGTGATATTTTGAAAACTCCCATGATTATCTACAAACTATGAGTTCTTATTCTCGCATGATTTTTATTCCTCAAGATGAATATGTACAATTGACTGCCATGCAGCAAGTAAAGCAACCTCTTGCAAATCAAATGTATAGGAAAGAAATAGATTATCAGCAAAATGTTCACATCAAAGATCCACATCGTGCTGTATTATTACAATCGGAAACTGTTGAGCAATTGAGAATAAGATGCGTGACTCTGTATCGACTGCTACACCTTTAGCATCTCGCGCACATGCCATATCTCTTTTCAACAGTATTGAACCCCATCTCAATGTAAATGATAGAGGAGAAATCATTACAGATGAAAATAAAGTGATTGATGCTTCACGTTATGAAGACTTGATTCAGTATGCGACACGTAGAAAGCGCCGTCAGGGCTATGTTCCACCTGGTTGGACATACTTTCTTAAACTATTGAAAAAGCATAATGTACCAAAATTTGCTTTGAATAATGAGACATTGAAAGAACTTGATTCAACAGTGGCTACTGCTCCAATGCTTCAGACGATGAAAATGCCAACAAATTGGTTTAAGACGTCACCTGCTACATCCCCTCCCACACTCACTAAGCAAACAAGAGGAAGAACTCGACGTAGATCTACATCGCCACTAAAACTGGTAAAAGGAAAACGTAAAACAGCTCCTCCTAGGAAATACATGTTCTCAGACTATTAATATGAAGCAGATGTGTTGCTTGCCATGTAATGAGCCGCCAGAGGTGAATGTCGTTGTCACTTGCACTTGATGCGCCAGCTCTCACAATGAAACCCCTAAGCAATGTGAACACGATCGCAAAACCGCTAAAGCTAAATGCTGCAGTTGTTGTAAATGTAGAAAGGCAAGAAAACAAAAAAAGATGAGAAGGAGAAAAAAGAGTCAGTCGTCATCGACTGAACGTTTGAAGTCAATCTATTATGATGTAAAACATCCGGCAGGATTTGCATCTATCAAGAAATTATCAAAAGCGAGTGGTCTTCCACAATCACAAGTGAAACGATGGTTAAAGGGTCAGGCTACCTATACACTCCACAAACAAGCGAAAAAGAAGTACCGCACCCGCCATTATATTGTTCATGACATCGATGAACAGTGGCAAGCAGATTTGTGTGATGTTGCCTCCATTTCAAAACATAACTCGGGCAATAATTTTATTTTAACCGTCATTGATATTTTCTCGCGTTATGCGTGGGCTCAACCTTTAAAAATTAAAGAAGGGAAAGGAGTAGCAAAAGCATTCCAAACAATTTTTCGAGAAGGTCGGATTCCAAAAAGAATTCAGAGTGATCAAGGAAAAGAGTTTGAAAATCAGCATGTGACAAGATTATTTGAGAGGCATGACATTGAGTTGTTTAGTGTAAAGAGTGCTTATAAAGCTGCACTCGTTGAACGTTTTAATCGCACATTAAAAAATCGCTTGTGGCGACATTTTACTGCCAACTTGACACAAAATTGGACAAAGGTTCTACAAGATACACTCCATGCCTACAATCACTCTATCCATCGTTCTATTGGACTCAGACCAGTAGATGTAAATGCTGACAATGTAGATAAAGTGCGCGAATCATTCCAACGTAACGCACTCATGTGAAAAGTGATGTGAAAATTGGCGATAAAGTTCGTATCTCAAAAGTGAAAAGTGTTTTTGCTAAAGGGTACCTTCCGAATTGGACAGAGGAGGTATTTACAGTATCAAGGATTAATCAAAAAGACTCTCCGACCACCTACAAGTTGAAAGATTACGATAATGAAGAAATTGAGGGTAGCTTTTACCGCGATGAGATTGAGGTAGTCACTGAAAGTGAAACATATTTGGTAGAGAAAATCATTCGATGTAAAAAACGGCAAGGTGAAGAATGGTGTCTTGTTAAATGGACTGGTTATCCTTCAAGTATGAACTCTTGGATGCGTCGTGCCGACATCTTTCATCTAAGTGATCGACAGTGATTCATGCAAAGTTGTAACTAACAATGTTTAGGGTTTGAGCTATGAATCCAACTGCCTCATTTTATTCACGACCCTCCTATGTAAGTGGTGGAGGACAAATTTACATCGGCGCTCGCCGCCAACGTGGAGGTAGCATACTTGGTGCACTGAAATCTGTTGTAGCACCTCTCATATCCAATGTCGGTAGATCTTTAAAACGAAATGTTTTAAGTAATGCCGTTGGCTTTGCTGGTGATGTTGCTAGTGATCTTTCCAGAGGTAGAAGTTTTAAGAGCAGTTTGTTGAATCGTGGGAAGGAACGCGGTTTAAAAACATTGAAGCAGACCTTTGCTGGTATTACTCAAGGAAAGAA